>VYXC01000200.1:53485-203385 GCA_013397175.1 Platysteira castanea
TGCAAACCAAGGGGTTTGTGTTGGGAAGCGAATCCAGGAGGCCTGGAGGCGGGGGAGCGGGGCCGGGGGTAGGCGCTGGCTGTGGGGGTGCCCTCCTCCTGCCCAGGGCATGGCCCTGCCTGACACGTGCCAGGCCTGGCTCCGGTATCACTGAGGTGCCAAACCTCTCCTTTGGCAGCTTCTGCTGTATTGGGAACCTCCCAGCGTGGGTTTGTGGGTTCCTTTCTGTTTCAGAGTGTGTTTCAAGGTCAGTGTTTGTGATTGAGACAACATTTGCCTGCGTAGTGAAACTGACACTGAAAGTGACACTGGAACTGACAATGTTGGGGTGACTGGGGAAAGCCACTTAAATCAGATTTTCTCACAAAGAAATAGTAGGGAGTTACGACTAGACCTGGTTTCAGAACCGTGGTTTTTGTAACTCCTATTCACCTTCACTCTTATGTCAGTCTAAAATGAAAGCTAATGAGACAATTCTTCAAGCATAGTTGTACCACATTAACCTCTGTGAAAACAGAAAAAACCCCTGCAGTTTAAACAGAAGTAGTGGTTTAAATCTCTTTAGTAATCAAATAGGCTTACTTGTGAGTGCACACGTGTATTAATGAGATGACTAATAGTCACATGAATGTATTTTGAGATGAGAGAGGTCTCATTGGTATTATTTGAGGTAGACAGTTGATCAAGCAGTTCAGTATTGTGTGTTGTCCCCTGCAGAAAGCACAGCCTCAGTTATGGGGAATTCCTACCAGGAGAGTCACTGAGGCATTTTCCACAGCAGGGCTTCAGAGGATAAAAGGTGTGGAGATTCCTACAGAAGATTGGCATTTGAGTTTTACAGTACCTTAACTACAATATATTCCTAAAGGAAACATGAAAATTCTCCAAAATGAATCAAATTTCAGTGCAGACATACATTTCGTAGTTAAGCAGTCACAAATAATTACCATATCAGTGCAATGATAATATAACTGTCTGTATATGAGACTGCCATTTAATATTAAAAAAGGTTCTAACTGCACTTCGGTGGTTTCTGTTACAGAACAGTTCTATTTTAGAATGCCGAAAATAATGGTGGAAAAAAAAGAGAAGAAAGCAGAAAAAAGAAAAAAGCTGAAGCAACATGTGGCCCCAAAGGACGACCTGGAATTGGAAACTAAACCGAAGAAGAAGAAGCAGAAGCTGCAGGTTTGGCTCTTTAATTCAACACAATATGGATTTGTTGTTGCTGCAGATTCTGTTCTGAACGTGAGTGTAGTGTTGGATTCAGCTGCAGGGATTCCTTGGGTGCAACATGCCTAGAGTGAGAGCTAAAAGGAAAAGATAAATTAAGCCAAATCAGGGTACAGTAGTAGTAGGCAGAGAGGTGATCTCTGTTTGTTTTGGATGTTTCTGTGAAAGACAGAGAAGGGATTTGGGTGAAAGGTGAACCGAGTGAGGAGCTGTCATATGGCAATCTCAGCATAGCTTCAGTCTTCATGTGGTCCTGAGGGCCTGGGAAAACCTGAAAGAAGTTTTCTTGGAAATTCTCCTGGTTTTTGGACAGAGTGTCAAGCGGCCAGAAGGTGTCAGCAGTCTCTTTGTATTCCTGACCATTTAATGAACTATTTTATGAGAATGAAATTAGCAATCTCAATACATTACTTAAGTGGAAACTTGGAGCTGGAAGGGTTTTTGTTTTGTTTTTTTTTGTGATGGAAATTATGCATAAACAGGACAATTCAATTCTGCTGTTCTTAGTGGTTATTGTGGAATGAGGATCAAAGAACTGTAAAGCAATTCAACAAGTGGAGAGGCAGAGGAGGTTTTTTCCTCAGGAATTCTTGAGGATCACCTCAAGAAGCTGTGGTCTTAATTCTCTTACGTTTCCTGGCCTAACATAAAATAGATGTGAAAGCTGCTTGTTACTTCCTTTATCATGACACGTGTAGCTCAGTGGAGATCATATAACTAAAAATTAGTACTTATTTTGTTACTAGACTTAATTTAAGTGCATTGGCAAGAACATATTTAAAGAACTTTTACACTCATAAGTGTCTCTAGCTATTGCATTTAGAGTTTGGGAAGGTTAAAATAGGAAAAGCCAATCTGTTGGCAGAAGATATCCAGAGGTCTGTACATTTTTGCAGTTTTGAACTCAGCAGAGATGTTGCTAAGTAAGAAAAGGCTGCATCTTTATCAAAGCAAAATTAGGAAATTTTGTATTTATGGCTTAATAAGAGGAAATGTTTCTCTTTTCCTTTGTATTATAGACTGTGGATTTGCAGTGCTAAAGCTGAATTTGAGTGAAAAGAATTTTCCAAGAGAAAGCAGTGTGAAATTGAAATGTCAGAATGAAAATTCTATTGCCTGTGACAGTCTGTATAATTTCACGTAAAACTGCCAAACATTCCAGGTGGGCTTCGAGCCCCTGGCAAGTGAGGCCTTTTTGGACCATCCGATGTCCAGTGTTAAAAGTTCTTAGAACACTCAAATTTGAGTTTTGCGGGCTGTGCAAA
This sequence comes from Platysteira castanea, assembly GCA_013397175.1. Classification (NCBI taxonomy): domain Eukaryota; kingdom Metazoa; phylum Chordata; class Aves; order Passeriformes; genus Platysteira; species Platysteira castanea. The sequence continues at coordinate 55,984 of VYXC01000200.1, forward strand.
CTGTAGGACTGTGAAAGAAAGAGCAAATACTAATGGAAGGAAGAACCCTTAATACTGTTAGGGAACACCACTGAGCACAACAGTTCTTGGAATTATAAAACTTGATGCCAGTGGGTGGCTTGAACATGTATATAGCGAGTTTTAGGGAATGCCATATAAGGTCCATGACAAGCCATTTCTTGGCATCAGCTTTATAAACTCTAACTGTTGATAGCAGGGAAGTCTAAGTTAATAGACCACTTTTTTGTTTGTTTGAAATGACTGTTGAGAATGACAAATGTGAGGCAGATCTTAAACAATTTTACTTCAGAAGTGGTTAGAGAATTAGTTAATTGCTTGGCAGTTTGATTGTTACTCAGTGTAAGTACTCCCAGCTTTGTGTGAAAGGCTTGGTTAAGGCACACTGGCATTTATGCTTTAAAGTGCTTTTGGTCAGCAAACCTTGTCAGCATGGAAAATGTAGCAGAGAACAAGGCAGAACTGCTCTGTGTGAACAGGAGGATCAGGAGGAGCTCTGTGCTCAGTCAGTGTGGATGATTCCAAGTAAGAAATTTGGAACAAAAATTAAGGCAACTGCTGAGAAGGTTTCTTCTGCACCCTTATTTTCTTCAATTTGATTTCTGTAATTTTAAAATAAGCTGGAATTTTGTTAGATCTACAGGAATTCCTGAACCATGGTGACTGCTTTTTGATGCAGTAACTGAATCAAAGAAAACTCTTTCTTAAAGTAAGGATGGGTAGGCTTCAGTTTTTCATAAGGAGTCTCCTATGTGGTAGAAAGAAGTCAAAGTGTTTGGTGGGACAGAGGTTCATTAAGTCACTTACTTGTGATTTACCTTTTTTTTTTTCCAATTCTAGTACAACAAATTTAATCTCCAAAGTGGAAAATACAAATCTCTAATTGATTTTGTTACAGAGCTGCAGGCAAGTTGAGGTGTGTTTTAAGTGATTGGATTTAGTGTACACTGATCATTCCTTCAAGAAATTTGTTTCAAAAATTCTTACCAGCCTTAGACTAAGGCATTTTTCCTTGGAACAGCTTAACCTTTCAGAGTAATCTTGATGTTTTATTGATTTTCATCTACTCAATTTCTTCTGTTTACACTAAATAGCAGTAAGCAATTCAAGACCAATATGAATGTTTTTGTGAGTGATCTTAGAACCACACAGCTCTAAATGAGACATCTCTAGTGGAGCTGAGTTTTAAAGTTTAATTAAGTTTTAAAACTTAATACAGCCTTGTGGTTTTTCTGACCGATTTTCCTAATGTTACTGCTCTATTTACCTACTTGAAATAATCACACATTTTAAACAGATTTTTTTAAAATCACTGGACATTAGTTTTACATGATTTTTATTTACTTTTATGGTTTACTAACATACTTATATGTTGAACTATTGGAATGTTTTAAGTTTTTTCTTTCAAACTGTAATATAGGTGAAGAAAAGAGATTTAAAATGTGCCATCTAGACTGGTGATTTGAAGCTGAATATTGGCTTCTCAGGTAACAACTTCCTGATGGATCTTTCCTGACAAGCTAGTTTTGTTTCAGTTCTCTGAAAAAAAAATATTTACAGTGATGTTAGCATGTCATCTTGAAATAAGAGAACCCTTACAAGTGTTTCTTTGCAATTACCCCTGTTTGGCTTCTGTTTATGGATTTCTCCAGCCTTCAAACTTTCAGCTGCCTCGATGCCACTTACAGGAACAGCAATCCTGACAGTTGCAGCTCTGTAGGTAGGGAACAACACGGGGTTGCTTTGTTTCCCAGGGCTATTCGAGTTCTGCCCAGAATTACTTTGTCATTTACGGGCAGATCTCGTTGCTGCAGTGCTGTTTGCAGAGCTGCTGGCTTCCTGCAGAACGGTAGGAAATTCTTTCAGAACAGAACATCTATTAGGCAAGGCTCAACATTCGTAATCCATGCAAAACAATATTAACTTCCTGTTCCTTCCCAATTTAGTCTAGTAAACATTGTAACTTCAAGGAAAATTAGAATGACTAAGGGACGATCGATCTTTATAAATCAAATCCCCTTGTTCGTGGTTGAAGGGTACTTTAGGTAATGCTCGTACAGCCAGTGGGTGTTTTCCTTGTGCTTCCTTGTTATCTTCAGCATTGCAAGTGGTTGGAGGAGGAGGAATCAACATTTTCCTCAGCTAAAGGCAGGATCAGTGGGAAAGGAATTTAATTTTTGAGATTCCATACAGATACTACAAACAATGGCAAATAAACAAGTAGCTCATGGTGTTTCTTTCATCAGAGTGTGCAGGTGCCCAAACAGCAAGATCTGTTTACTAGATGGAAAATGGCAAAATTTGTAAAGAAAGGGTTTTTCTGTTCAGCTTTTTGGAGGTTATCATAAAGAGCAATATAGAATTATTAAGCTGCAAAGCAAACCACAAAAAAAAAATCTTTAAAATCTCTGGTTGTAACAGTGGAAAACCCCATAAAATTATGTTTAAGCTGTGGAGATAAACATTTTGGGCATGAGCTGGGTGGAATAACTAGAAATGCTACTTTGATATGATCTCTACTGCTGCTTGGAATCAGGTAACTGGGGTAGTAATTTGAATGTTTAATGAATGCAAGCCAGACATGGGTGCAAACTGATCCAGCAGATACTGTAAAGCTATCATCAGATAGTGTATTTATTTGTTTGACAACCCACTAATTCATCCCAAAGCCTGTTCTTGAAATAATGAGTTGTGGATGATTTGCAAACGAACTCAGTAATCCTTTATTGTTCCCTTAATTTATTTTTCTAATTAATGGGAAGCTTATCTTGTAACCATCAAAATAACTTGGTTTATATTTTCCCATCCTAAAAAAATGCCATGAAGTTAACAACTAAGTGTGATGTTGCAGGATTTTCTTCTGATGACCAGGCGACCAATATTAACTGTATCTTATATACATTAAAAGTATATTTCGGAAACTTTTTGCATTGCAATTCCACTGTCCACTCTTCCTGCACTTGTTTGGTTTTGCTGTGCTTGCTTAATCCTCTGTCGTAAGCATTAGTGTTATGTGAGGTTATTAATTTTTGTTCCAGGAATATGTAAAAAAAAAATCTTAAATATAGAAAAAAAAAAGGAAATAAATTCCAAAAAGCTAATTTTATTTAGTGTAACCTCTTAAAATAAGAATCTCATACTGGTTTTTTATTTTTTGACCAATTTAAAAGCATCTTTAACATGCAAATAGAGTTTTGTCCATGTTATGAAGAGAAGATGACATAATCTTTCATCTTCCCCCATCCCTCCATCTCCCCCTGTGCCTTGATGGAAAGATACATCAGCAGAAAGCAGTTTCCCAGTGATAAAAGAGAGGTGGGAGCTGTTTCTCAAAATGGCCAAGTTAAATGTCAGGATGGATATTATTGTGCTCTCGTTAGTCTGCTGGGTTTTGTCAGTCTATAATTAAAATGTTGGGCCTATTTCTCTTTGCTGTGGGCTACCTTTCAGCTGAATGTTTATTCTTGGGTTATTTGCTTGGGGTTTTTTTACTTGCACAAAGAGACAAGTGTGCTGGCCCGTTGGCTTCCTAGTGCCTCTCTGCGTGGTGGCCTTCTGATAGTTGTAGGAAATAATTACGAAGCTCTAAATCTCTGTGGCATTTATGGCTTACTGTGTGACATCTTGCTCAGTTTATCTGCTTTCTTATCTATGCAATATTTCTCAAATTAGGAAAACTTAAAAAAACCAACCAACCACAAAACAACAAACTTTGAGGGCAGCTGGTTATGGGACTGAAACATTTGTTTCCTGCTGACACTTTTTCATCAGAATATTGATAAAGTTTCTTCCAGTTATTTTATTAAATTAATCATACATTTATTTATTTTAAAAAGGGGGTAAATTTAATTGTGACACCCATGTAGTGTTTATAGAGAATAGTAGGCCTTTTATAAACAGACATGTCTAAGAAGGTACAGAATCATGTCTGAAATATGGATGTGCATAGATTAGGCTGAATAATTTTACATTCCTTTGAAAATTATTTTTGTAATGGTACGGATAGATTTCCCAGGAAAGAGTATTCACAGCTGGGAAAACAGTTGCTACTTTGAAGATGGTTTTCCCAGGCGAAAGGCTCACGTCCCCAACTGTGTTTGGTATAAACAATATGTGGTGTAGTTCTTACTTGTGTTTAGAGGAATTGTGCATTCTTCATTACATATTAGCCAACAAGAGTTTCATGCTAAGTCTGGGTATTTGCCTTAATTTGTATCCATTCAAAGTTAATTCCCTACTTTTATTAATAAAGCCAGGGTATTAAATTGATGAGGAATTTGGTGGTGAAACACAACAGTCCCGTCTTTGCTGTTAAGAGGGGAAATTCTTCCCTCTCTTCTTGGAGCACGTACTTGCTGTTTCCTCTCAGCTCTCATTCTCTGCTTGCTGGTGAGACCTTCCTTGATGGTTCTTGTTGGATTTCCAGTATAAATCCTTGCTTTCGTGCCTTAGCTGCAAATATCTAAACAAAATTGAAATTCAGGACAGGATTCCCACTTGTGGGTTGAATCTGTTGAATGTTCAGTTGTGGAAGGAGCAAAGGCAAGGTCTGCTTGCCTGTGTCACCCAGGTCCACTGGGTGAGAACACTGTCTTCTGCCCTTTTTCAAGAATAATTTTATTCTGGTTCTGTACTAATGACTTCTAACTCCTCATAGAGAGAGGCATCATCAATGAAAATTGCTGGAAAAGGCCCAAATTGGTCAATACCAAAAACTTGGCACAAAACCTCAAAATATGTGTAACTTCAGTTAAAAAAAGTCCCATTAACATGTTTGAATTCACAAAATGCATTAACTTGGCAAGAGATTACCTTGTAAGCTTTAAAGTATGTTTGCTGCATTCTGATACAGGATAAAGAGCAGAGAAATGGGCATTCAAAGGCAATTATTCTTGACAGGGCTTGAAACTTGGAAGTGTGTATGGTATAATGTATTAATGCAAGCCTGATTCTTGTGCATTTGTTACTTCCTCTTTATTGCTCTTAGTACTGTTTTGTTAATGCTAATTGGTTCAAAAAACCTAAAATGGCACGGATTTAGATATTTAAAATATGCTCATTCTAATAAGCAACCCTGTCCTTGATGAAATGCTGCTGCTTGTTTAAACAATGTGGGAGTCTAGTATAATGATTTTTTATAAAATACGACTTTTTGTGTGTTGATGAAATAGATTCAAAAATTTAAAACCCCCAGTGTTTTGGCACAGATAAAAAAAGGGGGGTGGAATGGCTGCTTCCATAGTATGAATGAGAAATGAGAAGTTTCCTCCTTCAAAATGCCTTTTGTGTTTAGATGCAATATTGTGAACCACATGAAAGATCAGTGTATATTTATGTATGTTAATAAATTACAGCAGAGATAAAATGGCTCTTGGGTATTAGATCAAAGCCACGCAGATTAATAAATACTTGGAAAGTGCTTGTCTGTTACATCCAACAAGTAATTAGAAGAGAAAATTAATCTTTTGACTTTTAGAACCTGCCTGAAATATCGAGGGTACAAGCATGAAGGTATTTGACAGGGGAACCAGACTCTGTCTTTGAATGCATTTACCTATTTCTAATTGAATCCCACAGGAGTTCTGTAGGACATCAAACGGAAGAGCATCAACCACTGTTTTATTAAATTTCTCAGCATTATCTTAATAATTTGCATCTGTAAACCGGGCTGTTGCAAACAGCATATACATAAGGGCAGACAGCTCTTCCTACCATCTCAGAGTTTGAAAGATGTCAAAGCTGTTCAGAGAATGTACTGAGGGCTTAGAGCTGAAAAAGGAGCAGAGTGGTTATGTAAAGAGAGGAGAAAATCTAAAGTATCCGTGGAAAATACAGGCTTTTGGTAACTGTCATTCCATCCTACCTTTACATTATGGACTGAATCCTAAAGGGGAGTTATTCATCCATACCCACTCGTAAAATAATTAGGTGGTTACAGAATTGCTGTAGTGAACTGTAATAAACAGGTCATTGAAATTGGTCATGGGCTTTTTGTGAATTTAGGAGCCTTCATGCACCTCACTGGCTGATTCTTTTTTCAAAAATACCTTTGGAATAGACAAGCTTTTCCTGTTTTATTATGCAAGTCCCATCCTTCATGGCTTTCAAGCCTGTACTCCAAAGGCATCTTGTAATAAAGTTGTGCAGTTGGGGTTTTTTTTTAATTGTAAAATTTACCATCCTTTGCTTAAACTATGCTTGTCTTCTCTACATTTGTCAAGATTAAGTCATGATCTAGTTCGAGCTTAGAATAGAGGCAGTCAACTGTCCTGATCTGATAGGTCTTGGAATAAAATCTCTGGCCAAGACCCAGAAGGTCTCACTCGTTATCTCTGAGGGTCAAGAAGAGCACAGATCAGCAGGGGAGAGGGGCAGTGTTCCATGGCTCCTCGTGGACCCCTTGTTTTGGGCTGAGGATGCTGTCAGGTTCCGTGTGCTCCAAAGTTGACTCCAGCAGTGCCTCTGCCCTAAAAACTGGGCTTCTGATCCCACAGCACTCCAACAGTGTCACCCATCAGCAGGCAGCTTTAATTAGCATAAGAAAATAACACGTCATGTTTCTCACTGTTCTAGAGAATGAGCTTGTAATATCAGAAGTAATTATTCTGACTTTGTCTTTGGAAGGCAGGCAAGTTTATAAATTAGGCTCCCACACACGTCACTGTCTGTATCTTCTTCCCACCTTGATACTCTGTTGACAGCTGGATATTTGGAATACTATCACATTGTTTAAGTGAGCTCCTTCCCTGGTTTCTTTCTCAGTTTGCTGTGTGCACTTCACTCCGGAGCACAAGAGTTAAAAGGTTTCTGTAGTCAGGTACAGGCTATTTCTCTTTTGTAGTTCTGAATGGAGAGAGAATGAAAGGAAGAAAATCTTATTTGCCATTATATTACTGTTTCTATTGAGGGAATGCCTGGGAAAGGAAATATTTCTGCTGCTGAGGCGGAAAACAAATCTATCTCCAGCACTATTAGACAATTCTGCCACTGAGCTCTTTCTGTAAAAATCGCCTTAACTCCCAATTCTAAGGATAATTTAACAATATCCTAATAATTTTCCCATTTCTCTAGTATGTCTTTTTTCTCCCCACAGTTTTTTTTTAAAGTCCTTCCAAAAACCACATTCAATGCAATTTGAAAAGGTTTAAAACCTTTTCAGTGATTTTGTTTGCAGGTCAAGTGAACTGGGACTTGTAAGCAAAGCTGCTGCTTTGGAAAGGCTTCCCCTGCTGCATTAAATATTTATTTTGAGAAGGCAGGGTTTTACTTTTTGGTAATGAACAGCTCAGTAGTTTAATTTAGAACTTTGAAATGTCTGTATATACCTGTAGCAGGCTGAACAATGTGAGAAAACAGGTTGGAAGTTTGAATATGGTTTTTATCATGGGGGTTGAACAGTTTCAAAAGCCATTCTAAACATGCAGGTGACTTGGTGAGACTCAGACTTTATATCTTTATAGTTTGTAGTGGCATTTAGTGGACATATGTAAAATAAGTGAAGTAGCAGTGTAAGAAGGGGAGTTGAAAGTGGAGCTGATCCTGCACAGTCTGCAGTCCTGAGAGGGCATTGCTCTTGTGTTGGCACCTTGGGTGGCTTGAAAAGCAGCTGTTTATTCTTAGCTCCTGGCTGTGTCATGCTGCCATGTGATGGAATGGAAGTCTAAAAGGAAGACCAAACCCAAGGGTTAAAAGTTTATTGTATTAAATGTCACTGTGGAATAAACAGTTTGGACAATACTGTTGAAGAAAGGACACCTGAATTATAAATATGAATGGAGGGTGTTCAGATTTTGATATCTGGTGTGTCTCTCTCTAAAACACAGCACAGGGCATGGACCACAATGTGCCTCCCTGACAGCAGAGCTTAAGGGTGTAGAGGAAAGGTATTCTGTGTGCATGGCTTAAAAGTGGCTTGTTCCCTACCACGTGATGTTGCAGTTTTAACATTAAAAAGGACAAATAAACAATCAATTTGGCCCTGTGCTCTTCTGTGATGAAAATTTTAAATATTTGTCTGATGGTCTGAATGGGTAAGGTAAGACTGAGAGTGAAAGGGAAGGATACTGTCCCTTAAATTCAAATCAAACTCTTATCTTCGTTGTTTTCAATCAAAATCAAATTAATTCATTGGCTCACCTTCATGAGTAGCTATTAAAATTCAAACCTGTTTCTTCATACACTCACTTGTTTTTAGTTATGCGGAAACAAGTTCCAATGGAATTAATGATAATCGGGGTTGAACTTGACATGCTTTTACTTACGGTAAACCACTCTTTAACACATATTTTTTTTTATGTGACAATCCTAACCATTTAAAATTGTCCAGACAACCTTTTCCCTTTTGCAATCTTAATAAACAGCTGAGAGAATACAGAAAAAGCCTTACACGGGAAAAAATTCAGTCATACTCTAACACAACTTGATGGCTGGAAAAAAGATTAGAGCCTGCACTGTACAGCCAGTGAATTTTGTTTGAAACACAGATACTTAGTCTGAAACTTTACAAGCATTTTCTTGTAAAACTTTGTGCTCAATTTTTTTTCCCAAGCTTTTGAAGGGAGAGGTGACTTTTCTTGCATCTTGCCCGTATTATGTCAAAGCCTTGCACGGAATCTGGCATCGCTTGACTCATTGATTCAAATTCTCTGTCACATGCCCTCCCATCCTGTGATGCCTTTCATAAATGAATCGAGCTTTATCTTTAGGCTGACCAGCTTTGCATTTTTGAGAGGTGGATGTTGTGTCTGCACAGTCAATATTTAGTGCATCTCCTAAAACTGTTAAAAGAATGCCAGGTTACAGCATCTCTTCACGTGTTAAAGAGGTCTCACATAACTCTTTTTCTCATACCTTTTTACACAGCTGAGGGAAGCCTGTTGCCTTCAGTTGCATCAGGTCCAGATTGGTGCTAGTTTGTGCTGTTTGCATTAATTTTGTTTCTAGATATTCAGTTATACTCTGTGCAGTCAAGGCATTCCTGTGCTAAGGTATTATTTTCAAAAGCAGTTAATGGTTTCAGGGAATTTTTGATTATTCCCTCTCTCCTCTCTTCTGTGAGCTTTTCCTAATACTAGACTTTTCATGTCTGGCAACTGGATGTAGACTATTATAGCAAAGATTGTAAGCATCTGTGAAAAACAGGTTTTTAAATCTCATAGTTGTCATCTGTCCAGTGTTTTAGAAAGGCATATGGAATCCTTTCCTTAAACTCAGCAATTAAACAATTCGTGAGAGACCAGAGGAAAAAGTGAAGAAGTTGTATCAAAATTCTTGCTCCCATTCCCTTTTTCCTCATCACTCTAGAAAAGGTTTTATTTACTGGTGATTATGTTCTTTGAAATTAGAGAAAATGACACATCAGGCTGAGATCTTTTTGGTCCGTGGATAAGCCGTAGTAGCGGGTTATTGCAAGATGATAGCTTGCAGAAAGCATGTTGTGTACATAAACACATGGAAGTTGTATGACGTTTCTGTAAATATTACTTGTACAGAGTTACTGTTTAAAGAAAAAAAAGCTTTGGGAAAAAGTGTGCAGTTTTTTCAGCTGGGAGAGTGCTTTGCATTTAAAGTAAGAAGAGTGTTTAAATTTAGTTAATTTCAGGCTCAGTTCATAAGCCTGTACCAAAATATCAGCAGTAGGGAATCATCAGGTATTTTAGGTTTGTAACTGGGTTTTAAACATGCAATAGGTTGTTTTGGGTTGAGTAAATATTGTTTCCTTAATTGCTACAGTAATCTGATCTTTCCTAGATTTCACTGTATTTTACTGAATATGTTCACTTAGAAACAAACTATTTAGTAGGATGCCTGAGCAGGCATTTGGTATTGCTGTTTGTTTATTATTTTAAGCTTCTGCACAAAAACTTTCCTGATTTGTGTTCTGCAGGAGTAGCATAAGGGTTTCTACTATAGTCTTGATCAAAAACGTGACCCCTGTATTGGAAGGAAGAGGGGAAAGGATCTTATTCCTATAAAACCAAAACAAGCAACAGCTACAACTGGGAAAGTGTATTCCTGTAACCCCAAAAAAGTTATGTATTCATGGCAAGTGTCAGGATTGCACAAACCTGATAAAGCTCAAGATGTGTCCCACTCCTCAGAATTGCACTGCCAAGACAATTATTCTTTCCTTCAGCTGGGTGTTGTGTGAAATAGCCATCTTTAATGGTGTGGTTAATGTCTACTGGCAGTGCATAGGACCTGGGTAATTGTGGCTGATTCCAAAAGGGAGAACACTGAGGAGGAAGAGCTACGTGTGATGCAGCAATGGTGAAAGATGATTTGCTCACTGTTTTTTAGCAACTTGGGCTACGCTTGCATCTTTCTTGAGAGGAGATCTATTTGGTGTTCTGCAGGGAGGATGGCACAAAACGACATTTTCGTTAGGCTGTGATTAGCAATCACTTGCAAATAATCTGCAGTTGCCACAGATTCCACCCTGCAGTTCCTGCAGGAATGTCCAGCTATCTATTTCAAATTCAGCCATCATCATCTTGTGGCCTTTCTGTTTATAGGTCAAGTCTTTTGTGGCCAAAACTTCCACTAGGAAGCTCGAGATATTTTGTGAGAAATATGAGTGGAATCATCGTTTTCACTGTTTTCTTTATTACTTTAGTAGCTTTAGTCATTGTTTTAAAGGTCTACATTTAAAAGTCCTTTAAAATCTGTTATTGTGCTAATTAATTAATATATGACATTGGAAAATAGAGCATCTTATTCTGCTGAGTTCTGGTGCTTCAGTCAATAAGCATGGAAGTGAAATGAGTTTGTTCACTTGAGAGCTGCAGCAAGTGATGTTTTAATGATCTTGCACACTAATCTCTAGGAACTTTATAGCTTCCTCTGAACAAGTTCAGGAGTAACCTGTGCTGAACATCAATCAGATTTAAAACCCAATTATTTGCTAGAAGAAAAGAAACACTGTTGTTTTCCAGTAAGTGGTGCTATCATTTGTTTGCTTAGTATAATTAATCTTCAAATGATCAAAGCATCCAACATGCATCTTACAGTCTTGAAAGGCTGGGCGTTCCTGGAGGTGGGACGGGTGTGCACAAAGTTCAGATCTGATCATTGCTAATCACACTCTCCATTACACAAGCTCTTCCTTTCTAAAAATTGAGGTTCCTGTCACTTTCATAAGCAATATCTACACAATATCTGCAATATCTTTGGCAGAAAGTCACACTTCCTTAAAAATCACAGCATTTTGTTCTGGCAATCAGAAGAGACTCACTGAATGTGAGGAGATGCCGTGTATTGTGCACTCAAATCTGAAGGCAGGTGTGAATGTACAGAGTGCTGGTGCACTGGCATTTTTGACAAAAGGGCCAATTATGTTTGTTGTGGGAGAGATCATCTGGGTCAGTCCTTGAAAGACAGAATGAAGCACTGCAATTTGCTTCTGTGAAGTTGATTGAGATGAGCACTATAGCTACAGATGATTTTGGTTTTGATCAAGTACTGATGTAAACAGTAGATTACATTTAGGAGACAAAAACACATCACTGTGCTTGATTATATTAAAATTTAAAAAACTTAATCATGGAAGACATGCTAGAATACAGTGACGATAGTACTTTGTAGTTAATGTAAGCAAAGTCATTTCAAATAACATGTTTGGGCGAAAAAAAATCAATGTTTTCTGCATCTCCACATCAATATGTTGTAATGATTTTTTCCTCACTGTTATGGCAGCTTCATTATTTCAGTGGAAGTACCTTATATACACCAGGAAAGTATCATCTCTGATAATCAGATTACACCTACAGTCTTCCTAAGTTGATAAAATTTTCTCTTATATTGTCATTCATACATGTATAATACAAAATAAAGCTTCTTCAGTGCTCAGCTTTTAATAATCCTGTTCATAATTAAATATAAATCTGACTAAAACATATTCTTCTACATTAAAGTCTTGTCATAAAAACATTTTGAGTATAAACCTTCAATACTCTGTAGAGCGATACAATATATATACACACACACACAAATGCGCTTTTTTCCTGTTAGTAGCAAGCGTTTTGTTCACTATTTGCACAACTTCACAGTCATATCTTTTATACAATGACACTAAATCAGACTTCTGATTGCTCATTACTGTCAGGAATGACAGACGTTAAGGCAGCCTGACAGAAGCGATGCAGTGTTGACATTTTTGTTTTCTGTTCAATGTACAGTCGCAGTTTGTCTCTGAAGGTTTCCCCCAGAAAACTGTAAATTAAGGGGTTCAAGCAGCTGTTAGAAAAAGCTGCTAGGTTCACAATATGTCCTGTTAAGGGATAATCATGCCTGAAGGATGGGCTGTTTGAAGAGACGGGCTCGCTTTTCCTCTGGAGAAGTTGGACGCTAATGAAGACGTTTTCAGGGAGCCAGCAGATAAAGAAAACCAGGACAACAACAAAAATCATGCGCAGAGCCTTCTGTCGCCGCAGACGGAGACTCCTGTGCTTGTGTGCTTTTATAAGGACTCGAACAATTAATGAGTAACAAAGACCGATGATCACAAAGGGGATAATAAACCCCAGGGTTATCTCTAGCCACTGGATTTCTTTTACATCTGCAAAACAAAAATAGACCTCTCCGGTGTGTTGTAAGTGCACGGCTGTAAATGGGACTAGAGCTGCCGAAATGGACGCCATCCATATGAGCCCACAGCTCAGCCTAGCGTGCTGCATAGTGCGAAATAGGTTGGACCTCATTACTTTGGCCAGTGCTAGGTATCTGTCAAAACTCATCCATGTCAGAAAGAAAATGCTGCTATACATGTTGATCTGAAGGAACAAAGACATAAAGGTACAAATGATGGTGATATCGTAATACTTCTCGTCGAGATTAAACACCTCAATGAGAGAATCAGCCACCAGAATGAGATCAGCCACTGCCAGGTTTATGAAGTAAAGGTCTGGAATTGTCATTTTTTCCCGAAAGCTAATGTTGACAACCAGTATCAGAATGTTTCCTACAAAGCCGATAGGAAAAAGGAATATTGTGTAAAGACATGATAAGAAGAGGCCAATAACGTATTGTTGGTGTTCTGATTTATCAGCTAATCTAGAGGATATGCTTTCGTTACACAAATGGGATCCGTTCAGGTTAAAAGTTGTGCTGTTACATATCACAGGTGATATTGAGGCAGAATAAGTTTCCATGGTTAAAATATCTGCAGAAAAGGTATTAGTACTCACAGTTTGGTGGCAATACCAAAAACCCCAGATTTTGGGTTGGTTTCAACTGAATTCCTAGTAAGCATTTTTGATTGGAATTGAAAAAGACACAGACTTTTGTATAGGAAATTAAAATGCTTTAGAGGTCAGATTAATTAGACTTAAAACTGACTGAAATATAATACTACAAATGGTGAATGTCTTAATTTGTTTTACAGGACACTATATACATTGCAAATGAGAGAATTTGCAGTTCCTGTATGCCTTAAGATCATGTAGGAATCGTTTTACCATGGTGGTACTTGGGTCTCTTTAAAAAAAGCTTTTCATCAACAGTGTTTCTTCATGCAAGTTGGAAGGCAGTGGAATTTTAGCTCCATTTGTTTTCTTTTAATAATCAATGAACATCCTTGGACCTGCAATTTGCAAATGGAAAACGATTAATCTCATATTCCAGCACTGTTCCATGTGCCATTAGCTTCTGCTAACTTAACATCACAGCTGAGGTTGTAGGAAACATCATGTTCTAGTATATGTGCAAAGGTTCACTTAGAAGAATTTAAATTTGTTCTAGGTGAGGGCAGGTCTGTTAAAACTGTGTGTACCCTTCAGGGATTCAGTATTACAAAATGCAGGAATACAGAGAAATCAGGTTAGTGAGTTTAGCCTAATAAAGAAAAACGGTATTTTTTTATATTTAGATATATATTTATTCTATCACCTTGTAAGGCTAATAAATAGCAGAGTCTGTGGCTGAGAAGGCAACAGAGATGAAAAGCAGTTGGTTCCTGCTGCTTTCAGTGGGAGGGAAAGGCAGATTTTAGAAATGAAGGTAATACAAGCAGCGTATTGATTTACACCAACATTATTATAGTCAATTTGTTTTCCGTTGTGATTTATTATGTTTCACTGGCTTCCGGGTAGTAATGGAAAATACCAGTTATCGGATTTGTTTACTTCTGAATGTTGAATGTTATGCACTTGAAGCATTGCGAGAAGTTTATTTTAAAAAAGAAAGAACCAAACAAAAGACACTTCAAACAAATAAAACAGCAAGAAAATTTTAAACCAGGGTATTTTGTGCTAAGTGTTAAATATTTTGAACTGCTTTAATCTTCATCTTACTATCAAAGCCTTGATTTTTATTTCCATGAAAACATTAAAAAATTGTTTGCTAATAAAATTCATGCATATTTCTATATTTTAATGACTTAAATCCTGCCAGTGTGCAGTGTGGGGGAGGAAAGAGCAGACCACTAGTGGAGTAGGAGTGTTAGAATATTTTTAGTCAGAAATACAGCTCTGAGTTTGCTTAAATGTATTCAAGTAATCAGAAATAGCTACAGATACTTAACTAAAGATACGAGTTCCAGAACTTCTATTTCATAATGAAAGAGGCGTGAGTTCCCAGTACCTGTTGCTGTGTTTTGAATCATTTTAAGTGTAAATCTTCATGCTAAAATATCCACATGAAATTACACTTATTAGAAGAAGGTTCCGTGTTTGTTTCAAGCAGCTATGGAAGTCAGACATAAACTGTTGTCGTTATGTAAGATCCTTTTATTTGTGAATAAGGCAGTGAAACAGATTTAAATACAATAAAAGGTAAGTTAACAGCCTGAGCAATTGATTTTAAAAGGTCGGTCCGTGGTCAGATTTTAATTACGTCTGAAAGGCCGCCAAAAGCCAAGCAATTAAAAGCATTACAGGTAACTATGTACTGTGAAACACTTCATTTTTACCTTAATTCCATTTCTCCAGAGCTGATTTTCCTCCAGACAGCAGCAGCCTGGTCCTCGCTGGGTGCACAGGTAATGGATGTGCCAACTTCCACCGTCCTCTCGGTAAAAACTTGCATTTAGGTGTGCAGAGCTGCCGTGGATGCCACCTGTTGATGATTCAGCAGTAAAAACAAAAATCGTATAAAAGTCTATTCTGCTTTAAAGCATATTAAATAAAGGATAGTTTACAAGAGCAAAATGCAGATCTTGCCGCATGTCCTTGGCAATAAAACAAGCTTTATAGATTCCCAGGGTTGTTCTAATTTGTGTGCAGTTGAAGTGCTGCTGAACAGCCTTATAAGGGTAGAATTAACCCTGTTTCTGCTGGTTTCTTTTTTACGAGAACCACTCAAATGTCTTTTCTCTGGTATTTGTCAGTTTTATTTTGCCTAATGTTCACTGCATCATCCTTTCTGCCTCTGGTGGTTTTTTAAGTTTTATAGTCCGTTCAAAGCTAGAGCTTAGCTGATCAATAATTAAGAGATTTATTTGCAAACTGCAATGAGGCATGTTTTATATAGATATAAAGCAATTATTACTGTTATTTGTGCTATTTTTTAAAAGCCTCTGGGCAGTCTAAAAGGAAATATTTGATTGAAGACGTCAAGCATCTGAGAAGGGTCATTTGCTAAACTGCCGAGGTAAATTTCAGTTTTCCTACCTTCAAGTCGATCCCATTTTGCCTTTTTGTATTTAAATTTTCAGGTATATGTTGTCATTCTCTTACTTCTTAGAATTGCTCAGCTCAAAATCACATGGGTGAAATAAGCTTACTCTACAGAGAGTGAGGAGCCTCAGTTTTGCATCAAACCACCAGTGTTGCAGGTGGAGTTTTGCATTTCATCTGTAGGGGGTAAAAAAAACCTACTTGACATTTCCAGTAACACCACCTACTGGTGGCCGGAATTCTTAGAAGGGGAAGAAAGTCAAACCTTCCTCAGAAAAGAGCAATATTTTGTTTGTGGAAGTTGCTTTCTGTGATTATCTTGATCTGACACCTGAACCTTAAGTGTACATCGCTGCAGCATTCTGCTGCTGCTGGAATAAGATGAATGGCATCTCAGCATTTAGGACTTCAGGAAGACAGTGTGACAGTTTCAGAGGTGTGGAGTAAGCAATTAACATGTCATTGTAATAGAAATAGGACACCAATTACAGTGGTCAAATATTTTTAGATTACAAAGGACCTCATCTGTAGGAAAGTGAAGCAGAGGTTCTTTACATGAGTGGTGTGGGGAGCAGAAGCACTTTGCCTTCACTGAGGCAGGTATATTATTTGCTGGTTTTGCTGTAACACGCTGTGCATAGGAACAGAGGATTTTGGCAGTGTTACTGAAAGAAGTGTTTTAAGATGTTCTTGCATGATGGCTCTTCCTAAATAGTTTTGGAATCGGTTATTATTTAGATCAAAAGAATGTTTGCGCAGATTGGTGCTGGTAAAATTTTTCTGAACAGAAGTTTTCCACTGTGTGTGGAATGCAGTGTTTTAATACAGGATGATGAGGACAGAGCCTAAAGTGTTTCACTTTGAGAAGTGTACAAATATGATTGCGTTCTAGGACTGGAATAACGTGAATGTTAGAAAAATCTTGTGATACCAGCTTTGAAGGTCTTAATTTTTTTTGCTGTCATAAAAGAACAGGATTAAAAAGAGTCTTTATTGTTGTTTGTTGATCATGTGGTTTTGCTGTACTTAGTTCTGTCCTTCAGAGCTTCCACTGATCTTGCAAGGGCCTGAAGGATTTTTTACTTTTCTTCATGTATAATGTTCACTTCTGGGTGTCAGTTGTTTGTTATTTTGGGGGCCTGGATTTGATAATCAGCTGGTCTGTCTGTCCTTGCTTGTCTAGCTGTGAATGTCAGCTGATTTGGTATTAAAATGTATAATTCTGAATGCTAATTTTCTTGTTTGAATTCACGGTAAGAAATATGTCACTTTGCCATACTTCCAGAGTTGTTAGGAAATTCTCTTTCAAAAGACCAATGAAGTTGCTGTTTTCTGTGTGAGAAGAACTGTGAAGCGTAAGAGGTCATATCTAGTATTATGGTAATTTTGTATTATTATACTGTAATTAATGAGTTCTGTATTTTTCTAAATATTTTATGAGATGATCGTGTGAATCCTCTGAATCCTGTTTCCTAAAACAGATCCCAGCCTTTTCAGGCCCTTGTTTCTGCAGTCAGATTACTGTTACCGATTAATCTATCTTAATCTCACTGTTTGTCATTTCCATATCCCATAAAATGCTTCAAAGTAATTTTAGCAGCTGCTGAACCTTGTACTTTTGCTCTGTCCCTGTCAGTTGCAGGTATTCCACAGGACTTTACAGTGACTGCCCTCATCACCCATGGTCACAGTTGTGACAATATTGAGTCTTTAAGTTCCACCTGTCCTACCTCATTGTGATTGTTGCTGGGGACACGTGTGAAAGCACTGGTGCAGTAGCATTTGTAGAATGTCAGACCCCAATAATCCAACATCCAGAATTCCCCTGGTTTATTTTTTCTGCAGCAGTCAATGTGTAAAACACTGGAAATAATCTCAGTAAACATGTCTATCACCAGAGGGTCTTTCAGAAGCACTGGTGTAGTTGTGATGTACTTCAGTGCACCAAGAGGCTGAATGTGGGGTGTAATAGAAGATATTCTGTGTAATTTAGCAGACTTCAACATATGTGCCTGTTACTGTGCTGCTAAAAGGTGGCAGCTGAGGAGGAAGAAAGTGGGAGGTGTGAGTATGGGAGAGAACAGCCTTGAGAGGTCTGATGCATCACAGCTCTGGTGCCAGCACGCTGTGGCAGCCTCTCCAGCTGGATAAAAGCAGGATAAGCCCTCTAGGATGCAAGAGACTGTTGGATTCTGTCAGAAGTGTGGAAGTGTTTTGGGTATGAAGCTGTTGAGACCTGGAGAAATTAGATCAGGGCAAGGGTATAGAAAGCTGAAAAAAAAGTAAGGTACTGTATTGCATGGCAGGGGAAGGAAGCATAAATTAAAATTGTGTTGGAATGCTTACACTGTAATATAATCATCTGCAGAAGAAATAAGGTTTGTAGAAGAATCTCTACTGGAGCTATCTCTAGAGGCAATACAGATGCTGCTGTGCTGTTCCCAAGGTTTTGGAAGTAGACTGATGTCCAAATTCTCTCTCACCTTTTTCAACCACTGAATGAACTCAGCATCCATTACCCTGCTCTAGAGCACCCTCATACTTTATCCTGTCCAGCCTCAGTAGCAAATAATCTTTCTTGCAAAAAATCAAATTTAGTTTGAGCTGGAATTAATGGTGTTTCTGTGCCTGCAGAAAACCTTAAATGGAGCGTATTTTCTGTGTTTAGGCTTTTCAGTTGCCAGTAATTCTGAGAATGTATTTTTTCTTACTAAAAATAATTTTTAAAAGTTCAGCCTTTTCATTTTGCAGGGACAACACCCATTCAAACCCATTCAAACTATTCTGGTAAAACCTTTTTATTTTTCTTAAAGCATATATTGCAAAACTCTTGAGGGATAATCTAAAAATGTTACTAAACGGGGCCACAAAATGTTGTCAAGTGAAAGATCACAGAATCCTAGAATAGTATGGGTTGGAGGGGATCTTAAAGACCATCTAGATCCAAGCCCTCTGCCATGAGCAGGGATGCCTTCCACTGACCCAGATTGCTCCAAGCCCCATCACAGGACTTCAGGCTTGATTCAAATGCTATTTAAACAAATTTTTGCAAAGCATCAACCATTTTTATTTTAGTAGCAGAGTCTGGCAGTCCTTTGCTGGACACTTTTGTACCATGGAAGTGAAATGCATTCTTTCATTCTATCAGTTAGTGAATTTATTTGTCATGGTGGACACATCACACTGGCTTATTTTGTCTGAATTGCTTGAGCTTTCTCCTTGCCCCAAATGTTCTCCAGCTACCTCAAAATCAAGATAAATAATACTGGTGCCCTTTCAGTGTCTGTAAGTTTAATATCAGAATGTAACTAAGGGCAGGCTTTGTAATACATAGAGGGATGTAGCAGCTCGAGTTGTGATTCAAGTGTGCACATCCAGTCTCTGGCTCAAATGTTGTTTGCAGTGGGATCAGATCAAGTTTGAGCCAGCTGGTTCAGTAACGATGAGCCCTGAGTATCTACATGTTCTTTTCCAAAACATGTTACCAACTCAGAAATTCATGCTTTAACTTCAGCAGCCTGTTCATTTCTCTTCTTCTGCTGAACAAAGCGGGATTTTTTCAAATGCAGACAAAAGTTGTGGAAAGATACAAATACTACCAGTACAGAAGTAAAATATTCTTCTTTGAACTTTCCAGTATATCCCTTCAGTTAATTTTGACAGCCTGCCTATAAAAATATATGCTGTATTTCTTCTGGAACATACTGTTCAAAACTGGGTAAAGCCTGGGAGAAGTAAGGGTTTGACTGAGCTGCTGCCTGCATAAGGGAAAAAAGTCTCAGACCGTGGAGATTTTATTTTGTTCTTAAAAATGCTCTTCAGATTATTAATTACTTAAAAATATTACTTTTAATCTTAGCTAAAGCTGCTGTTTTTCCCCCTCATATCAGACTATATTAGAAGGATTTTGGGAGACTGCGTTCCTTCCCTGTTGCACATAGGGGTGTTTGCTCTCATATTCTACCTGGATGCAAGTGGATTTTATCTAGGCCCATATGTTCATTGTCCTAAACTTTAATGTAAGCTCTGACTTTATCAAGACTAGTTCTATGAAAACATTTCTGTATTGCTAAAACTTATCACTACTTGAGTTATTGTTTTTCATTTTTCAACTTCTTCCTTCCTGTTTACCTTTGCTTTCTCGTATTCGGTTGCAAAGTTTTCACTGTACAGAGAGATTTCCTTTTGGCAATATAACCAGCCATCCAAAAAACACTCAGTTTTTTTCCATGTGGGCAGGGAGAAGACCAGAGTACATGTGCTCACGTCTCACAGATGGCAGCCAGGAGTACTCACACACTGTAGTTCATTCTGGCAAGGTGTGCTCACTCTCAGATCCTACATCTGACAGAAGATCCCTGCAGGTTTTATTGTCTGAGCCCCTTGGTTATGGCTCTGCTCTAGCTGTGTACCTTGCTGAGAGTATCACGGAGCACCTTCCTGCCCTGCTCAACCTTTCACCCCTGCTCAACCTTGTGGCTCCTCCCAGGTGTGTTACTGGGATCCACTCACCATCAGACCACTTTCCAGGTCCCAGCCAACTTTTACTGACTCGATTTTCTTTCAGGCACCTTTCACAGTAACTCAGGACTCAGAAACAACACAATATTTATTCTTTCATCTTTACATATAAAACGTATGGAAGCTGTAAATAAAGTAGAATAATTTGCGCATAATTCCCATACTACAAAATATCCTCCTTATCCACAGTGCAGCTGAAACTCTGACTCTCTGAGCTGGGATAAACAGCTTGTATTTTCTGACATATTCTTTCAGTCTGTCAGCTTTCTCACTGATGTACAGCTCTTACAACTCATCTCTTCAAACTTCTTTCTGCAAGGCTGATCTTTGGTCCGTGTTTAATCTCCCTCTTCTCGGGTGCAAAACAAAACCTCTGATGCCATCTGAGAATTCCTTTCACAGGTATGAAATTGGCTCTTGTGTTCAAAGAGATGATTCTTATCTACGTACTTCCTTTCTGACCACGTTCTGTAATGATCTGTTTATGTGTAGAGTTCTTTGATTATCCATCTGTTCGTGCTGGCAGCAGAACAAAACTGAACAGGGGAACAGGCTGACACAATGTGATGCAGACATCTTACCAGTTGATTTTTACATCTTGCGGAAATGTTGGTCCTTACAGTCACAGTGGGACTGCATATTGCCCTTCATTTGCCTGTGATACAGTCGTGGTCCGTACATTTCAGGATTTGGATGCCCAAGACTAGATCCGTATCTCTAGATACTAGATCTCTATTCTATATTGTTATCGTTCTTCAATTTCTGCTCTTGGCTGTTGTCTTGTGGAAGATGTTCATCTTGATCAGTCCGTTCCTGCTTTTCTCTCTTAGTTAGCCCATGCTGATTTACACCAGCTCCCCCTTGCAAATCTGGACCCCATCAAGAAGATCTTTCAAAGGATACAACTGCAAAAAAACCTCAGTTCTGTTAGCACCGGAGTTTCATACAATGGCATAGATTTAAGCATCAAAATAGCTTTTCTCAAAACTATTCAAGTTACTTGAGCCTCCCTCATCACAGCACTGTATTTTTATAACTTTGCAGTCTAAGCCTACATCATTCTCCAGGTTTTAGTACAATTTTGTGCTTTTCCTGTTTCCGTTCTCTCCACCTTTGTGAGAGGAAAAGATGAAGCCAAAGCCAAATGCCTAAGGTGGCTCCTGGCCAGGTTTGGTGGCAGTAACAATGTGCTCAAAGCAGGCGTTTACAGCTTTACACCTTCATCTCAGCCTGCATCAGCTACTGCTCCCGCAGGGCTTCATCCAAACGCCTGCACCACAGCTGTTTCATTCTAATTCAGATTTTTCCCCTTTTTGCACCATTTACCCATCAACTCTCATCTATGTACAATGCTTCTATCTTGTCTCTAACAGAGCCTTGATTCCAGTTAGGAACTGAGGCTTGGGTTTTGTTTGCCTTCTTCAAAACACACTTCAGTTCTACTGTTCTGGGCTGGCTTTTCTCTGTTTTCCACTTAGTGTATTACTGAATGTGACTCTTCCAACGACTTCATGCTTCTGAATGAACTCATCAGGAATGGCTTAAATCAATAATTGCTGTAAGTCTAAATGCAAAGTGGAAGCTGAGAGTACATTAACAAAAAGCTTTCATTCTTGCACAAAGTTTTAATTAGCCATCCTGTTGATCTTTCCAGTTCAGTGCCTCACAAAGGACCCAAAGCTTTCCTTTATGGACCCGTGTTTCCATTAATTTGATTTCTTTTTATTTTTGGCACCAGAATTCAGACAAAAACTTCATTGCTGCTTCTACTGGATTTATATAAACCAATTATATACCAGTGTTATAGAAATAAGTAGTTTGTAGGTTAAGAAGTCAAAGGAGGAAGCACACCTGAGAAAATGCTCTGACTGCAGATTTTGACCTTTGTTCACAGTTGCTTTCTGCCACATTTTTGTTTGCAGCTTTGCTAGGGCATTGATATTATTGCAGAAGCACAGTTCTGTGGCAACAGTTACTCATCTTTCTACCTGACTTTGAAGCAATGCTTGCAGAAAAATAGATGATTTAAATATATATATGTGAATAAAAACCCAAACAGCCCCTGACGCTGGATGTTTTCTCACAGATCACTCTAAGTGCTAGAACTGACCATCTTTTTTCTTCCAGTACTGCGGCCAGGTTTGGGTTCTAAAGAAGAAAAAAATTGCCCTTTTTTTTAAGAAGTAAAAAACCAAACCAAAACCCACAAGCTAAAAAGTGAAGTGGGTTGACAGTTGTTTAGAACAGCAAGTCTTACTGAGACCCACTTTGATGGGTCATGGCTGTTTATGGTATTTCAAGGTGATTGCTGGCATTGGTTTCCCTTCGGCACTTTCCTATGACTTTTAGTACTTCATCCTTGCACGGTTTATGAAAAAAAAGTATAACTACCAAACTAGCACAGCTCTCACAGAACAACACTATTTCTGCAATGTTCATCACAAGCTCATTCTTTGTAGTCCCAATGTTCCTCTGTAGCTTCAGCGTTGTCCTGAAGAGAACCATGACGTTGTAAAAGAGGCGGCAAACAAATATTGTCACGCTGATGGCGTACACGGCGGGGTAGGTGAGGATGTGCTGCTGCAAGGCCGGAGCTCCAGCGGGTGCTTCTTTAGCCAAGAGAACAGTGAAACAGACAATCTGAAGCAGCGATGGGATTCCAAACCCACAGGTGAATTTAACGATCTCGTATTCAGGCCACGCAAACAGCGGATCCAGCTGGCAGCGTGCTTCCTGCTGGTAGTTGTCAGTGCCAACCAGCACTGCCTCCGTCAGGGACAAACAGAAGGTGTATGTGAGCACAAACCCAGCACGCAGGATGGGTCTTTGGGTGGCTTTGCAGAGAGCAGTCCCCGGTGGAAATCTCTCCAGCAGTAGCGTGAGAAGTGTCAAAATGAAAACATACTGAGAATTGAAGTAACCGAAGTTGAAAAAGAATGACAGTACACTGCAGGCAAGGTGGGTTGCTGTTAAATAGTCAGGTCTAGTGATGACAGTAAATGAAAAAAGAATCATTATGATATTGCTGATGGTGAAGTGTAGAAGAAGTAAGTCCAAGCTTTGTCTTTTGTTCTGCAAATAATTCTTTATAAAAATGATCAAAATACATATGCCAGCTGTTAATCCTATGGGTACAAAAAAGGCAATATAACAGTGCATAAGTCTGGATATGATGTTTTCAGAAGCTATGAAGGCTTCGATTTCTTCCTGGGAAGTGAAAGGCTGGCTCTTGCTTGGGTAGCTGATCCATGTCATGTTGTGAGAAATCATCCTTCTCTCCACAGTGTGCTTATTTCCTGTTCAGCGGTGTTTGAACTGGAAAAGGAAGGTGAAACAAGTTTTAAAGTAGAGTTTTAATGCCTATTTTTGCATTGAATATATTATGTGCAGTCAGGCGTATGAACCATTTGTTCAGAATAAATGCAGTAATTTCTTGGTGGATTTTACACTCCTCTGTTATTACCCAAGTTAGCTTGAAATTATTTTTAGGCAGAGAAATCTGCCTTTTTATTTTTGATGTGGTTTCTGCTCTTACCACTCCCCCTCCTTTTCCTCACTTGATAACAGCTCAGCTTTGTAGACAGCCAGGATCCAGCACACCCATGTTGCCTGTGGAATATATGGAATATTGGCTGTTCAGCGGGTGAGGAAGGAGCTGGCTCTGTTTAGGAGGAGCTGCTTTTCCTCCCCATCTCGCCAAAAAAGGCCAAGGCAGTTTTTGCAGGGCAATCCAGTGTGTGGGCAGCAGCTCCAGCCACAAAAAGCTCCACTGTCCTGTCACAAGGGTGGGAATTTTGTATCGTTGAAACCCAGCTGCAGTCTCACACCACATACTGAGGAAAATGCAGAGATAATCACAATATGAGGCACGAGCCACATTCCTTTCTTTGTTTTAGTTTTGCTTCCTTTCTGTTCTGTAAAGAAGCCTTTCATAACTGCAGTCTGCGCTGAGGAGCCCATATAAAATTAATGAGAGTGTTTAAGAACTGTTATGAACAAACTGCTTTTATACTAAAACATCTTTATACGTTAATAACGCTGTCATTTCTTAGATGTAGCTGTTGCAGAAAATGGCAAAAAATAATGTTTTTCTGCATGCTCGACTTTGAGAAAACGATTGCTGGTGCATTGTAAACCTGTTGATAAAGTTTTAGCAAGGACCATTTATTACAGCTGCATTATAAATTCCTGGAAATAGGGAATTTTGAGAGTAATATGAATAGACTGTTAGCTGTAATGACTCTGTGATATGTAGATAAAATGATTTAGCTACTGTATAAATGCGTGGAGGCTCCTTTTCTTTTTTAAGCCAAAAAGCTTTTATGAGAACATAGTATGTTCTCATGAAAAACTCTAATGGATATAGATATATACATTTTCCAGACCACCTAAAAGCATAATTAGCTCAGTTTTCTAAGAGAAGATTTCTGTGCACCTTGTATTGATTGATGCAGAAAGTAGCACACCTTTTTTAGTTGCAAAGAATA
Source organism: Platysteira castanea (assembly GCA_013397175.1). Lineage (NCBI taxonomy): Eukaryota > Metazoa > Chordata > Aves > Passeriformes > Platysteira > Platysteira castanea. The sequence continues at coordinate 80,621 of VYXC01000200.1, forward strand.
AATATATTTAAACATAAAATAATGAACCCACTATTCCTAATTAATTTGGAATGTCTGATTATAGATGTTCCTCAGTACTGGAAAAAGTTAAACAAATAGGCATTTTTACAGTGTAGGGTGTTTTCTGGAAAAAAAAATCTTCTTTATTCAAAGATTCCAATTTTGTGTTAGACTTTGGTGTTTTTCCTTTGTTCTGTTTTACATAAAGCTGGTCTGAACAAGCAGGCAAAGACAGGACCATGGAGTTCTCCTGACAGAAGTTTCTATAAGTCATAGTTGCAAGAAGCTACGTACTTAATTGTACATAATGCCTTTTCCATAAAGGGATTCTAGTGATGTTAACTCTTAAAGTGAAAGTAATTTTAAATTGGTAAAAATTCATAGAGATGCATTAATGTTTTTAAGCAGTGCTCATTATAGATAAGTCAGTGTCTTAATACTGTTTGACAGTTAATTTATGGTTGTTACCTCTGACACTACTTCATATTTCTGATATTTCTAATCTCTCCTCAAAATTGGAATTCTAATACTGGTTTTAATTAGAAAAGTTGACTTATCAAAGTGGCTTTGATTAAATGTGTATATAATCTTATATAATTATAATTTCATTTATAGAAAAGCGTGGAGTTATGTTTTGATTCAGCAGTGTTCTTTGTCCCTTTTTAAAGACAGAGTTTCTTCCTTTCTCGAAAAGGTTATTTTTGAGAGATTCCACTACAGGAAGGACTGATGCACCCAGGGAAAGTGTTTTGTGTTACAGGTGCTCTTGCAGGGGGGAAAGGTTGGCTGGTCAGGCTCTGTCTGTGTTCCAACCTCTGAGCTGGGGTGCCCCATGTAGGAAAGAACTGATGGACAAAACAGGCAGAAGTCTCTGAAGTTAAAAGTCAATGTAATTTTGAAGCTTAAAAATAGTTTATTAAATATGAGCAATTCTTGTGTGTAAAACTTTAAATTTCACAATTCATTTCTTCTTGAATACTTGGGAGGAGTCTCAAGAATGAAGGAAACTGTAAGTGAAATTTTGATCTTCTGTTAGGAGAGAGATTTGAAGCTTAATCTGATGAAGGATTGTGACCACCTGAGCATCTGAGAAAGTCTGTTGTTATCATCCCACACTGTAGATTCAAGGTTAGGAAATATTTACATTTAAAGCTGTTTCACCAGAGCCTACAGTGTCACCTGTGAATTCCATCAGGCCTTTTGCAGGGCTGAATGTAAGAGTTCAGTTCTGGTACTGTGAACATCTCCGTTATCTTCTCCACAACTTTTATGGACCAGCTAACTGTGCTCACTGTCCTCGCAGGGAATTTCAGAATAATTTAGCAACATTCAACTTTTCTGGTAACATCATTGCAAAGGAAAAAATGTAGTTTGGGGTTTCACAGGAAATCATATGGCCTTATATCAAATTACAAGAAAAAAAAGATGCCAAAACTTGAATAAATTTGCTCAGGACCTGGCCTTGGTACTGATACTGGGTTCAATTTTGACCTTAGCAATGTATTTTTAATTTTATTTAAATACTCTTTGGGCGTTTAAGACAAATTAAGTCTTAATGCAGCATATTCCAGTAAGTGCAGCTGACTGTGCAAGCCAGTGCATCATCTTGGTTTCTCTTCCTGTACCCACCTGCTTGCACATCGTGAGGTGTTATTGATAAGCCAGCACAGTGTTTAGCAGAGGCTTAAGGATGTGTTTTTCTCTCATTTGGTGTCAAGACGGATGCCTGAAACAGTTTCAGTTGTAACCACAGGCATTAACATCATTGCTAAATAATTAACATTGATGCTTCCTCTCCATCTAAATATTGTTATCCTAACCCGAGTGTATGTCTTTTAAATTACCTCGTCTGAGGAGGGAATTCAACTAAACAAAAATAATCTATTCAACCTAGAATTAATATGCTCACTTTGGGGAAATAGTGCAACTATGTGTTTATATTTATAATCAGTGTAAGTATTAAAATTCTGAGCTAAGGACAAATTTTCAGGTGTGCTGTTCTAAAGGGAATGTCCCGAAAATCACCTTAGGATTCCCACACAAACAAAATCTTACCAAAAGAGCAAGCTGTTTGCAGCTTTGCTGTGGCTAGTCAGTGGGAGTGTAATTCTTGTCTGAATTCAATAAAGTGTTTATTACAGAAGAAAAAATATCTCCTAGCAGTTTGTAGCTAATTCTGAAATATTTTTAGTTTGGCAAATAAGATTAAAGTCAATGCTGTAGTTATTAGCTTTTCCCCCTTAAATTATTCCTAGAAGCTTAAAAGAATCACAGTGATAATGTCAGAGACTGTTTTCATACTTGGTTCTGGTGTCTCACTATTTAAAAGAGCAAATGGCAAATCTGGAGCTCAGGCTGTGGCAGGAAGGGCTTGTGTGCAGGGGGTGCAGCCAGACATGCCCGGTTCTTCCCACAGGCTGATCCAAGTGCCTTCTTCTCTCTACAAGGGTCACACCTGCCTATATATTTCTGACTTTCTGACTATATATATTTATTTTTTTTTTTTTGCAATATTTTGCCTCTTCATAACGATTTCAGTGACATTTGAGGATATGTAGCACTTTCCAAGACGCATTGCTCACCACCTCATGAAGTGGCTGCGTTAGGGTCTTTCAGCTGGAATTACAGCCCCACTCCCCTGCAGCCCCTGCAGCTGATGGACTGGGAATAGTCACAGGTGGCACAACCTCTCTGCACCCTTGTTTACATCGGAATGGTAGCTTTAGAGACTCCTGTGACTGTAAGGTGCTCATCTGTCATGTAAAGCAGCTCTAAGGAGTTGTCTTTCCGGTTTTAAAACGTTCCCAAAGCATGAAGTTCATGCTTAGAATAACAATGGGATGAAGGAGCTCACAACTTCTGCTGTAGTAATATTAATGCTTGCAAATTTTTATAGACTTCTGGTAATGCTAATTTAATTTAATTTAAAATAAAAATATATGTTCCATGGGAGCAGCAGAGGGTGGTTTATTTCTCACGTGTTTTATTTCAGAATATTCATACAGCTGGCCACATTTTCTTTTTCAAAATACTTAGTTTCCATCATTAAAAAAAAAAATCTATATATATATGGAATTTATTATGTCATTTTCCTCTGCTGTGAGAAGATGTGGTATTCTCTCAGTTCTTGTCTGGTTCTTGAATTTACTGCAGGGACATACTTTTTTTTTTTCAAAATGTACATAATGTTTATGCCATGTAATGTTTATGCTCTGCTGTGGTGTGGGTGGAGGCGCTGACAGCAGACAAGTCCTTTACTCTTTTAGTGGTGTTTGCAGCTTACAGTGCAAACACCGCAAGACCTGAATTGCTTTTTTTCTCTCACAGCATACTGTGACATAAACTGACTTTGTTATTTCCATTTAGTCACCGGTAACTATGGCAGAAGCCAGGTCTATTTCTGTTTGTTTTACGGCTAGTTACTGAGGGAAATTTGCAATATGCTACTTGCATTATCTTGCCTTGTGTTGTCATGCTCCAGTATTTTGTCCCTTTATCCCAGGTCCCCCTTACTTTAATTGGCCACCAGTCATCTTTCCTTGACTTCATGTGGCCTCACTTTTTTCTTGGATTTTTTTTCCTCTTTCTGTCCCTGTTTCCCTCCTATAATTCAGCAGCTAAAGCAAATCTGTTTGATTTTTACTTTCTGAAGCACGATGAATACATTCCCCTTCACTTCCAACACAGTGAGCACAGTGTTCAGAAAGCAGTTTAAAAATAACAAGCTGTGAAAGGACTTTTAGTATTGAAGGGACCCAGTCCCTAAGATTTCACTGGGTTTGGATTCCTCATCCCCACTTTGATGTTTAACTTCTGCAAGAGGAGAGCTTGCTTTCAAGGCGACTTGTGTTTATTTAAAGTCTAGAAGGAAGAGCTCCTAAACCAGGGGAGTTTCTCCCTGGCAGCCAGAACTCTTCCTCTATAAAAGGTTTGGTAGGGCAGTCTTTCTGCATTCTGTCACCAGCCTGCAGAAGGAAAATACTCTTTCATCCACTGATAAAGCAATTCATGTAACGTTGCTTGTGAAACTCTGCTCTTGGTGGGCATGTCCTACATCGACTTGAGCAAACATGTGATCTGGGGGGTGAAGATGTCCTTTCTGTTCACACTATGTCTGCCAAGTTAAAAGGTGGGGGCAGCTTGCAGTATATGAGACTAAAATGTGAAATACTATATTCTTCTTTCTTGCCAGATCACAATTCCTGCTCTTGGGCAAATATTTGAGTTGTAAAGACTTAAAAAATCCTACCCTTAACTTACGGAAAAGTACCAGTTCCTGAGAAAGCGAAAGCTTTTGTTTTTACTTTTCTAGAATATGAAGGAAATAACAGTAACTTAAACATAATCTCTGAGCAACATCACTGACGTGTTTCCTGTCCTATACAATTCCTGCAGTGGGGTTAAGATGATCTGACAATGCCCATCTTTTAAAAGATTCGTTTTAGGCAATGGTTGGAGTTGTTTGTCCAGACCACTGGACAGTATTTCATCATCCAGCTCCCATTGGTTCAACGGGAATGAAGTACTTACTGGAAAAGTCTTTGCATTTTCTCTACTTAATGCCCAGCTTTATCACAAATTTCAGCTTCATTACACGTTTCAGCTTTCTGAGGACCTTTCCCAGATACAATACTTTAGTTCAAATGTTGTTAAAGAAGGGAAAACTGAAAATTTTTAATTACCACCTTAGCTTCACTATTTGAGCCTCTTGAATAAAACACTGCATATTGCAAAGTAACATAAAGCACTTACCTTTTCAAGGAAATGTCCCACAGAAACAACAGGCTGAGCCTTTCACTGTGAAATGTCAGATGAAATACAATTATTGTTTGGAGCTTATAGCCCTTTCTATTTCTGTAGAAAGCAGAGTGTGTATGTTACAATAACTTCTTCAGCTGCTGTACATCACGATGAAAAATCCAGGCGCTTGCTGACTGAAAATACATGCAGAGTTCTGTAAGGGGAACAGGAACTTGGTTGAAGTCATTCAAACCATACACGTTGCATGTTTAGCAAACCTATGGTTTCATCATCATGTGACTCTAAAGTTCAGATTCTCCTCTGCAATGAGATATTTTAGAACAGAAAAGTAGTGTTTGTCCCTGTCATTTCTAAGTGTGTGAGGCCATCCAGTGGATTTTTTTTCCCTGTTCATGAAGTAATCCTACGCTCACTGGCCAGCCTTTGCAACTGCATTTTTTCCCAGTGCGGTGTTTGAAGTGCTAGAGGTCTAGAAAAGGAAAAGCCCGTGGAATAAATACCACACCACGCCCTTTGCTTAATACAACAAAAACTCAACACAAAGCAGGGCATGTCAAACCGTTAAGATCCCTGCTTAAAAATAGGTGTATTTCTCTTTTTCCAAGGGTCCTGGCTCTTGGAACACTCCTGTTATTATTTTAAAAACAGGAGTGTTAAAAATAAATAATTTTTCCAGGTGCTCTGCAATGACCATGAGGTGTTAAAAGACAGGATTTTGCGTATGGAGGATGTTTTGGATCTGGCTCAGCATGAGTCAGTGACTATGTTGAATAGTGTTCTGAAAACTTTAGATATAAATAAGCAAGAAAGGCTTGGCTCATGATTTTTTTTAGGGCAGCCCGTCTGTCTGGGATGTATCAGTAGCATCATTTTTTCTCTTACCAGCACACAAGGAAGGGCATTTCTGTTGTAATCTTTTAGTAACCTGCAACGACGTTTGTGGGTTGAGGGTGTAATTTGTGACCAGTGTATCAGCACTCTGTTTTCATGGCTTCCCACTTGTTTTACTTTAACAAGGCTCACTAAAAAACACATGGAAGCTGCCAAAACACTTCAAAAAAGTGAAATGAGACAAATGTGTATGAATCTAAATTTCAAAATCAAAATTGTGGATTACCTGGAGAAGGTGTTTTAGCACTTGGTCTGCATTTTCACCTGAAGGTTAGCACTACTGCTCCGAATACTTTCTCGAGACTAGAGACAGATTACATGGGGGGTCTTGGGTTGCAGTTGTAGCTCAGACATATTTCAGTTCTCAGGCTGAAGGTTCATGTTCTTTGTGAAGGAACTGTCCTCCACAATAGCTCTTCAGTAGTTCAGGGGCCCTGTGGAATGTGATTTCCAGTGAGCTTTGTTCAGAATACTGTAATTCACACAGAGCCTTTGGTTTTGATCATCACACGTAGCAGTTTGTTGGACTGGGTAGCTTGTTTATTGTTTTCCTTTTATTTACAGTAGTTCCTCCAAACTGTTACAGAAAGCCTTGGGCACAGTGGCAGTGTAGTGCAGGTGTTTTGTCTGTTGCATTTCCCCTGAGCTGTACCCTAATCCAGGCTCATTCTGTTCATACTAAGTTCTCATAGTTAAGAATGGTAAAGAAAAAATATGCACTGTTATGTGCAGATCAGGCGACTCTTTCCTTTTTCTGCTGGTTTTTCAGTAAAAATGCAAATTTCAAGTGTCACCTTATTCTTTCTAGGACTGAGGGCTGTGCAGAGAGTGCACCAAACTACGTAGGCATAACGAAATGATTGTTTTTGAAATTACAGAAAAATTTCAGGAAGTTTTTGGTCATCAGCTTAACTCTTTAGCTTCCAGAATGGATCACCTGTGCACTTGAGGCAATGCTGAACAGTTGCAGCATGGTTTTGTTGCTGTAGTTTCCACTGAAGTGCCTTGAATGGGCCCGTTATTGATAACCCCAGACCCTGCTGTGGGCACAGGGGGGGAACTAAAATTATTTCTTGTCTGTGGGCCAGGAGCAATCTGCTGAGGGTTTGTATCTTGTTGAATTTGCCTTGGGTGGGTGTACACAAGGCTAGCTGGCTGTGCCCTTGGTGTTTATTTGTTAAAGAAAGGCAAATCAATGACCGCACCAGTTTGAGGAATATTCAAACCACTCCTTACAAAGGTTTCAGTGGCTGTGAGTTAATGAGCAGTCGGTGAGCGAGGAGTAACTCCCGTGCAGATAAGCCCTGACACAGCAGTGTGGAGGCCACATTTCCTGTTATTCAGTAACCTCGGGTGTGACAGTGCACGGGCTGGATAAGCTGAGCTCCAGGGGAACTTACCCGCTAATGAGAAAATTGTATAAATAGAACCGGAAAAGTAAAAAAAGAGAAGCTATTTCTTTCACCTCCCATCTTTAAAAAGAAAAAGTAATCGGAGAAAAAGCTCCCATCTTCAAAACTGCATTCACGTTTACAGGCATTAGTTCATACTTTGTCCGAAACCTGTATTAAACTTCATTATTCAGTGGTATTTAGGGAGCAAGAACATGTTTCCTACTTGGAGTCAGGTGCAAATAGCACAACACAATTTCAGAATTGTACGCAGATTGAGAGACTCGCACATCAGAGAGCACTGCATTTTGCAGGTGAAGAAACTTGGCTACTGAGAAATTTATTCTTCCAAGATGATGGAATAAATTGAAAGCCAGAGGAGAAAGAGATTAGAAAATCAAAGTTTCCAAACTCTGTATTCTTTATTCTGTTCAGACCTTGCTGATTCCCATCTCGATAGCTGCAGTTCTGCCTCATTTACAGAAACAAAAAAATTTCTGAGGTGTTGTTAAGAGCTCCCAGGTGGAGTTTTGGCAGCAGCTCGCTGTGCTGTTACTGTCACACAGTTAATGTGTTAGTAAAAGAAAAGCAAAATATTGCTGTTGTGTGACCAGCTGTGTCTTTCCTTAGAAAAAACAATAAACCAGTTTGTTTAATTTGCTTAAATGATCACAGGGTACCAGTCATATGAGGATAGTGGCAAGCAGACCAGTGCTCAGTTGTATAAAGGTTTCATAAAGCTGCAGAAAATTGTTATTTTTAAATGGTGATTCATGGATTTATTATTTTTTGGTGAAATTTCTTTTCATGTATTAGTTTACTTACTCTCAATGGAAAAGGTGGGTGTATGATAATGATTTTGTGGATAGGATGGAGGCAGGAAAGGTGAAGTCACAGAAGTGAAATAGTTGTGAGATGCTGTGCCAGTACTTTGGGGTTGGCTGATGACGTGTACAGCCACTAACTGCCTGCAGTGAGCTGTGGTGGGCAAAACTCTGGTTTATTTTTGGACACAACTGTTCATATGGCAAAATAAATACCTCCAGTACTGAGTGACAGATGTTGCTATAAAGAAAGCAGATGTGAACGAATTTTTTTTTTTTAACCAACACCAATAATTTCTCTTAATTGACCCATATTACTGATATGTTTAGCAGAGCACACATCCCTGACAGGAGGTTTAATTTGAAGTGAAGGCTCTTTCTTTCATACCTGTTTGCCAGATGAGACAAACTTCTCCATCTTTTCTAACAAACACCGTTCAATGCTTCTGGCTTGTGAGATGCTGCAACCCTGGAGATTTCAGTCTTTTTATTCTCTGGCTTCAGGCAGATCCATCCTGTGAAGTATTACGGAGATGGTGATTGTGTCTTGCTCACCTTCCTTCTGAATCATGGTGATCAGCTGTTCAGCAAAGAGCTGCTACGCTCAGCTGAGCATTACAGCTCTTGTTTGCTTGGTGCAGCATCAAACAGCCTCGGGGTGATCAAGGGTCCTGGAGACCAGAGGCTGCAGCAGCCTGCACTTAGTCCAAAAGCAGTTGCTTTTTCTGTGGGTAGTGATTATTGTTAGGGAGCTCATCCTGCATGAGAAGCCTGAAGTTTATTTTCAGACCACGCTGTTGTCGTCTTCTCTCAATTAACATATCTCTTCTTGCCTTTTGGGTGTAAGGTTATTAAGAAAACCATCCCTGTTGTAGAATGATAGGATTGTTTTGGAATATTAAATGACTGTTATTGCCTATACCCCAGTGTATTATGAAAAGCAGTTGCTTTGTTACTGGAATTTTGAATCGTGCAATACACTGCCGTTTTGTTTCGAAGATGTTTTTCATCAACTGTCGTGTATTTCCACCTTAATTTTTCTTCTATTGTTGTTGTGTAAGAAATAACTTGAGTGTGGGATATAAGCCACTGTGCTAGTCAAAGATTGCTTTGACTCTATTCGGCTGAGCTTAAATATTGGAAGCTTTTCTTTGTGGCATTTCAAGACATTAAAGCCACTTATATTAATGCAATACCTCAAAATTCCTGGGGAAAAAAAACCCCTAATTTTTGAGAGGAGCATCTGTTCTAAGGCTTTTGTTACACTGATGCACAGTTGCCAGTCACTCTGTAAAATTGTTTTTGTGAAAGGCCTTGCTCTTAATTTTACTATGCTTAGTCTTACTTGACAGCAAGCAAATTCGTGTCCTTGATTAAAAAACACTGTAGAACCTTTGACATTAAAAAGGACACATCTCCCCCAAAAAACTCAAGCCACCAAACCCCAAAACATGAGGGAAGTTGTACAGAGAACCAAGAATTGCTAGTTGGAAGAAAGCTAAAGGAATTTTGTGTATAGATTCATTTTAGCATAAAAAAACCTCGCATGGCTTTATTGTATTATATTCCCTGCATGTTTGGTTTAGGAAGGGGATTTTTAAGTGTGGTTTTTAAAATGGAATCCAGATGCTTATGCTTATTTATAGGGGACACAGAGGTATGTGAAATTATATAATTTGATAGTATTGCTCTCTCTGCTTGGATGGGGTTAAGAAAGCCCAGGCTGGCGATGTTTATCCATAAGCACTGGTTATTAATGATTACCTGCACCTCAGAGGCTGGTTGTAAATCAACATTTCTTCCTTCTCTCCTAGAACAGCCATGCTTGGTGCTGTGTGATTTCTGCCTTCACATCTCAGGGTTCCTTGCCTGTGGTTCACTATTAGTGATTTTATTATTGGCTTATTTGAGCGCTGTTTGTAATGCAAGTTGGCTTATAAACAGTATTTTATTATTATTACTATACACTAATGTTTCTATCAATCACAAAATAAATTCCTCAGCACGGGTAAATCATTTGTGTAACTCAGCTACAAGAGCTCAAAAATTGCCTGTATTTCAAAATAATATTCGAAAGGGTGGAAGAAAGCTTTTTCTAATGGCAAGTTTTAATAAGAGAGCTGGTCTCCGCATAGCACTGCAGGTGCTGGAATGATTATTTAACTGCACATAGGCTGGACCTTAAAAATTTCAGACTTCTCTCTTAATTAAGTAAGAAATCGCTTTCATTTTGAACTACTGAAACCATACTTAATTAGAAAGAATTACAATACTCTGGAGCTGAATGGGAATGGCACTTCCTTTGTTCTTTGAGCATCTTGTCAACCACAATGACTAGTAACAGATGTTTCATGAAATACAAGAAATATGTGCTTTTTAAGAAATAATTCTTCCTTGTGAATAGTCAGACCTAGTAGCCTGGTTAAATATCCTCCTGTTAGGTTCAGAACTAAAATTAGCCATTGTTGAGATTTGTTTCTTGCAACAGAACTGTCTCTTACCTGCCTCTCCCTCACAGCAGCAGTTGGTTGTACAAGTTGGGTTAATTTTGTTTCCTCTAAACTCTTGTAGCATTGCCCTCACTGCCTGCAGACAGGACCAGCTGTACCAATCTGTGTTTCACCAGACACTGGGACTGATTTTTTCCCCCTAAAGATTAATTTAAATCTAACTAATTTTACTGATCTTACTGCTTTTGGGAATGGCAAGACCATTCTGCCAGTGACCACCAGATGGAGTTTCTAAAACAGTTTTGATAAACCAACACCAGAATTCATTTCAAAATGATCTTTTAAAGGTTCTGGAGATAAGAAACAGTGCAGAAATACCACCGACTTGCAGATAAATTTTAGGTTAAATTTTCAAATTTTGGGGTGCTAAAATGAGGTTTTTCAGTTCACTTTGTAATTAGTAATGGCACTGGGTTTGCATGGCAAGGTGTGGATAGCAGAGGCAGGGAGGGGCTGCAGGGGTGGCTTCTGTGAGGAGCTGCCAGAAACTTCTCCGTGTCCAACAGATCCAATTCCAGCTGACCCCAGGATGGACCTGCCACTGGCCAAGGCTGAGCCCATCAGTGCCAGTGGCAGCACCTCTGGGATAATGTATTTCAGAAGAGGGGGGAAAAGCGTGCAAGTACTTTCTAAACTAGATTCAACAGACTCAGTTCTGGTTATAAATCTTGCTTTAAAGAACTTTGGATAGAAAGGGTTTTTTTTTTTTAAATATGTTTTTATACTTAATTCATAACTACTCTGATGAGAATCTGGTGTTTTAAAGTCTTTTACTGTCATGATTTGTAATAATAGGGAAATTCTGCCTGCTGCAGACTGTGAATACTTCTGACAATTCTTGCGGATGTAATTAAAGGTGCCAGTTCTTTAGAAGGAAGGAATATAAGGAAATCACATGGACTTTCAAGGTAAGGGGAAGACTTCGTGGGAAGAAAGTAGGATGACAAAGGAGGTAATAGATCCTCTGCTCTCCTGATGGAAAAAGAATGTATTCGGCATATGTCAAAGTGTTTTGATATATAATGGAAAACTAAAGGAAATTCAACAGAGGAAACATTTCACACTTCAGATTTGTTGCCATGGCAGTCTGCACAGCTGGATTTGTACCATGAGATTGCTTTCACTCGGAGAAAGTATTGCACGAGATCCTCAAGAAATACACAAGTTTTTGCTTATTAAGAAGCTACATAAATTAATCTAGGAGCAGATGTTTCAGATTCATCAGTGCGTTGAGCACTTCAGAGCTGCAGAAACTTAGGCAAGAATCAATTCCTCTCTGAGACCCCAGTGAACAGTGGAACTGAGAGTGGCACTTGGGCAGGTTCTGCTTTTCTTGGGTCTTACCAGTCCCGTGCTGCTGCAGCGAAGCTCACGAGGTCTCCAGCCTAGACACTGGGTTGCTTTCATTTTTATTAAGCAGTGATAAATGGGGCATTAGCTGTGTACATACCCACAGCACAAAAACGATTTAATTGAATCGTAGTTTTAAACAAGGAAAAAAATGGTGTTATACCCTTTTGAGGTTTGTGGTAGCAGTGTCGTATTTTCTTCATGACCTTGGGGCCTGTTCTATTATGCAGTAGTTGAATGAGTGTTTTCTGTGACTGCTTCAAAATGTGATTGACTTCTGTGAAGTCTCTGTATTGACAGATAAAGACAGATTCAGGTGCTGTGTCAGCCTGGTTTCTACTGGTGTAAACATCTTGACTCTGTTGTACCTGATCCACCCTTTTTCCTTGCATTTATGTGGTTGTTCACCCTTCAGAAACCTGTGGGCTTGTGAACTTGCTGCTTATTAACTCAGTTCTTACTGAAGTTCCTTCAATCTGTGCTGTATATGAGGGGTTTTACTAATCCAGCTGAGAAACAGCCTTTTTGTTGGTTGTATCCAAAAGCTCTGTGGAGTGAAGGATCAGGAAATCACTGCTCTGTACTTGTTCAGAGATGCTGGCTTTCCTATTAAAGTAGAAGAAAACACCCTTTAAACACTGTGTGGAAGTAGGGGCATCCTGTCAGATACTAGGTTTTGATTAAATGGTCTAATATTACAACTTCCACTTTGATAGTTGCTATTTTCATTTATTTCTGACTGAGACTTAATTCAGGAGTGCCTTGGACTGAGGGTTTTTTTAAAGGGTTGAGCAATAATAATTTTTAATAGAGTTTGCTTTTACTTGCTGTCTTCCTACACTTCACAGAACACTGAAAGGGAACAAATGAATAATTTTGAAAATATAGGCAGGAAAATATTTTCATATATGTAGGGTAAACGAACTGATCCATGGGGAGTAATCTTTTGGTTATGTGCAGTGGTTGCTGCAATGAATGTGTTATAAAGTACCTTAGATGCTTAAAAGTTATGTTTTCTTTGGGATGCCAGAGGTGTGGGTTATTTTATTTTGTTCTGAGAACCAAGAGAGTTTCTGCAGGAAGCTGATTGTGGCAGCACAAAGGAAAGGAAGTTGTCAGGATGTGGCCAGTGTTTGCATTGATCTCCAGGTGCACTGTTACTCTGTCTCATTAATTGCAGCATTCTTTATGCTGAAAAAAGTCAGGGGAGGTTTGTGCCTTTTGGTTTTTATTCCCAGCCAACTTCATGCTGATGAATAATGAGATTTTAATACTGTCAAATTATGGCCTGGAAATTTGACATCCCAGTCATGCAATTTGTTATGTTTTGATTCAGTGAAGCCACACAGGTTTAATCTTGTCCACAACAGATTTTTATCAAGAAAGCAAAAAAAAAGAAAAAAAAAATTTCACACATTTTATTGACCACATACACTTGAACGCTTTTTATTGAGAATGTACTATGAGTCAATACTTCCTTTATGAAGCTTTCCAGAAAGTCCATTTCTGTAGTATTTTGACATGATATTGGAGTCCACATCTCTTCATTGTAATAGAACCAGGAATTTTCTAGTGGCTGATCACTTTCTTTCATTAACTGAAATTACATCTTCAGAGACCAACAGAATTTGATTCCGAAATGTAAACTTTTGAAACTAGGATCTCTAAGTTGGTCAACAAGGACCTGTCTTGAGCTAGCTGTGTTAATAACTCAAACAGAAGCAGAGCATGACATTCTTGTTAGTTCATTGATTGGACTTAATTAGTGGTTCAGCAAGAGGGCTATAAGCCATAGATCAACTCAAATATTAAGTTTAATTTTGTGAGAAAATAACACTGTTAATAATGGCACTTAACTAGTGCTTACTTTCTAATACACATTATATACATACAGAAGCATACAGTACACCTTCCTGTTCAGAGGTTTACATTTAAACTATACACTTTTAGAAATAATTTAATAAACTCTTTGCAGATTCTTTTTACATCAGTAGGCAGATTTTTATCTTGCATATATACAGTATTATATTCGTATCTATTTAAATGTGTAATAGATAAGCCCCTATTTACAGTCACCAGAAACCTTCAGGTATTTGAAATGGAAAGGCCCCATTCTTGAGAACTTTGTATAGTGAAGATTTGTCCATAAAAGTTCTTCCTAATTTATGATACCTTGTAATTCTTTAAGTATTTTACTGCACTTGCCCCTCTACTGTTCTTTATATAAATATTGCAAAGCTCTCTCTTTTTAGGATACTGCTTTTTAAGAGATACCAAATGAGGCTACAGCAATTAAGTTCAGAATTTCCTTAAGAGAACAGCAGCCAGGCAGATCCACAGCCCACTTTCTTTGAGGCAACTAGTACATCAAATTAACTTTTAAAAGAGGTTGAGTGGATACCAGTCTTGTTCATTAAATTATCCAAGTTGTTGTATCTGTGATTGCCATCACATTTAGTGTTTATCAAGGATACAGACAAACATCCGTAGCTCTGTTGCAGTAAAAAAGATTAGGAAAAAATCAGATTTGATATCCCACGGGTAAATTACATAAAAATCTGTCTTTCTACATCTCTTAAATAGCAGCTTCCATTTTACTACATAAATTTGTTTGTAATATCAAATCACTGAATAAAATTTGGATCATCATGAAGGAATCAGTGTGATGAAGTAAACATGAGTATTGAATGGTACCAGGTGTGCAGGACCAAGCAGGGATGGGAGAGGAATGAAAGTTAAATAAATTGTGCAGAGAAGTGAAAACCATGAAGAGAAATGATACAAGAGCCATGATCTGAAACCAGGAATTTAACACGGAGAGAAAGGAACAGAAATAAAGACAACAGCTCTGTTAGAGACAGAAAATAAGACGTCTTAAGAGAAGGAGGAAATGGAAGTGAGGAAGCAACATGGAAGTTGAAATTGCACTTAATGCTGCCTGCTCAGCCGCACCGTTCTGGCAGCGCCCCAGTTCTGAAAGCCTCTATTCACACCAGATAAGCCAGTTCCTCCCTGCTGGAACTCTTCCTGCATAATGACACAGAATTTCTTTAACAGATTTTACGTGAGAGATTTAATGTGGTGAATTAAGAAACCTAATTTTCCTCAGATGGGAAGAAGGAGTCTGTTTGCTTGACAGCTGTAAGGAAAGATTTTGTTCTTAAGCACTTCTGTGTGGAAGCGAGCCTGAATGCTCAAGATGTGTAGAAATTCATCGAAAATCTCGCAAGGGGGGCAAAACCAAGAAAGCAGCCAATATCATGAATGTCAGCATAGAGGCACTATAAATGAGTGTGTGAGTTGGACACAGTGATAAGGAACAGCTTCATTCCTTTACATGGTTTTCATCAACAGGCTAGAACTGAAAACACCACAGAAATAGGTTATTTACTCGGTAGGCTTTAAGGGTTAAAATTATTCAGTAAAATATGAAAAGCTATTTAAAAAGTAAAGATTAATGGAAAGTCTTCCACCAGGATGTTGGTAACTTAAGAGATGCTTGTGTATAGAGGATAAGCAAAGAAGGCTATGGGAAGGAACTGCTTGAAGGGAAAAGGTCTGAAAGGTCCGTTCCTCACATGCTTTTCACACAGAACTTTGGTGTGTGCCTCTGCTGACAGACAGGACCAGTTACCAGATAAGATTGTGCTCAAAGCAATGGGAAAGGTTCAGTGCTGGTCTTGCTCCATGTTTTTCTTCCACACCTGAAGCTTGAAAAGTCACATTTTTTTAATGAAGTCACATGGAATTTGAGTTGTGCTGTGACAGATTAAGCAAGAAAATGATGCTGTAGCATGTATCAAGTGACAAAAATGTCTCGTGGCCCCACACCAGTGGGAGAGTATCAGTTTCACTTGTACCCCTCTTCCTGTCATTAATGCAACGGCAGCACAAGAACAGGTAGTTTTTGGGTCAGTGCTTTGTAGTTTTGTTGCTGTAACTCTTTATGTGCTTCCTGCAGCACGTCTGTTTCTTACGTATTTCATACAATCAGTAAAATTTGGTAATCTGGATTGGATTTCTTCATCCCTACTGTGAAAGCAGACTTTACTGTGTATCCAAGAGTCCCAAAGGAAGGCTTTTCTGAGAGGTCAGCAAAGAGCTGTTGCTGACTGGGATTCCTATACTGGGGAATTTTATATGGTTTCCAAAACTCCAGTGATGTCCTAGGTTAAAGAGAGTTTAATTTATTTGTTGCAAACATATCCCTTGAAAATACAAAATGTTAATCATAAACATATTTATTTTTTAAGATAATTACTCTTGTTACATGAACATATGTGGACCATAACACTTAGCCAGACAATCTTTACTAGTTAAATTCTGATTTAACTTTGTAAACGACTGTGTCCTTCATTTTAATATGTGGAACAAACATCTCTAAGTTCCCTCAGGATTAGTTAATAAATATTTCTGAATTCCTGAAATGTTTTAGGATACAGACAAAGCACTGGAAAATTAAAACACATTTTTGTTATTTGTTGTAGCTAAAAGAAAAATCAGTTTACCATAAAACAGGTTAGTTTGTGTGAGAAAATAATTTCTGAAAATAGTAAATTAGGCTTCTTTTAGAGGGGATTCAGTGATTGAGAAAGAAATTAAATAATTTAATTTATAATTAACATTTACTATTTGGACATGTATAATTGGGTAATACGATCTTCAGTAAAGATCATCTATATAATCTTCATTGAAAAATGCTATTTACTTCATCAAGGATAGCACTACCACTTCTTCGTACAGAAAACAAGGTAATACCTTTTTCTATACAAGATACAAGGTGCTGTGTCTTCAGTCAAGACTTCATAGTGATTTCTTCAGACAGGAAGATCAGAGCCATGAAAACAGAGTCCGTCCTTTGTCCCCAGTTCAGTGCACTGAAGGTATCCGATGTCACAGGTAATGCAGCTCATAGGCCAGAGCCTCACACTGCTTCAGCAAACAACTACTGGAAAATTAAGACTCTTGCATTCAACTGCAATGGAAGCTCCTTCCAGCCTCTTGGTTGGGACTCTCTAATGTCTCTGAGAGCCAACGCAGCCGTGTCACGGTCCCAGCACTGAGCACCAGAGCTTGTGTCACACCTATGTCATGACCTGCTGTACAACTGTGCGCTCGTGAGAACACCCTTGATTCCCACAGTGTATCTTTTTAAGCAAACGTCGTAATTTGTTAGGAAAGTTTTTGTTAATGTATCTGTAGAGCAGAGGCATGACAAAGCTGCTGGAGAAAGCCAGGAATTTTGACAAAATTGTGGCAAAGTGTAGTATTTGAATGGAATTTACATCTGGAATTCTTCCTCGTAGGTTAGTAAACGTGCTCACCAAGAGAATAACGTAATAGGGTGTCCACAGGGTGAACTGTGTGCAGACTGTGGCAATCAGAAGCCTGTGCACTGATGGATCCAGGCGGCCAGTGTCCTGATCCAGTGGCGTGGCCTCCTTGCGTATCCGCAGGATCAGCGTCAGCGCGTAGAGAACGGCGACGGCGGGTACAACGTACCCGATAAACACCATGATGGCATCTGCTGCCTCCTGGTTCTGCATCTTGGAACACTCGATTATTTTGGTGGACACGTGGTTGCAGACGTAGAACAGGAGAGATGAAAAGCTTGTGAGCATGGCTCCGCCCCAGATGAACCCACAGACGTGTTTGGTGTTGTACACACTGGACATGTAAGTCCTGGGCAGAGCGCGTTCAATGTAGTAGTCCAGACTGAGCAGTGTGGTAGAGTACATGGTAACTAACGACGAGACGTTGAATAAAATGAGGAAGGTAATATAAACTTCATTGTTGGAATTCCAGATGGCCCATTTTGTATTGGCAAGACCTAGCAGGTACATTGGTGCCAGAGTGTTGATGATGAGACCAGCGATGGCAATGTTGACAAAGTAAACATCTGGCATAGTCATAGTAGCTTTGTTGTAGAGGTTAACTAGGACCAGCAGGCCATTGTAACAAAGGCCAATTGGGAAACATATGATGAGGTAGAGTAGGGAAAAGATGGAAAGCACAAGGTCGAAGTCATGGCAGAGACGCTGGTCCTCACTGTTCTCGGTACTGTTGATTAAGGCTTCACAGCTCCACATAGTGATTTCAGCTTTTGTGTCGTCTTTGCTGGTTACCAGCTTTTCTGTAGAGGGAGAGAAAGTGTTGTTAAAATATTACATTGTAAATGAAATGCAAAGTACTGTGAAGAAAACATTTTGAACGTAAAGATTATACGCATCACATAACTGACGTTGTTAGTCTAGAAGAAAGTCAACTGTGATTCAAAATTTCATGAGACTAATACATGTTCTGAAGTTGTAATTTAAATGAAACTAGTGGCAAATTAGTTGATACAGGACACTCAACAGAAGTAAGTTGTAAACTATCTTTAAGTACTGATATATATATGAATACTAATGCAATTTTTAAAAAATTGTCAAACAGTACCTTGTATATAGCTAATAATACATAAGGGTAACTACTGAAGAGTGGAAAGATATAAGCTGAAACACAAATCTTCACAATATGATGGAGAATAGAGATCTCTTAAGATGTTAAATAAGCTTTACCTTGAAAAAAGAGTTTCTTAAGAGGCACATCCAAGGCAGTATGGACTGGATCACTGATAAAATTGACAAAGACTAGAGGATACTGGGAAATGAGGTGTAGGGGGAGGGTTGGTTTTGTTGTTTCTTAAATAGGTCAGTTTGTATTCAGACTTCCAACCTTATAACCATTTAGTTTCAAAAAAACAATGGACCTCTGTAGTCCAGGGAACCTAATATCAGGGCAGCCTGACTTTCCAAAAAGGCAAGAATCAGCTATCATTTCCTCTCAAAATAGCTCGAATTCTTTAAAAAGTATGCTACTATCAGCAGTTGTGGTCCAGCCATCTTTGCTTTATCATCAGTAAAGAGATAGCATTTTAACTGAAACCAAGGGAACTTCAAAGCAATCGGGTAGAGTCTCTTTCCAAAGTGCAGAAACAAGAAATAATCTCTGAAGTACAACTCAAAACAGGCACAGCCTTAAAATCATGGCTGTTACTCATGGCAGCCCATTTCAGGGATGGTGTAGAGCTGGTGCAGCAGGTGATTTCCCATGTCACGTACCCTGACTGTCACACACTCCCCAGGTTTTGTGTGCTTGCCTTTCAGCACCTATAGCAAATATAAGTACACATACCTGGATTCTTTCCAGAGAGAGAGAGAGCAAGATTTAATCAATCCACAATAAACATTGTGCAATGAAAATGAATGCTACTAGACAACATGCTACACTCCATGAACCAGATGGCTAAATTACACCGTGTGGGGTCTGTAAGCATACGGGTACGTGACTGCATCTCCCTGGTGCTAATCCTTTGACTCTTCAGCCACAGTACAGAATTTGTCCCAAAATCATGTCAACTTCCATGTTTTATTTTCCACTGCAGTTGTTTTGTGTGCATTTATCTTCTAAATGCCATAAGCTGAGTCAGAAATCAGACTAAAAATACGGTAATTTTAGCTGGGCAAGCAAATTTTTATTCCACTGTCCTGTGTTGGATTTCCTCAGAGAAGTGGCTTCTGTGGCAGCACCAGCAGTTCTATTGTTTTCAAAGCTTGTTTTCACCTTTGTGGGAGAACTTGACTTTTTTTGGTTCACTTTCTCACACCAGTTCTTCAGCTACATTGTTGTGTATGAGTGGACTGTCTCATATCTTTATGTTGCCTTTCCATCCTCATTCTATTTTTGAGCACCGAAAACAACCCCGTTTGTTTTCAGGAAGCATCTGTTGTTTAAAGTTTTAAAGAAAGAAAAAGAAAAGCTGGTTTTTTCGCAGCTGAAGGGAACCAAAACTACATCTCACTGAACTGTGATGACTTGATTCAAGCAAAGCAGCAGACTGGAACTAGATATTGCAAAAATTTGCATTCTGGTGAGTGCAAAGGTGACTAAGCACAGGCATGGATACAACCACGTAATTCCATTATGTAGGTTTATCCTTAAGCATGTAGCTTTGATTACTCCAGACTGAATTACATCAGCCACTGAATAACTTGCCTGTATATTGTCTCAGAAGATCAACAGTCTTTGCTACCGGGCTTTGTATTTTATAGAGCAGGGGGATGTCTGGTTTCACAAGTGGTTTTAGTCATTACCCTTTTTTTTTCCTTTGCGTCCTCTAAGTGCAGTTAAACACGACAATTCTCACTTAATGATAGAAATGGCAGGCGATTCATTGCGTAAAATAGTAACCTTAGGAAAATGACAATATTTACCTCTGAAATGAGCAAAAATAAAACCCCCAAATCAAAACATTTTCTCACGTTTTCTTGATGACTCCTAAGTTCCCAGGTGAGGTATTTCTGCCGCTAAAGCCGAAATCCGCCGTGTTTAACGCTCGCTTACCCGCCAAGGCACTGAACCTGTGCGCTGCGCTGCGCAGGCCCCGCTCGGCATTTCGCACCCAGCCGTGCCTTTTGTCACTCCCGAGGCAGCTCTGCCGTGCCGGGGTCGCTCCCGAGAGCGCTCCGTCCCCGCCGACCCCTTCCCTGCGCCCTCACCGGCAGCTCCGCAGCCCCAGGTTTGCCTCTGTTGCATAAGCGAAGGCTGCAGCCGCCTCTTGTTTACAGTGCCCCGGCCGCGGCGGCCCCGGCGCTGCCCGGCTCCTGCCGCTGGCAGCCCCGCACCGCGCCGGCAGCGGCACCGCGCGTCCCGCCCGCGGCCCCGCCGCGCCCCGCAGCCCCTCACCTTCAATTCCCGCGGGGCCCTGCCCCGAGCCGCCCTGCCGAGGCACGGAGCCGGCCGCCAGCCCCCGGCGTGGCTCTCCGGGGGAACATGGTGCTGGCCCGGCCAGCGCCCGGCACCGCGCTGGGAGCCGCTGCCCGCGCTGCACTTGTTTTGCCTCGCTAAGTTACTCACAAGTTTCTGCTTGGCTTGGCAGGCGCCTGGCCCCTCCCTTCCCCTGTTTACAGCCAGTTTGAAGAAGTGAGGAGGCTGTGCTTGGAGCTGCTGGATCCAGCTCGCTTTGTGGGCTCTGGGTTGTCAGGTTTACTGCTTAAAATTCGCGGGCGCGCAGGTTTGTTATGGTTTTGTCATCGGCGCTGGGGTTCTCCAGGGATGCTGCAGAGCCCGTGCCCTTCCCTGCAAGTGCGGTCAACAGCCCTCGTTCGAGAGCGTGGGCTTTATTTTTAGCTCGGGATGAGAATATGTAGCTTTGAGGTTTCATTTTTATAGGCCATATATCCTGAACAATCAGTATTTAAAAATTCCCTTACTACAAAGTGCACAGGTGCTTGTAGTGCTGGCAAACATGAGCCAGCTTGTAAAACAAGGTAGGAAGAAAAGTTTCTGAGCGCTTACTTTGAATTTGGACATTGTTCTGGTGTTGTGGAAAGGTGTTACGACGTAATTCTCATTTTGTGATGGTGTTATGAGTTCCATTCTGCTTCCTTTTAAAAAAAGTTGATTAATCTCGTGGATATTTGCATGTCGCTTGCAATTAATGGATGTGAATGTATAGATTTTCCACAACTTAAAAACTGATCACTTCTTGAAATAGTTTTTGAACTGCAGAGTCGTAATTTATCCCATAATGAATTTTGTACTGTGGTTGTTCCATTGTTTATATGGAAACTCCTCAGACTAATGAAATAAAGTTACTACCTTTGAAGTATGTTTTTAACTGATATCACCAACCAAAACAGAGAGCTGCCTTTTTCAAAATAATTTGTCTTATATTTAGAAATTCCAAGGCTTTATTCTATTGCAAATAAACACCAATGTAGCATCCCTTATTGAAAAAATAAGCAGGTGTTTATGAAATAAATACTGGAAAAACACTAAATCTGAGATTAGCTCAGTTGTTTAGACCATGATGGTGATAACACCAAAGTTGTGGGTTTGATCTCTGTATGGGCCATTCACTTAAGACTTGGACGAGATCCTTGTGGGTCCCTTCCAACTCAGAATATTCTGTGAAGTCTAAAAATGGTCATCCAGTTTGTGTTGAGTTACTCTATCTGATTGCAGTTTGTGTTTAAAGCTTCATTTACGAGTTTTGTAAAACCACTGCAGCTCCCAAGTGGCGGAAAATTCCCCTGTTCCTGTTTGATGCATGGTCCACAGACAGAATTGTCTATGTGCTGTGAATAACTCCACGTTACAAACTGTGGCATCAAGTTTTTGGTGCTTCAAAACTTCAGAAGGACTTTAATCATCCTAAGTTCACCAGGGAAACAGCAAAGTAGGAAAGGTATTCATGTAGAAGCACTTTCAGAGTGCTCATACTTGGCCAAAAGTCAATTTCCTTACACTCCATTAAAGCTGAAGGTGGTTTTATTTGGGTAACAATGTGCATGAAGTACTTAAGGAAAAACTTCTCGCAGCACAGCACAAGAAGTTGAGAGCACGTGGTGGCAAAGATTATTTTAGAAAAATGCGTAAAATGAAGTTTAAATAATGAGGAAAAAAATGAAGTTCTGCTCGGTTGTATTACAGAGTCCATAGCTGCAGTCAGGCTTTTTCAGATATTTTCATTCATAATGCAGCACTAAGTTGCAGAGCAGGTTGGGTAAGAGTTTGAAGCATGACCATTCTATGCTCGGATTGTTTTATTTGACTTAAAAAACCAACCCTTTATCCAGCTGCAGCAATGTCTCTTTGCTCTGCACATTTTTTTGTTTATACAATAAATGGTTTGTCTACTTCTCTATTATCATCTGTATGTGACGTAGCTCTTACCTGGCTTATCTGACCTCTCAGTGTGTTTTCACAAGCTATGATATCATTATAAACTAACAGCTAATAAAGTACATAGCTAATAAAGCCGTTGCCAACAAATTAAGTCTCTAAACCTGCCAAACACTTCTATCTTTGTCACGTCTTCTTGAGTTCCCACTGGATCTCTTAATTCCTACAGACTGAAACCCAGGACTGCCTAGGGGGAGGCTGGGCCCTACATGGGGCTTTGCTGGGCAGCACAGATTTGCTTCAGATCTAGGCTGAGCAAACTGAAAATCATGGCCAGAAGTGCTGTTATGAATATATAAACCATGAGTTAGATTGTCAGCTCCTCGTCAGGGTTGGATAGGTGCTTTTTGAAAGTGTCATGCTGAATATTACTTATGGATTGATTCTTAAAGCTTTAAATAAAGGATGATCAATATTTGTGGAAAATAACAAACCTACAGTTAGTTGTACATGAAGGGGAACACACTGAAGTCTGAAGTGCTGGAGAGTGAAGTGTCACACTGCTGTTATCTCTCAGTCTGGGTAACATGACATTTCTTTAGGCTTGCTAGCTTATGTACATACCATAGGGATTAACAAATGACTTGTTGGCTGGATATACAGAAAAAAAAACCTAAATAGCCCAGGTTAGATGTGAGAGGGGAAAAAAAAATGCATCAGGGCAGGCAAGTAGGTTTCAGAATATACTTTTCTCATGCAGTTGCTGAGTTGCTGCTGTTTGTAATATAATGATACAGCTCCGATAAAATGCTTTTAACATGAGTGGAGAAGAAAATCCTGCTTGATACTGGGAGCTGGGCTGAAAAACAGGCCCCTTCCAACCCTATCATTTATGTCTTTGTGGTGCAACCATTGACCAGTTTGGCGAGTGGGGAAGTTCATAATTGATATTGGTTCCATTTATAATGTGGTTAATTAAGTGCAATGTAAGGTGAAAGAGGGCATGATCAAACAACAAGAATAATTGACAGAAAGCAGCATGGAATGTAATAAGCCTGTGTTGGATATTTCAGAAAGTACAAATCAAAAAGCAAGAGTAGGTCAGTTGAAAGAGAGGGAGCAAAGAGTTTGCCACTCGTGGCAAGTGAACTCATTGAGTTTACCCAACCTGAGCAATCACCCAACCTCCTGGTCCCACTGATTTCACCCTTCATTCGACTCAGGTTTTGGTTTTCTAAACCCTTTCCCTTTGCTGTATAACTTTATTTAGTAGCAGCATAACAGTAATTAATAATTAAAACAACAAACCGAAGATCTTCAACTTACATAACCCAACTCTTGCCTACTCCTGCTTGATTCTGTACAACTTGAGTGCCGTGAACCCATTTCCAGCTCTATAGATAATTTTCTTCCCTTGGACCAATGTTTTTCTTTTAGCATTCCTTCTATCCATGCATAAATTCTTATGTACATTTCCTGGTTTCTTAAAATACCCCTTGAGTTTCACATCTGCCTGGCCAGTGTTTTCCTCTTTATCTCTCCCTGATGAATCCCTTACGACTAATGTTGCATTTCCCATCATTATTTGCTCATGTGACAGATGCAGGGTATCATACCCAGCTTATGACAGGGCTTCCCAGCGTGACACACTTTCACTTCTACTTTGTGACTGTCCTGTGGGACATCCCAGGCTGTTCTTTGGTATTTTGAATCAACAACAAAAATTACATTCTCAAGAACTGTGAGGGTGTATTTCCATTGCACGTGGCACGAGTACAGAGATACCCGTCTTCCCAAAATTGGTCTTTGCATTTTGCTTTGGTCGCCCTTTGAGGTTGCTCACTCAGCTTTTCCAGAAATTCTGAATATATGTTGTCTTCAGAACTCCTTCCTGTGGGCACCCCTCTCACTTGCGTGGTGACCTTCCACAGATGTTGGCAACATCTGTCTCATTTGTTTATCCTTTCATTCTGTAAGCACTGTCTTTGTGGTAAACCATCTGCATAGCAGCTACCTGGTGATTCAGATCCAACTTGTGCCATGATAATCTCCTTACTGCCCCTGGCCTCTTGGCAACCTGCTAAATAGATGCTTTTGCTCCCCTCGTTTTGACCTCATGTTGTTGTTATTTATCATTGTTGTTATTGTTAAATATATAAATAATATATAAACCTATTAATATAGTCATTAACAATGTCGGTTGCACATTTAGTTTCTGTTTAGATTGCTCAGCTCTTTGGGAATCTGAGTTCATGTAAGGCCATGTTAAAAGTAAGTCTGCGAATTGCTGCCGCAGGTCACTAAGCATCAACAAATGAGTTCAGATAGGCTTTTGGTTTGGAAGAAAGAGGAAAACTTGATTTTAGGGTATGGCAACTGTTTTTTTAGGATGTGCATATTCTGTAATAGGTTAGAACTGCAGAACTTTCTTCTGTTTTAGAGTTCATAGAAGGTTGCTCAGAACAATGTCTGTATCCATCAGAAATGAATAATTGTATTTGTTTCGGTTCTCTTCCCCTCCCCCCCCCCAATTTCTAAGCATCTTAAAGCTCATGAGAACAGATAATATTCTCCAATAAAGAAAGACAAAAAAGATCAACTACCCTGGAAACCATAATCAAAACTAAATCGTGTATTTAAGAGCCCTTTAGATCTGTTGGAGAGTGGCAGTGTCGTGGTGCTCCGGAAGGTTGCAATAACCAAGCACTGTGGGTTCTGTGGAGAGGAGCTAGCCCAGCATTGCAGCCCCCAAAGATTTGTGTGGAAGGAGTCCCTTGTTCAGGCACATCTGCCACTCCGGATAAATCCTCCTTTTGGTGCTGTTGATTTCTTTGCAGTGGAGCCTCTGCGGGAGTTGGGTTGCTGGTGGCTGTGCCCTCCTGGCAGCTGCTGGGGAACAGCTGCACTGGGGGGCTCTGCACGGGTTAACTCCATAAACTCACTCATGTTTTGTGAACTTCTCCCTGTCCCAGCATCGGATGAGTGGCACTGATGTGCTGCTCCACCTCTTCCTGACTTAGCTTTATCACTGAATTCCCCAAGAGTTTCTATATGGAAAGCATGACGTACTGCTTCTTTTTTAATGTTTCTGTGCAGCAAGAAGGAATTCACTATACAGTGAGCAGTGCAGCTTTTAATACTTAAGGATTTCATCACTGCAAAAAGTGAAATACCTTACTTTAGTGCTGTTCTAGAGATAGGGACTCCCTCAGGCAGAATGAATTTACACAGTGGTTACCTGTATTCATCTATCTACAGGCCTTAGCTGCCAGGGATCCTGAAATGAGATACAATTTGGAGACGCCCAAATACCCACTAGATAATACTTATTTTAAAAGATTAAGTTAATATTCAAAACAAAATCCCAGTAATTTTCCTAGTATTTGTATTCACTTCCAGGAACTTATGACGTATTAAATACCAGGAATAATTAGAATGAACGTAGTATTAGAAAATCAGCTTACGTAAGGTGCTTCGAGTTCTGGATTTTATAAAGCTGACCAGTTGGAATACAAGAAGTGACAGCTTTTAAGCATCAGCAGAGTAGATGGTGCCATTCAGAGTGCTGAACAGCCAGTTAGCACTGCTGCAGTTCTGCTTCGTGTTTTTAGAGCACTTGGAAGCTGATTTTGATGCAGCTATCCTACTTTAAAACTAAGGAGCAACAACTTTAAATAAAATTCAGTGTCAGGATGACTGAAAGTTGTTATGTATATATATTAATTCTTTGAACTGCTTCACTGAAAACAAACTTATAAAAAAATATAATCTTTGTGAGAATTTTCAGTGTGCTTATAACTGGTGAGCCACAGAAACCAAAGGAATTAATTGTAAAATACAGAAAATTTCAGTTTCTGGGAGAGGACACGATAATTTCCTTCAGTTTAAAACTGAATGTAAGTTACAGATTCTTTTTGTATGAAATACTACAACTCAGTGGATCTAACAAGGATTACAGACACCTTCAGAAAGCATCTTTACTGTTGTGATGTTGATGTTCAGAGCAGCTGGGACTTAGTAGACACTTTATCTGTTTTTAATGAAAATATTTAGTTCTCAGGAACTTAATAGACTAAGTGGGTGATTTCATTAATGAATCTTTGATAACTTATAATCATCAGTGTTTAAGTATAAGGAGTTTTGCCCCCAGTATCTACAGACACAATGTGTAGAGTAACAGGTCAGGTAAGACTGGTTTTGGGGAAAAAAAATTCACGAAACTTACATGTTCCCATTTTTATCTAAAGATCTTTAGATCATAGAAACCTCTGCTGAGGCCTTTTTAGTATTTGCGATAATATAAAAGGCACTTTTATGGTAAAATTCTTTGTTTAGGTAATGTCCTTAAATCATAAGGATTATTTGCATATCTCTTACAAGATAGCAAGTGCCTGGATCTCTGCATTTGCAGCATTTTGGAATTGCTCAGATTCCAGGTAAGGAATGTTTGTACTTCTGGTTCGTGTAAATCAGCGTCGCTCCAGTAAAGAAGACAGATTCTGGCCAATCAAAATTAGTGCAAATTATGCCAATTCTGGGCTTTGCTGACTGAATTTATTCCAGGAAGAGAGTGTCAGAGGTGCACGGGCTGTGCTGGAATTACTCTGTAAATGAGTTGGCCTGGTGAGCTGGCAGGGTGGAAACAGCAGCTCTTATCTTCCCCCGCTGTTCGTCAGCTTCACCCGTGCTCAGGGCTTGTGGCAGGGAACTCTGCTGAAATTTGGCAGCACGGAAACATTCCCCACAGATCTTTGGGTGCCAGTTGCAGAGGCTGACAGGAGGAACAGATGGTGCTTTTCCTGGAAACTATAACATAATGCTGTTTCCTATTAGAAGCACTGGTGAAAGCTGACTCGGTGACTTATCACCCAGGCCATCACGTTGGCTGGGTAGGAAACTTGTGGAACAGACTCTGACCACAGGCACCACGTTTCCAGTAAAAGCAGAAATATTGACACAGTTCTTTATCAGGTAGCGTATATAAGAATTATAAATCTGGTTTGAGTTTAGAGTTTGAAGGGAAAAATCAGCCCTCAGCAGAGTTGCACTAAGGCTGAAATGACTTCGAAATTTGTCACATCCGCTGGAGATAAACATATCTTTCTGTTAATTGCTGGCAAGTCTGGGACATCTTGTTCCTGACGCTCCTGTGGATTTTAATTTTCACTGCTTGGTGAAGGAAATAGCATTTTCTAGCTGCCTCCTGGATGAACTTGCATAATTATCTTATTCCATTTATAATGTCTGAATAAAATATTTTAAATTTACATTCTAGGGGGTCTAGTATAATATTAATGCTGATCTAAGGTTGGTTATTGTTAGATGATAAGATTTAGAAGAATAATTTTCATTTACCAGGCGCTTGAGGCATCTTAGTGACATGAATGAGTTCTGATTTTTCCATCTATTGCTTGTCATGTGCCACTCCCTGCTCCATTTTATCAGCGACAGGGGTTTTTTACCCCTTAGTCATCAAAATGTTCTACCAATAAACTCAATTTCTTATAAGACTCCCCATTGCAGCCATATGTATATATCAAACTTGAAAATAACCTTTAGCACGTTCTGTTTTGGGATGCTGAGAAAGAATTTGACAGGTTTAAGTATTTGATGATTTGTTTTGAGTCCTTGGCCATCCTTTCCGAGACCTGTGGGTAGGGATGCTTCCTTAGATCCTCTAAATGGATATTGTTTTTCCAGCCCAGTATGAGGCTGGACAAATGTTTCCAAGGGCAAAAAAAAAAAAACCCCAAAGTAATTCTGGGGGAAGAAATGTGCAAAGGAGTCTGAGACCTCTGTAAATCTGGACTCTAAACTTAAAGCCTCCCATTACAAAAATACCTGTGAGGTTACACCTGGAGTCTACGACCAGTAGCCGCCTGCTGCCCACATGGTGCCCATTCCATGGTATTTTGGAAAGCCATGGTTAGGATTTGTACAAATTCCTGAGACTACAGCCACATGAATGGCAGGGAAATAAATACTAGTGCTTACCAACTGCAGTGTATCCATTCACATGCCATACTGCAATTAACTTCTAAAAATCTGAACAGATTTTTTTTTTGTAGGTATTTCTTAGTGTCCTTCATAGGTAACATGCTGTTTTTAATAAGTCTTGCCTGCTTCAGGAAGCAAAAACGACTTCTGTAGCAGCTTTGGTACTTCAGGAGCCCTGATACGTAAAATGATATTGGGTTTGCATGGCAAGGTTTTGGGGAGGTATTCAGTTTTATTTCTCATTACCCTACTCTAATTGGATGGTTAATGAATTAATTTTTCTGTAAGATGAGTCTGTTCTGTTGGGGATGGCAGTGGGTGAGTGATCTCTCCCTGTCCTCCTCTCAGCCCACCAGCCTTGAGTTACATTTTCTCTCCCTGTCCAGCTGCCGAGGGGAGTGATAGAGTGGCTTTGGTGGGTACCTGGTGCCCAGCCAAGGTCAGCCCACCACAAAAATAAACGTATCATCTGCTTGCTCCTGTGCTAATGGGAAGCCTGAGGAGTAATTAGTTTGTCAGAGAGCCAGTTTCTTACTAATGACTGATAAATGGTTGTTTTTACAGAGCCCACACAGGCACTGGGTGCTGAGAACAGTGAAGCACAGTTTGTAGGGAGGTCACTGGAGCCTGCTGGTCTGTCTTCACTTAAATGAGCCATACTTGTTGTAGCTGTTGTGGAAAATATGCAGAGTATTGATAACCTCTTATCTGATGTTCAGATCCTGCCTGCAGGAGTTCAGATGAATCAGTCTGATGTGCAAATCACAAACATTGATGTTTACATGAATCACTTTGTCCAGACTTTTGATTAACTTTGTTGCATCACTTCAGAATCGGTCTGACTTCTTTAGAAATCCATGGAATTCTGCTCGGACTTCAGTGATGGAGCCAATCAAACATGTGATGGATGTGATGCTGGCATGACAAACGGGGTGCTGCCTTTTATGCTGCTTTAGCATTTCTATCAGAACAACGTAAAATTCAGCTGACAGAGCCCTAAGGGGAAGTAGGTGCTCTGCTACGTACAGTAGAAAACAGATCTGCAAAAATCACAGTGAGTAGTGTAGTTAAAAATGCTTATGGAGGCTGAAAGGACAGCAGTCATTCTGCTTATTCAAAGCTTCTGCTGAAAGCAGTTAGGAAATTTTTGGTGCTTTGAAGTTTGCCTTTGGCTCACCTTCCCTCACAATATAAATGAAAATGCAACTTAATTGTGATTAATTAGTTAATTAGTTTCTGCTGTGTCTATCTGCTTTGCAGTAATATTTCACAGTATGGTTTTCTGCACATTATTATCCTATGAATAAAATATTCATAAGGATCTCACTTTCACTGAGAACTTTTTTTCTCTCTTAAAGACTAATTGGATTAACTTTTGATCAATTCCTCTGCTATACTTCTTCTCTTCTGTAATACTTCTCGATTTAATATACAGTAACATTGAGGTCTTGTATATTCAGAGCAATTAATAAAGGATTGTAAAAGCACATAGTCATTATCTAAAGAAACAGTGAGAAATCCAGCCTAATGTGCCTGAAAATTGATATACACAAGCAAAGCTACTGTAACCTTGTTTTGGCCAGCTAGATAAAAGTGGGAGCGTGACGAATTCACACAGTGATGTTTTCCCTAAAGAACTGCTACCTAAAAACCAAACACTGTCTTCTAACAAAGGCACTACTCATTTTTACTGATCCAAGGCTTAGATGCATCCATGTAAATTCTTTCTAGGCTCTTAAAAACCGAAAGCAATCTAAAAGATGAACTGTTTTACATCTCACCTGGCAGGCACTGCCTTGCTGTCCCTTGATGGCCGGCAGAAACATTTTGCCCATCAAGCCAGACCCTTTTCTGGGGTTTGGAGAGGACTGTTTTTGGAAAGGATGGAGGGAAAGGACGTGCTGTGTTTGGGGAACAGTTGGGCCTTTGGTGCTGTTACGTAACGGGGCACAAACAGCGGCTGCATCAAACCGGGAGAGCTTTGGTTCAGGAAAGAGCGTGACCACGGGAGCAGCTATTCTGTAAACATTAACAGAGTCCTGGGCCCGCAGCAAAATGAGCCAAGCTGACAAAAATATTATGTTAGTGAGATGTGATTTTCTTCAGAGCTGCTCATCACAGCGGTGTGTGCCGGGAGTCGTATCCCGTCCCGCCTCGGACACACAGTGCTGTTCAGCAAAAGCCTGCAACATCCACTTGGCCTCTGGAGACTTTAGACAGTAACCAACACTAGACCTGAAAGGGAGCCAGTGTGAGCTTTAAAAAATACTTTACTGTAAACCCCAGAATTCTTTTAAGCAGTCAGAAGAAACGTTTTAATTGTGAAAAAAAGATCGTGTAAGGAAAATGGTGCTGCTCTATCATCTGACTTTAATGAGGTGGTAGGTAAATGTAAATTCTTTGCATTTGAATAAAAAGCCTGTAATATCATGATTCCATCTATTTAGCTTGAATACAAATAGTCCTTAAATAATTTGCCTTTTTAAACTGTAATGAAGAAATAATTTATGTGTTTTCCTTCCTCCCTAAAGCAGTAAAGTTTAATACATGATTTTACATATCAACCAAAAAAGGAGTTGACCCATAAAATGAATGAAGAATTTGTCATTTATGTTAGCATGAGTATTTTCTTTGGTGTATGCAATATAAACGTGTTTTGTTATTTTATACCATTAGTTGCTTATTTTTAATTTTGTCGTTTCATAGAAGCTAAAACTTCACAACAGGACTCTGAGACAGGCTCTAAGGTTAACACCTGGGAACTTTTTGAGTGTTGGTATTTATGATCTAAGTATTTCTTAGTTCTGTTATTTTTTTTGTTCCCTTTGGCTAAACTTCTATTGTTTATATTAAAGTTAACCCCCTCCAAGTGTCTATTTACAATGTCTATCACACAGCAGTTCTGCTTGTAGGTCCCACGTAAGTATTTTCCATCAGATTTTCTATTGTTGGAAATAGGTCAAATTATTAAATAAACAAGCACTTCTTTAATCTCTGAAGTAATATGTCTTTGAGGAGACAGTGTGGGGCAGCCCAGGATTATGCCTTTTCCTTTTTTTATGGCTTGTAATATTTCATACCTATCACTCATTTGGTTAAGCTGTTATGTATGGTTTGTATTTTGAAACACGGAGAAGAAAACTCAAACTACGTTGTTGATTTATATTTGATGTAATACCAGTGACAGTTGGGCATGGAGCTGAAGGGGAAGTGTGCTTTCCTTTTGAAATTCAGACCTCATAAACTTTAGTGTATTGGCTGTTTGCAGGAGAAAAATGCAGAGACTGGGAGATGGAATAGCACTCCTTTGGTCTCCAGGGAGAGCAGGAGTAATAATGTGGCTCCTTCGAGTCTGCTGCTCTCTTGCTTTTATAGAGGCAACTGCTTGCTCTTTTGGGCCCTGCCAGTCCATCACTTCTTTCAGTTTGCAGTGCCCACAACCTAATACTTTTTCCATTTTCCTGGTTGGGTTTGTCCAGCGGACTTTCCACAAGGTTTGTTTGAGTGTAGAGATACGGAATCCTTGACACAATTTCACTGTGTAACTACAGCTGGGAGTGACAGGTGGTAGTTGGTGACCTGGGGTTGCTTGGGGACCTTGTGGGGCTGTGATTGCTGTGCTTTGACCATAAAGGTCTACATTTTAACGATATCCATACTTATAGAACTTTTCGGGATATTTCTTGTGTTTTCCTCCCTCCTCAGAGCAGTAAAGTTTAAGATAGGCTTTTACTTACCAACCTTAAAGGCGATTAACCCTAAAATGAATGAAGAATCCATGGGCAGATCCATGGATGGGGTTTTGTGCTGAGACTTGGTCCTGGCCACACAGCTGCAAGGGGACTGAGGGAAATGTTGATGTTTATTTTAGTGACTTATTTTTTAACTCTGCCTCACTGCAAAGTCAGCAAGCACAAGCCTCAGTGAACGTGGAGCCTCTTCTGTGACCTGCCAGGAAAATTAGCCCAGACCTAAAGCACCTTTAAGCACGAGCCAGATATTTTTGTTGTGCCCACAATAGGGGTTCAGCTGGACATGAGTCTGGTATGAACATGAGACGCACACAGAGAACATTGTGCACTTTTTCTTTGTCACCACTAAGCAGCAGGGATCACAGAAACCTTGGAGGTCTCCTCCCAAGATTAATTTTCAGATGCAGGGTGCTGTTCAGTGCTTTTGGCTTGATTCATGGACTGAATTAAATATGGCAGTTCCCTGTCCATCTTACCCCAAATATGCCTCTCATTGCTGATGTTTCTATAAAGTTAATGCACAGCCCTAAAGTTTGTAATTACAGGTAACTCGTTAATATGAAAGTGGGATGTGAACAGTGCAGGTTTTTGTTTACAGAATAATCTGTAGTGGCTCAGATGTTTAAGTCACCATATGTTTAAGGTGCTGATGTCCCTAAAGTGCTGCTACATCTACTTGATAGACAGTTCTAGTAATATTTTTTATTTACAGAAGCTAAATAAGACCAAAACAAAGTTCTGTTCAATTTTGTTCGACATTATAATGGACTTCTAGAAGTCCACCTTTCAGGAGTGCTTTGTTCAGTAACTTAGGCAGAGTCAGTGATTCAGGTGGATTAAACAAATCACAAGGTTAAAGTGAAAGTAGTTATTCAGGACTGTGGTTGCCAGATTTATTATTTTTATGAGCTGAAGTGGTTTCATTGAAGCATCACTACAATATTAGTGAATTAGTGGGTGTGTTTCAGCCTTCATATCCATGTGCAGAGTCTCTGTAAAGAGTGGTTATTCATATAAAGGATTATCACAAATATTCCTTGGTATACTTTTATCTTAAGCTGGTACCTTCAAAGGAATGCAAACAGTTGGTGGTTCGTGATAAAGAGTCTGTGGTGTGGGCAAAGATCTCCTGGTTCATTGCACAGGATGAATTCCCTCTGACATTCCTTCTCATTTTTCAGTGTTGCTGTTCTAAGTGTAAAGCAAGGTGTAGTATTAATGGGATTCATTCAAGACTGTTTATTTCTGTTTCATCTTAGTGTGAATATTCAGCAAGTTCATATTTGGTCATAACAAGTCTGAAAATGCTTTGGTAATTACATTAAAAAATGAAACTGAATGTGCAAATCAGCTGAGGTAAGCAAGCTGTATTTGCAAATTTTAGATTAGTTGCTTTAGCACTGCCTTTTATATGGGCACAGCTTTGAGTCCCTTTCATTTTTTCATCTGCTACAGTACTTCAGGTTGCAAGGACTTTGATGGAAAACTTTAAAAAGGCGACCACAATTGCACCAGTGCTGCAACCCCATTAATCATACATTCATTCCTCAGAACCAGTGCCTCTGGTTTGAGGAATTGGCCGAGCTCTCCCTGGGGGCCGTTCCCGATGAGCTCTGGTGAAACTGGCTGTGGCAGCTGGATGTGCCACGGCCCCGGCACTGCCTCTTTTCTGCTGAGGGCCACCAGAAAGCCAGTGGCATCTGCTTGGTGTCCAGGTGGCACCACAGAGGAGCCCGTGCTAAGGGGCCCTGCAGAGCACTGAGCAGCTGAGGCAGCTCGGGGTTACTCTCCTGGGGCCAGCTCCATCCTCACAGGAGCAGGAACTTCCTCCGTCACAGCTCCTTCCTCTGCTGATGTGACCTGGGATTTTAGTGAAAATCCCTCAGACCTGCTAACCCTGCTAATTCAGAGCAGCTTCCTCAAAGTATTCTGAGCTTGTTGTTCACATCAGTAGCATGCCTTTTATTTATTTATTTTGGAAAGACTATGATTCTGTTTCAAAACCATGGCTCTGTGCAAAACACCTGATAGCTGATAGCTGCATATCAGTAGGAGTGGTAATAATGGGCAAGGCAGGAGTATTTGTGTCTTTTCTAGTCAGTAGGATTTTTAACTTGGGTTCCTTTATATTTGACCCAGATTTGTGTGGCCAAACTGCTGAAATTCCCTGTTAGGTCATTGCTTGTGTGGATGTGTTAGAGATGTTTTTTGGTGTGTCTGTGTGCATCTTTTCTCTCTGCATACTTTGGATAATTTTATTAGCTACTGTTTGAAAGTGTCATTAGACATCAAATCAGTTTATTTAGCTACTGTGGGCTAATCCAAACATACAGGATATAATACACAGCTCCTGACCTTTTCCTGTTACCAGGCTTTCAGCAGCTCTTTCCTTTGCAGACCTCAGGTGGTGAGGAGGGAGGAAGGGCTTTAACCCTCTGGGTGTATTTTGTGAAGCTTACAGGGCAGGCTGAAGGCACTGCAGGACAGGCTGAAGGCACTACAGCTCACTTTGCAGCACAGGAGGAGCAGAAGTACAAGCAAAGGAGAAAGCCCAGGGCGTTACTGTCTTCCTTAATAAATGCTCGGCTGCAGTCTCCCCACCCTTCAACCCTTTAAAAAAGTTGTAAAGCACCAAGTTTGCAAGCTCCAGACTGTGGTAGTGAGTGGGATTTCACAGCCAGCTGACCATGAAGTGCTACCAGCTTCTAAAATCTGCTTGACTGCACATTATTTCTTGAAGCCTTCCAGATTCTGGAGAAAATGGTTGCACAAAAATCTATGAGGGTGAGGTTGCATGAGTGTAGAACTATTTCTTCTAAAGGTTGTGGAGAATGGAAGTGGAGTTAAAACAACATTTCCTCTCGCTGTCCATTTTGCTATTGCCACCTTTGATCTATGCTCATGCGAAAAACAATTTATGAATAGATCTCTACCCCAAGAGGTATTTTGATAGCATAAATCTGTTGTATTTGTTGTTAATAGTAAATTTTAAAGGCAAGAAAAAAACAGAGGAAGAGTACAATAAAAATGTTGACCTCAATGAATGAAAATTGGGCAGACTGTACTATGAGAAAATGAGATAATTATGGCTATAAAATCCCGTGCTCAAAGAATGAAAATAAACAACATACCCCGTGTGTGGAAATGAGAGCGAGCAATTACAGTAGGACAGATTCACAGAGATCTTTTCTCCATAGTAATTCTAAATAATGTGGGAATTTTTTCTTTTAGTTAAGGACTAAAACTGTCCTGGAGAATGTTCCTGGAGTTCAGCAGCAGTGCAAAAGGATGGTTTACAAACATTTCACACCAAGAAAATAGTTGGAAGCCAGTAATGTGGTGTTTGGCCACTACTATTGTAAGCAGCAGTAGATGCAATTTTTGTTGCATTAGAGCCATTTGGCAGGTTAGTGCTCCATTTATCTGTTACCAAAGATCTCCTAGCCAGGAAATCTGCTTTGCAATAATTCTGTATTTTAGGCTGAGTCTTCTTTTGAGGAAAAAATGTGATTAAAAAATTGCATGTCAAAACAAAGGGTTAAATCATCAGTTAAATACAGCACAGTAACACTGCAAAGTTACACTCTGTTTCTGGATTTTAGAATGAATTTTCCTTTAAGCAGTAGCTAAATGGTTTCCTTAGATTGTTCATGTTGCACGAACCAGATCAGATCAGTCTTAAAGTTCATAATTTTCCCCAGAGTGTCTGAAATCCTACTACAAAGAGTCCTTTCGTCTTAAGAGTCTGACACCAAGTAGAAATAAAAGGCTGAAATAATAACACCACTAACTTGGTTTAATTAATTGTATGTTTCTGTACTTCAGCTTGAAGGGTGGAAAGTATTGCTTTAAAGGCTACCTACAAAACTGGTGAATGAGCAGCCACTCAGGGTGCCACTTCAAAGAGAAACACCCAAAAGAGCAACAGAAGGGAAGCTGCTTTTGAATTCTCTCAGTTCCTCCCGGCAGCCCAGGGCTTGCAAAGGAAAACAACCCAGGAATGGTTATTTTCTTTTGTGTTAGTTACATAACCAGCTCCCAGCAAATAAAGCTGGAGGTGGAGCAGCCATACAAAGACCCACTTTGTAACCTGTGCCTGCCATAGCTGCACGAAAGAATCTCACCTGAATTTAGGAGTTTTTCCTTCTTGGCTAAGGGAGATTCCTTACACTGATAAAATTCAGGAGCCATGTGTTGCACTGCTGGATATTTTGTAATTTGAGCCTTTGCGGTTACTCTGGATTTGTACCTCACTGCTGAAGCAGTCAAAGCAGATCTTGGTTTCTACCGTTTTTTATTTTTCAGATTTCTCTGTATGCAATATTGTAACAGGTAAAGAAGCAAGGGAAATTAACTGCAAAAGGGAAAGCTGCTTTTTACAAGAGCGCTCAGTCTTCCCTTTGGGATCAGCTGAAGCTCCAAAAATTGTGCTTTCACCTTAACCATCCTATGCCACCTTTAAACCGTGCCTTTGCAGCCGTGCCGTGGCTTCCATAAAGCAGCGTTTGGGATGCGGGCTGGTGCTTTATTGGTGCAGATGACAGCTCTGGCTGGTCAGCAGCCTTTGTTCTGCTCTTTGTTCTGCCTCTTTGTCCCATGCTTGTCCTGCATCCCCCCGACTGTCAGCTGGGGGATCACTGCCTCTGCCTCCCTCGCCGTCTCCTTCCCACAGCTCTATAATGAGCTGCTCTTGGGTTTGGGACTTTAGTTTGTGATTTACTCGTTATAAAACCCCAGAATTGCAGGTGTGCTCCTTTATGTGCTCAGCTGTCAGCTGTAACACCGCTGCTGGGATGTCGTAGTGCCCTCATTTAAAGGGTGATTGGGAGACCAGTCTGAGAGCGGCTATAACTGGTGATATAACAGGTAAAAAGGATCGAGAGAATTTATACATTTGGCAGCTCTAACCATTTTTTACACTTACTTTACGGACCTGGAAAGGAGGGACTTAGAATAACTATGAAATTCTAAAATGTCACCTGTGCCCGACTTGGACAAACTTTATCATCGTTACCTCTGTAAGAATTAAAAGTCAGTTCATGTATTCCAGAGCAGCAAATATTGTCAGACAAT
The DNA here is from genome assembly GCA_013397175.1 of Platysteira castanea. Classification (NCBI taxonomy): domain Eukaryota; kingdom Metazoa; phylum Chordata; class Aves; order Passeriformes; genus Platysteira; species Platysteira castanea. The sequence continues at coordinate 117,838 of VYXC01000200.1, forward strand.
GTGTAATGGAAATTTCTGAGAGCCAATATTTAACTTCTTGAAATGAGAAGCATCCAGGCTAACTTTTGAAATCACTTGAATTCACTATATATTACAACAAAATATGAAGGTAAATATTAAGGTATTTTCATCAGATGGCTTTAAATTAATCTTTGGATTTCCTTTAAAAAAAGAAATTAAGAATCTTTGAGTAATGAAGAAACAGGGTGCCCCTCGTATGGGTCTCACTCTGAAGTATGACATTTAGAAAAATTACTTGGAAGTATTTCCATTTCCGTGTTTAAACTCCTGTTATTTGAGTCCAGAATGCTCTTAAATTATCTGTTTTAGGCCTTGATACTGCAGATTAACTTTGTGGAGTTAGATGCATAAACAGAGGCACAACAAAACCCCACTGAAATTAATAGGTCTCGTGTGGCCTGGGGCTCTGTCTCATGGGGCTGTTTACTGGGGGTTTGTTTATTTTTTAAGTTTTTTTAAAATGTTTCCCAAATAAGTATGTGACGTTCCATAAGTGACAGATCAGTAGCAGCAAACTTCAAACGCTCTTACAAAGTAGCTTTTCTTGGCTTTGTTTAGGGAAGTCTCTTTGATTTCTGCTTGTATTTAATGTGCTGCTGGATAACTGTGGAACATACATCTTCTTAAGCCAAATTCAGAGAGTATCATGAACTGACACCTGCTTAAGTCTTTAATTAAAAGTGGTTTAATCTCTAACAATCTCTGTGTACATAAGCAGAAAGTATCTGTGTTTCATGTGTACTTTGAACTGCCATTCATTTAGAAATCAAAGATTTGTAAATGAAACACAGTATGCCAGACATGATGGTGTTTGACTGGAATCTCTTCCTGTTGGCACAGCCTGGTTTTCCTGGTGCTGTCAGCCCCTGGAAATACATTCTTATTAAAAATTACAGAGAGAGGGGAAAAATATAAAAGGAAGGCTATCTTTAAAAAAGTGTGTGTATCAACTACATATAAAATCTATTTAAAACAGGCAAACACATACAGTGGGACCTGTAGTGGAGAATTGCCAGTGGGATCAGAGTTTTTCAGCTGAATGTCTTGCAGGTGAATATGTTGGAGGAGCCTTTTCTATGCCAACTCTAGGTTTTGGTGTAACAGATTTTTATTTTTTTAACAACACCCTCTAAAAGAGTGGTTGCCCATGGAGCTGCATACATGTAATTGGGTTTATGACTGGCCTTCAGTGAAGAATCGAAACTTAAAAGCTTGTCTTGCTGTAGCTGATATCTTGCTCAATATATCCTTTCTGGTTTTATACATAGTCTCTAAGATTAGTGTGGCTGAGTATATTGAAAGTAATAAAAAACAGACACAGAAAAATTGTTGCATGTTTAAAGAAAAAAAAATCATAAAATGAAAGAGGAAGTGCATCATTTATTATAACACCATGTAGACTAATGAAAAACATACTGCAGGCTGGAAATTTGTTAAGAGCTGAACTCAAAAAGTTTCCACTCCCAAAAAATGCCTTGGGGCCCCCAGCTGAAAGCCTGTGGCTGAAGAGGCCCTATGGTAAACTGACATAAAAAATAAGTACTCCATAAACAGTCAGCTCCTGTTTCGCAATAGTTGGAAAGAAATTTTTTTAAAGTATTACCTATTGATGCTGAGTGTACTTTATCAAAGTAAAGGGAGGCAGTGCATTTATGACTGGAATGTTGAATTGGGAGTTGGACACTGGGCACCAAAATTCTCACTGTACACAGGAGGACGTGAAAAAGATGAGGTGACTTGCTGAGGGTAACAGAACAGCAGCTGGTACTCGCAGAGCTGGAATTAACATTACATAATTCCTGGCTTCTCATCCTTTGCAGTGGATGCTAATGGTTTTGCATCCATTAGACCGAGCTTAACAAGTCCCCTGTTCCTCTCCACGCTGAGCAGGTGCCACCCCTTGTACCCAAGCATGTTCTTCTGTTGTGTGCAAATACCCCCCAGAGTATTGGTGGTGTTTGCCCCATCAGTGCTCACGTGAAAGGAATTGGCCACTTGGAGAAAACAAGATGAAGTTTTGTGTCTGTCCTTTAAATCTAAACAGATTAAGTTTAGATTAAAAGTCTTTCTTAAAGGTGCATCTTCCCTGCTGGCCAGCAAGGGCTTGGCTTTGGCTTTGTCTTTCCCCTTCTCCGTGATCAGCCCTTGTTACTGACACTCATTCCCCTGGGCTGTGGGCTGCCAGGCAGGTACAGCTGGCAGGATGCTCTCCCAGGAAGGCACTGCAGCCTCCATTCCTCCTTCACCTGGGCTGGGAAGCAGTTTGCAGAAGTAATGCCAATTAAACCTTCTCATGGGCCTCCAGTCTGTTTCTGCAGAGGTTTCCCTGGCAAAGAGCCCTGGAATGCCTCAAGGATGGTGGGACACTCCCATGGAGTCCAGGTTTCACAAAGAGAGAAAGATGTAGTAAATTGGATGTAACTTTGTATGAGACTACTTAGGTGACTGGTTTGTGATCTTTGAGAAGCACAATCTGAGAGTTAATATTACTTATCTTAGCTAAGTCTTCAGTCAGGATTTGGTAATGCATTACCTTTTTTTACAGAAGTAAATAGCAGGTCTAAAAGTCCCAATTTTGGTAAATATTTTCACAGTTTTGCATTGATGAAATAAGCATGCACAACTACAATCACACTGTATTGCTACAGCTCTACTCACATGAGGTGCAGCCCAGGAGAATGTCAGTCTGAGATGGAGCCACTGGGAGGAGAAAAGGAAAAAAAAAGAAAAGGTGAAACAGTTACTTACAGGTGATTGAAAGAAATGAAAACAAAATTTAATCAAATCTGGTAAATATAGATAATTTTCATTTTTTGTCTTGCATCTCCCTACACCATCTTCTGTGTAGCATTTACAGTACCCAGTGTTTTCATCTGTGAAAATCAGTGTTCATCAGTGATTAGAAAATCTGTGACATAATTGTTCATGGTGTTTGATGTTGTAATGCAGCACGGTGCATTTTTGCTCTGTTTACACTTCTGAAGTGAATTGAAGATCTTGAATAAAAGCTGTAGATTGATCTAAAAATAGAACCATAACTTCCTTCTCGTCATTAAAAATGTCATGCTTGGTGGGTTAAAACTGACATGTAACAGTCCTGATATGAAATATTTGCCCTGTAATAAAATGTCACTTTGGTTTGCTGCTGTAAAAAGTGGTGGGTTTGGCACACAGTGTCATGTTAATTCGCTTTGCTGAGCATGTGTTTGCTCCTTTGCATGCTCTGGGGAAAAAATACAGAGAATTCTATTTTATTGCATTGTAAGAAGTATGATATATCTGTCCACTCAAAATTTGTAACCACTATTTCAGTGTGCAGATACAACTCATCTAAAGGAGAAGAAAAAATAAGTAAAGCACTAATTTCCATATGTATTGCAGTAGGAAAAAAAATATAAGCAGGCATACATAAGGCATTAAAGAGGTTTTAGCTGAGATTAATGATTGAACAGTAATATTTGTAGAGAAGGACAACCTTAAGAGTAGATGAGTTTTCACCTAAAAAGAAAGATTAACTAGTTCAAGGGTTCAACTATGACTGAATTTTGAGGTAAGCAGAATACTTTGTCCGGGAAAAAATGGTTTAAGGTAGCTGCCTGTGCCACTTCATTCTTTTTTGTACTAAAGTTTTATTGAGAGATGCAGAACTGGTCTGTAGAAGATCTGATCTCATTCTGATGCACTTTTTCTCTACTAGTGGCACCAGTTATGGTCATTACTACCACATTTTCCAGTCAGGGCTCCCCTGCTCTCCTTGGCCTCTCTCTGCCCTCTGTTTGACATCTTGTGGTTGGCATTTAAGGACCCAAGAAAAACAAACAGTGCAACCAGTATTTTCCTTGCAATTTTAGTTTCATAGTTTGATGGAGAATAGTAAATAGGACAAACTGTTACTATTTTTATGTGGTCTTGATCTTAAGAGAAAGGGATTTCCATGGCTAACGTGTCTTTATGATGTGCCACGCAGGTGGAAATGCCCAACACCAGCTCTGGTGGCTGTAAAACCCTGCTGTAGTGGCTGGCTCATCACAGTCTCTGGCTGGCCTCTCTTCTCAAGAACAAAAATAAATCTGCCACCAATTTATGGAATGAAGGAGCAGCTCTTCTGTTCATACTTCCATGCAAATTTAAGTCACATTCAGGGATGTAGTGGGAGAGCTGCCCCATGCTTTAGAGCAGAAAGTGGTTGTGGAGAGCTTCTCCTGGTGCCTCTCACTGCTGAAGTCCCACCTGGGCACAGCTGTAACACATCTGGAGCGCTGGCAGCTCCAGCTGTGTACGGAGAGGCTGCAGGAGATGGCTCCCCCTGAGTAATGCAGTCCTTCAGTGCTTTCGTTGTGTCCTGTGAACTCATCTCCGTGTGGGTATGGATATCACTAGAATTAGACATGTAAATTGTTGAATTTGGCTGGCAGAATTGCTCAAGTTTCTTTATATGCATAGCAAGGTGCATTACTGAGATCTGCATTCCAAGGACCACTGCTGTGTGCTCATGGAGCTCTTAGGGCTGGGTTGGAGAAAGGTTCAGTGGTCACCCAGCAGTGTCCAGAGAGCAGCTTTGCTACTGCTGACCTGCTGCAGCTTCCCAAGGATAGCCTGTGACTCACTGCCTTCCTCCTTAGTCACTCAGGAGCCCTTCTCGATTGATTTTCTTGCTTTCTGATCCTTGCTGTTGAAGTACATTTTCTTTTATGTAGTAAACAATGTTTCAGGATTGATTAAATCACAACATGAATCATAATGGAAATGCTGAGCTATACACACAGCTCTTCACATCTCGAAGTGTGTGGAGATGAATAACAAGTTCTGTAGTGACAGCCTTAAAGTGGGTTTGCAGTGTTGCTGGGAGCTGGACTCCCTGGTTTTTGTTTTAATGTAGGCAACTTGAGTGGAATAAAATGCTGGTTAATCAGTTTGAAATGAAATTGTGGCATGGATAGAATGAGCACAGTTATTTCTAGATAGCTTAAAGAATGGAGTATGATTTCAAAGGTCGTGTGTAATTATACTTTTATTCATGAGGCCTGTGTTTTATATTCTAACAAATATAATTCATGTATTGTATTAATCATACAGAATTCTGAATCAGAACATAAAATCTTGCAGTGCTGTAATTAAGAAAAATGGAAGCGATAAGGAGTAGCAGCTGTGTGGCTAATGAAGGAGTTAATTTCAACGTGTGTTTTAGGCCATTAAGTACTACAAAGCAAAGAAGTGCTGCTTTGCCAGCACAAACCAAAGGAAGGCAGTTAACCACCACTCCCTTCCCCAGCCAGCATCGCTGGGAATAGCGGAGAGCTCCGGCTGTAGTTCCGGCAGTAGCTTGCACAAGAAATGTGCAAGAAGATATAAATCACTGGTGCAGTTGTTGTTTAGCAAGGAAAATATTTTGTATTCTGCGTGAATTTTTCGCTAGGCAAATGTTTTTATCCTTTCAGATTGGTTTAAGTTCTACAAAGCTATAAAGCCAAGAGCTCAGGTGTTTTTTCTGTGTGTCAGGACTCTCCAGAGGCTGGGATCTGCAGGCCATCCAGTTCAGCATTGTTCACACTGTGCTTTCCTTTTACTTTCTTTTTTTTTTAAAGAAGTCTGAAGTGTTTTCCTTGTGTGGTTTTGCAACCCCATTTTTTTTTTCCCAAACAGCAGGAGTCCTATCACTAGATCAAATTTGAAATTCACTGCTTCCAACAATTGTCTAATGGATCCACATGTTTACACAGTGTGACACTGGCATCCAGATAGTGTCCTGAAAGTCCCCAATCAGTGCTACTGTTTCGTGCTTCCTCCCTGCTTAAAAAAATAAAAAAAGAAGGGAAAAAAAAAAGGAAGATAAAAGGGAAAAGCTACAGGCTCTTTTTTCCTGGTACTCAGGGGAGCAGTGAATGGTCCTGCTGGTGCAGCCACCAGTACTCTCTCACAGAATTTCGGAAAAGACTTTTTCCATCTGCTGTAGCTGAAAATGCCAGCTCTCAGGTATTTTATCAGTACTTATTGTATCAATAAATAGATCTTAAAATCATAGGATCATGGAAAGGCCTGGGTTCGAAGGGACCTTAAAGATCATCTCTTTCCAGCCCCAGTGCTGGAACCCACCAGAGCAGGTTGCTCAGAGCTCTGTCACACCTGGCCTTACTTCCAGGGATGAAAGCTACAAAACGGGAGACTGGAAACGAACATTTCCAGACCCACTCCTTTCTTCATTTCTTTTATACCCGGCTGAATGAAAACTTTGATCTGTGTAGAAGTGTGCCCCTACTTGCAGCACCCACACCGCTGCCTCGATGGGGCTCCAGCTGCTTCTCCCTGCCACTGCTATGTCCTTGTGCTGATGTGAGCATTTGTGTGGCCTTGTGATGAATCAAACCACCCAAAGGATCGTTCTGAAAACCAACCTCCTGAGGGGCAGGCTCAGGCACTTGGTGTTTGTGTAGCATGGGAAGGCCATTGGTAATTTACTCGCCTGTGTATTTTGCCAAGTGTTTGATTCCTGTTCCCTGTTATTGGATGTAAATAAATCAGTAGCAATTACTTGGCAACAACCTTCCGTGGTCATTTGCTCTGAAGAAACTTCGTCCCTGGTAGCATTTAGTGAAGGAAGGGGGGTTTGGCTGGGACACCAGAACCTTTCTTTTTTTTAATGCTCTCATGGGATCTTTCACTTCCACACAAGCAACTGCCTGAACTGGCCAAGTGGTCTTGATTTAATGTTGCTTTATGAACATGGCTTGTCGCAGCTGCAGGATGTCATAACCTCTATTTCCTTAGCTTAGATTTGGAATCTGGAGCCATATGATTCGGATGAACCACAACTGCCCTTGCTTTAACTTGATGTATTTGTTTTGAAAATACCGTTGTTCGCTCCAAGTTTTAGCTGCTAAACAAATTAAGCTGATCTGCACTGGTAAATGGGAAATACTGACCAGCTTGATTCAAAAACTCCCTAAAATCTGCAAAGAAAGCTCCAGTAATCTTTAGCTTATCAGTGCCAATGAAAATATTTCATTAGCGTAAACTTAAAAAATCAAAACTTGTTTTAAATACAAAAATTAGAGATTGTCCCCGAGATGAGTGTAGCTCTGATACAGAAAAAACCCAACCCAAAATCTTACAAAAGTAATTGTGTGTTGTACAGTATTCCAGGGAAGTACAGTGAGCTCACCAGAAACTGTTGCTGCAGACAGGATTCAGAGTAGAAGATGATGAGCAGAACTGGGTTGGCTTTGCATTCAGAATTTGATTTTACAGGGCTCCTGTTCTTGTGCAGCTTAGAAACAAGCTTTTGCATTTGAAGTAAAGCCAACTGGATTTGTAAAGATACTTATCTTATTCTCTGGCCCCATTCAAATCACCAGAAAATATTAAGGCTGACAAGCCTAACTTGATATGCTTCTCAATTAATATTTTTATGTTAGATTATAGTACACACAGATTTGCACCAATGCCAGGTTGGAAGTCACTGAGCTGGTTTCCAAGTGGCAGATGCTGCCTTCACTACCGTACATCTGCTCTCCACAACAGTAAATATTAATGGCAGAGTTTAGTGTCTTTCTTTGTAACTTGTTGCATAGAGAAATCTTAATTTAGTCAATTTTAATATCAGACTAAACTTTTCAGTTCTAGGTTTACATGTACAGTTTGTGTCAGCTCCCCATAACCCCTTGTTATTTTTGGCATTTTGTCTCCTGTTGAAATTTCTGTGCTTATCAGTTGAGCAGGATTTTTTGTTGTTTTGTAAGTTATTTTTTAAATACTAACTTAATCTAGAGTAAGCAAGCAGAATAAAAGCTGTGCCGTTCCTTTCTGAAGATACTCGATCGTGTGCTTTAGGTGTGTAAAATTAAAAAAAAAAAAAAAGAAGAGAAGCAGTCTTTGGCGTGGCTGTAGTCTGTTAAATACAAACAAACCTTCCCCAGCATTTGAAAACCCACCCTTTTACTGAAGGAATAGAGACAACAGCAGAAGTGAAAAATCACCCAAAAGGGTCTTGCCTGTGCCCCCAGTCACCGAAAGTCAGTCTCAATTACTCATATGTCCTTCGAGATTTTTGTTATTGCTGGCTATATAAATGAAGATTCATTTACAGGCTCTAATTTGTAGAATTTTTTTTATGATTAAGTTTACAAACGTCATAATCTAATTACAGTCTTAACTTCCACTTTCTACAATTGCTTGTTTGTAGTGGCATTTTGTGAATTTTCTTATTTATTTATTCATAGATGCTCAGAGAGACTAAACAGAAGGTTTGAGAGCTGGGATGCTTTCCCAAGTGTGATTTAGAGCTGTTGGTCAGCCAGTGACCTGCTTCTGCAGTCTGAAATAAAAGCAGCCCCAGCAGCACCTGCTGGATCAGCATCTGCAGGATGCTAAGTTTGGCACATCAACATTTGTGTGTTGATAACGTGCAGGTGGATCAGTCTGAGGGCACCCACAGAGTTGCTTCTAATTGTCAGGTGTGTCTTATGGAGTGGAAAAGTGCTGAGGAAATTGTATTCAAATACTGAAATTACCTTACAATTAACATGCAATTTTACTTGATGAATTTTAGGCAACTTTATTTACTGCTAAACTGCACGGACTGAGTGAGGTTTCTCTTCCGACTTCTATTTCCTCTCCCTCCCAGGGTATTGCAACAAACTGGTTCTGAGTTTAGTGTAAGGCAGTGGAGCTCTTCTGGTTTTAAAAGCTGCTGGTGGTGTCTGGAGGCAGTGCTATGGCCTGGGGACTTGCCTGAATTCCTTAGCAGTGGTTCCCTGACCAGCTGGAGCAGTTTCTTGCACTTCACCATCCATTCTTGTTTTGGCATGGTCACTTGAAAATTATTTATGCACCCTACGATTTAACCCATCCCATCTTAGACTTTGTGCAACGTCCCAGCCTTGTAGGCTGACCTGACGTTATTTACATTCACACACGCACAGAGCTGATGTTTCACACGTGTCTCTGTCAGAGCTGCAGAGCTGATGGCTGAGGAGCACTTGGTGTACCCTGCTGACAGCTCCATGGCACCCTGCATGGCCGGGCAGCTCCCAGGAGGGGATGTGTTCTCCCCCAGGCTCGCCGGGCGAGTTGAGCGTGGGCACTTCCTTGCCAGCAGCCGTGTGAACGTGGCCACCTCCAGCCACTGGGATGCCTGCCCTGCCTCCTGTGCTGGTACCTGCCTGATGGCACGGGGTTATCTCCCAGCCAACCTGCTGCTGGGACACAGAGCTGCCTTGGGGTCTGTCATCAGAAACTGGCACTGCCAGAGGTGAGGATTGCGGAAGGGAGTTGGAGGAGAGGATGGGGAGTGCTGCAGTGCTCAGGCGGGGAGAAGCTGGAGGTGGGGTGAACGCATTGTTGAGACAGAAAAGAAGAATGGGGTTTTGCAACGAGGAGGAAGTGGTGTGGCTGATTTGCCACATCACAGTTCTCAGTGGCCCACCCAGTTGTTTTGACATAAATACCCACTCTTGAGCTATGTCGAGGCATGAAGATGACATGTATGCTCCCATTTGTGATCTTCAGGGTTTGTTACTGCTCTTTGAAGAGTGAGCGTGATGTTTTAATGTTTTGTTTGGAGACTCAAGCATTTAGATGTGTAATTCTGCCCTTCTAGCCATTTCCCTGATTTACCTTGCAGAGTAAACATTCTTTTGTTCAGTTTCCCAGACTTCCTTTTCCTTTTCTTTGCTGTTGGCTTAATTCTGAGATATGATACTCAAGTCAGAGGTGTCTCCTTGGGAGCAAAAAAAACCCCAACAGCTAAGGGTTTGAGTGAGCTAACTATTTTCTCTGTTTAGAAGCAGCAGCTTACTTTCCAGTATTCTGGAAGTCCTCAAACACAGATCCTGCCAAAGGCATTGACTTAAACAGCAGCAGTGCTCAGGAGAACATGCTCAGGTTTTCTGGCAGCTCTTACAAGCCACTCAGAATAAACAGGCACATCGCTTGCAGCGAGTGCCCCACAGTTTGGAAAGCACTGCTGAAGGCAAATTTGTAAAGAATTTCTTCTTGTGGTTATAGTTCTCCATTTTCATTTCTTCTACAGTGCGTCCAGTTTCCTCAGGGTTTGATATCTAGGATCTTAATATCAAATCTGGAATTAATACAGCTGTATTTAGAGACTAAGGCATTTGCAGGGTTCACAGCAATAATTCACTGTGTGGAACTCAGTGTGTTTTAAGCATTCTCCCCCTGTGCACGTACAGATTTTTATAGTTGAATTGAGAATTTATAACATGCTGGGTCTCATATTCCAGGTCTGTTTGTTTCTAAATCTATACACAGAACTTGGACTACGTCATAAATTTCTGCAGATGAAATGAAGGCTGATTAGAATTTTAATATTAAGGAAGGAAATGGCCTTGGGTAGTGCACTACAGAGCAGAACAGGCCTTCTGTTAATACACAAGAGTATTACTGTTTTCTTGAACTTTGCCTTCCAATCCAATTACGACTTGTGCCTAGAAATCATAACTCTGGTGCCTCCCATTTGATAATGTTGAATGTTATCCTTGTCCAAGCTTACATAATTTCCAGTAGTAAAAACAATCTTGATTATAAAACTGCTAGATAATATACTCCTAAAATTGAGTTATAGGCAATAGTACATGGTCTTTGTTGACAAACAAAACAGTCATGATGGTATATCAAATTGACCCAGTTCTGTCTCTTTTTAAATTAAATGAAATCAAGAGTTTTTTCTTGGGATGTGCAATTCCTGCAATGACATATTGTGTAATTCACACTTTATGATAAGAATGAAGACAAAGCTTTCAGTGTAAATGATTTTTTCTTTTTCCGCGTCAAGCAAAATAACGGGAATCTCTTGTGCTGGCTTTCATTTTAAGCACTTCTGTGATAGCATCATGCTCACAGTATGAAATGAGCTCATACAAGGAGTAGTTTCAGCCAGTTCCCTTATCAGCCTAAGCCATCACAGCTCAGAACGTGTCCTCTTGTGTCCTCCTCCCCTGCCCTCGCTGGGAACTGGATGGGACCAGATGCTGCATAATTCCCTGGGTCTGTATTTACCATCCCTTGGCTGCACACATCTTTGCCGCACATTTACAGCAGAAAATATTATTACTGAAGTGTGGAATCACATTCTGGTGTTATTTCGTGAAAATCGATTCTGATTCCTCGCTGCTTCAGAGGATGTTATTAGCATAGCACAACTAATCATTTTCTTACAAAGGGAATGACAATTGTATTCTTGTTTAGATGCTGCCCATGTATTTATAGGATATAAAAATATATATATAGCCAAGTGTGGTGGCTAAACTTGACTGCTTCTCCTGCTGATTTCTTTGTTTTTTCTTCATTGTCCAGAAAAAGTGACAACATTCTCAACTCTTTTGCATCCACCACCAGGTTTGGTGTGATGTCCACTCTTGGCAGAAGATTACCAATGCATATTTGTTTATTTGGGCCTTTAAATTGTATCGCAGTCTTTCATCATTTATTATCTATCTCTAAGAAGTTTTGTTTATCGTTCTCACACCATTAAAACATCACATTAGTGGCACCGTCTGAAACATATTTATCCCACTAAAATCTCAAGGGGTTGTGCACAGGCTGTTATGCAAGTAGGTTTATTTTAGATTTCTTCCCTTTTTTCTTCAATCACTTGTGTAATGTGTTTGAAATGTATGTCTGGTGTTGATTCCTCTTCGTGTTCCACTGGGGGCAGTTGATTTTGCAGCTAAAAGGATTGAATACAAAATGTTCTTTTTGCATGTGTACATAAGAGAGTTTTTTCTTCTTTAAGTCAGAGAAAGGCATTCGTAGGTTTTAAGGCCTGATAGAGTAATAAAAAATATAGCAAACTCAAAAAGGCTGAAATAGAGCTGTATTTTTAGAATTTGGGGGTTTTATACTGTAAATCAGGGCAGAAGGAACAAACCATGAGAGATACCATTCTAAATGAAAAAATTCAAATTATACATTGTGTCATCCACATTGTAAGAACAGTATGGATGAACTCTGACTTCTTTAGTGATTTTTTCCCCCCTATATTAGCCCACAAGTGTTTGAGTAACCAGAATATACAGGTTTGTGATGACTTGGTATAATGAATCTGATGCTGAGAAAGAGAGTTGTATTCAAAGATTTTTGTTTCTTCCTTGTTTCTTAAAGTAGAAGAATGCTAATATTTCCCTTCTTTTCTGAACTTCCAGACTGGAACTGTAACTGGTCCCAGGGTAAAGTGCCCTTCACAGGTCCTCTTTGTAGAGCTTATGAATTCTTTTCTTTGATTTCTTGCAGGTTTTGGGCACAGCACAGTAAGTTTAGTGTTGGTATCTGCTTTAGACTTGGCATTTCAGTAACATTCCAGTTTAAAGGTTCTGTTGTGATTCATTGCTGAAGGTGCAGTGAGTCTGCAGCTCTGGAGAGAGACTCGTTTCTTTCTGTTGCCATCTGTTATCTTTGATCAGGAGACCATTTGAACTGAGATGCCTTCAGATATAATATCAGCAAATATGGAAGTCCAGACCTTACTAGACAGTTTTGCTGCAAGGGAGGATCCAGTTGTGGTTTTGCCTACAAACACTTTTTATCTGTTGAGTTACAGTTTTTAATTACTCGCAACTGTGAGGGATTTCATGTCAGCCATGTGAGATCTATGAGCATTCAAAACTGACTTATCATTACAAGTTTTCCATGTATTTTTAGTCCTTCCCCCTCTTCAATTCATTGCACTCAAAATCTCAGGAGAAGGGAATGTGACTGAAGGTCGCTTTCTTCAGTGGACCAAAATGGAAAGCCTAAGCCAGTGATCCAGCTGGGATCTTATACCAGAAGCTCCTCAAATGATCCAGGCACCATACAAAATTCTGGCAGCAAACCAGGCAGTTGGTGACACCCAGGGCTCCAAAACTGACCAGTACTGCTTGTAGTGATGGACACGGACAAGCCCAGTGCTCCATCATGTGCCAGGGGCAGTGTTCCTGTCACCCTGGAGATCTTCCCACCCGAGGTGGTACCTGCCTTGCTCATCGTGGCCCTGAAATAGCCAGCCAACTGCAGAACCAAGTGGACACACGTGTGTGTAACCCAGAGTGTCCCCACGAGCACTGAATGAATTTTGCAGCTTTGTCAAAGGTGTCTCCACCTACGAGTTTGCAGAAGAACTGCTGGGAGTGCAGCGAACACCTTCACCCATCATTCTTCCTGAAGGATGATGCTACATCCAATGCTTGTTCAGGCAAAGACATCTTAATCTTATTGTAATAGGTTCTAATTACTCATTTCTGCAAGATCCCTGCCTGGGAGTCACCACAAGCCAGATACTCTGTGAATGATTATCCCAAGAAGTTCTTAATTACCGTGGAGCCACCACAGCTCTTTAAAATGTATTGCCTGCACCGATACCATAAATCCATTTTCCCCTCCGCTTGCTGTGGAGCCCTTGGTACCCTGGATTCTGTGTTAATGAAGGCCCAGAAGTGCTGCTGTGGCTTATTCCTCGTGCTGCTGGTTGTCATCTACAGCTGAGCACGTGCCATGAGGACATGGGACACAAAACACCCTGGTAACCCAGCAGGTCAGGTATTATATGGCCTAGTTTTTAAAATTCTGATTGTCACTCTGGAGTCAGAGCCACAAAAATGCTACGGAATTGTCTGTCCTTGTAGTGGATTTTGTGGCTTCCTATTTGCAACATTTGTTGCGAATAAATTTTTGCACTTTGGCCAAAACAAGACTGTTTTTATGACTTTACTTCCAAATGTGTTGAAAGCTTATGTTGCTGTGTTATTTATTGTACAGCACTTAAATAACTTTATATACTGAACATATGCTACAGCAGAATTCACAAATGGCATCTCGCTCAGTGTAACTTCAGAAGTATTTCAGAGAACCTGCAGTCAGTGTCCTACTGCAACCACGTAACTTTGTAGGGAAGAGACGATTTCAAAGCTTTTGGACAGAATTAAGAAAATTATAAATATTTGAAATTGTGACAGTACCAGGACCATTATGCCTAATTTAACTGAAATCCAAGTACAAACCTTAATCTAAGAAGCTAAAAGGAAAGTAATGAAAGATACAAGGCTTTTACTAGGGGTGAAGGTTTTGAGAAGCCTTTAGAGGTCTGTGTGCTCTTTTATATGGGTTATGTTTCTGACACCTCCCAATATGGATTTAAAGTAGTTTTTTATTTAAAAAGGAAAGATATACAGGCAGTTTGGCAGTAGATGTACTCTTGGAATAGATAAAAATGCCTAAAAAACTCTTGACAGTTGCTTGTAAGAGGAGCTGTATTAGATATTTTTCTGCTTTTATTTCTAGTAAATTTATTGGCTGATCAGCTTAGGAGGTGTTTCAGGCTAATAATACATTTGCAAGCAACAACTGTGTCTCAAGTCTTTTGATCATGTGCCAGTTTTAAACTGAAAACAAACCTTGATATGACTACACCTTTCACTTCTTTAGACTTTGTCTTTTGTAGTTAAGTCAGAAATTTTGCATAGATTTTAATTTGAGTGCTCCTACTGTCAAATGTTCCTTCCTAAATGGTCCAGTGACTTAGATGTCCTAAACCAGCTCTGCTTATTTAAGTGGTAAATGAAGAATGTTTTGCTGTAAAAGTTCTTACAGCATGTATGTCTTTTCCTGTTAAAGCACTCCTATTCCTAAAACATTTCCCATTATCACTGGTGTCCTGACAGCAGTAACCTCTTAAGAGGGGTCTAATCTGAGACGAGGTTAAAAAAAAAAATCCTAAAATCCTGTGAGCTCAGTCTAACTTTTGTTCTGTAGTGACCAAAGGGTAAAAGAAATCCTTTAAAATAAATTTGTTCTCTTTCTAAATAGATAACTAGCCAAATGCATTTCAAGTATTTGTTCAACTGATCAAATATTGCTTTAGGTTTAGAAAACAAATTACCCAAATGTTTGAAGGATTAGACATTTTGTACCTGAACACCTCTGTGTCATTACTTCTGCACCGATGACCCTGAGTACTGTGGTCAAAATAAAAGACCCTTTCAATAAAAATAAGTCAGACAAATGTTTAATTTTTTTTTTTTTTTTTAGTTCTTCATAAAACAACTAAACTGTGGAAGTTCACACAGTCTCTTTTTTTTTAACCCTTATGAGAAAGTTACACCAGTGTGTCAAATTTAAGTCCTTCCTTCTTCTGAAGATACACTGATGGGCTGAAGTACTTCTATATTAGCTATAGATATATTTGGCAAAAACCTAACTTGATACTTGAACATTAGTTTGAATTTGAGATAAACACGTTTCTATGTGTGTGGGTTCAGAAAGCAGAACAGTCTGTCCTGACACTAAATAAACACAGTTCCCAGGTGGAAATTCTCAGTTTAGATGTCTGATTAACTTCTAACTCAGTGGCTGTGCTTCAAGATCCTGGCAGTGTTTGAATGGTTGGTGTTAGATACCATTCCTCTTCCTGTTCTGGAAGTCAAAGCTGTGAACTCCTTTTTCATGCTGGTAGGGTAAGATTTTGTACTAATTAGCCAATAACAGAAGTGAATTCAGAGACACGTGGGCATGCCAAAGACCTTTATCCACGTTTTGGCAGTAAGATTTCAAATTGTCAGTTGATTCTTACAATTGCTCTGCTCTGTTCTGCTGGTGGTGTCTCCTATCACAGTGGTGCCTGCTGGGACCTTACAGACTTGGGTGATTACTGGATGTTCTCTTTATAGAATTGTGAACCTTTTTTAAAGGTTGCTAGAGCTTAATTCCTAACAGGGAACTTGCTTTGAGGCATTGCTGAACTGAGTGGTGTCTTCAGGTGTGATGCAAGTCCAGCAGGAAACACGAAGGGAAGGACAGAGGACAGCAACACTTGCTGTTCTTTAACTGCCTTGACCACATCTTGCAGTGTATTTGTATTTGTACAGTATATGAAGATAACCTATTCTCTTTATTACATTAGGTATCTTAATGAGGTTATGGGTATGAGTTATTATTAGATGGCAGCATTTGTTTGTTTAATTAGTTAAATGATACAAGTAAAATTTCATTTTGAACTCGGTCATCATCTGTTAAACTGCTGGAGAGGTTCAATAATTGACTGCTACCGTTACCCACTCCAGAATGAGCAAGCAAACCCGTGAATTTTTGCCACAGAACACTTGTTTCTGATGTGTTTATTGAGCGCTGATGGGTAGGTAGTGAGTGAAGGGGATTTTCTTGTACATTGGACACTGCAGAAAGCAAACCAGCATCTTCTCACTGGAGTTATACCTGGAAATGGCTACAAAACCCCAGCGGCTCCAGTGGAAGCTGCCTGTTTGTTCCCTGGCTGTGCCTCAGAGTTTCTGGTGGGCAGGAAATCAGTGTTGGTGCTGCACAGGGAAACACTGCAGTTCAGGGCATCTCCAGCAGCCAGAGAACATCAGCCAAAGCAGAAACTAATTGAGCCAGCAGCTCACCTGAAAGGATGAAGAACAGAGGGGAACTTCCCTTTTATACAAATACTCTCAGCGTTGTGGAAATCTGAGTCCTGTACACAGTAAGACACTTATTAATTGCTATACTCATTGTCTATTGCCATTTAAAAATTTCCTTGCTTGTGTCTGCAAGAAATCAAAATGATGCTTTTTTAAATAATATCGAACACCTGAGTTCAGGCCCTTGGAAGCAAAAATTACACTTTCTGCCTTTACTAGACCTCTACTATCATTTTGAAATTAGAGGGAAATAATTGAAAGCCCAAAGCAGCAATGCACAATGCTACTAAAGAGCAACAAATACCAAATGATCTGTGGTAATCTGAGAGTTGACAAGCTGCAGTTCATCACTCCTGTATGCAAAAGGTAGGATGCACAGAGCAACATTACGTATTTTACACTTAGGTTTATTTTAAGGAATGGTGTCTTCAGGCAGAGGGTGCAAAAAATGGGATCCCACAAGCTGCACATCCACTTGCTTGCACCTTTCTATCACCTCCTCCTTTTGCTGGCAGAAATGTTCACAGTGAATCAAATTAACAAACTGATTTGGTATTAAAGTAACCTTTGTGAGGGGACAGAGAGGTAATTTTCACCCAACTGGGTTTACAAAACTCTGCAAACACTTGTGCCAAGGAAGAAGTGGTAGAAGATGGAGAGTGTGTTTTTTGGCAGCAGTACTGACTTATCTAGGTTTAAACTCTTGCTAAAACTATTACCTGAGATTTTTATTCATAAGTGTAAAGCTTTCTTTAGAGCCTAAACAGAAGTATTCAGTTGTGTAATCTTTCACTGTAAGCAGAATATGGAACATCTGATTTATAAGCATGTTGTTTGTCCTGCTGCAGTCACTGTGTGGCTGTATTTCTTCCATTAAGTTAATAATCTCCATTCCATATAATATGGGTGTTCTAGTGCAAGGCAGGCAAGGAAGAAATCAGAGCTCTGTGTAATGACATTAAGCTTTTAGGTTACAGACAGAGTAAAGGACTCACAGCTGCTTAACATATGCCCTCTGCCTGAACTCGCTTTATCACTTGCTATCTGACTGCTCTCAACATATAAAAAGTTGATGTGATTGATGGTTGGTTATGCAGTATTTGTCAGGGGGAACTGAATCATTATGTGTATAGATTCAGGAATATAGAAAAATAAAGCTGGAAGAAGAACAACAAAAACTCTGACATCTTTTCTATTCATTAAGCTTTCCTAAGGCAACTGTTTTTGTTTGCAGGAGTTAGTGGTTGCTGGTTTTTCTAAGCAGCAATTGCTGAGTGATTTAGAGTACGTCTCTGCTCTTTTGTTTGGATTTCATTTGCGAAACCATTTAGAGTTATAAAACTGTCAACTTAAGAACATTCTATATATTTTGCCAGTGAGGGCCTCCTGTATGCAGAGTTTATGCATTTCTCTCCATTTTGTGTGCTGTTTGAATTCTCAGTATATATCACTGTTTTTCTTTGGGCTGGTTGTTAGAGTAATTCCCACTGCCTTCTTTGGAGCAGCAGAACTCCTTGAAGTAATTATGAAATTGCATCTCAGATTAGTCATTAGATCTCGCTAACCACAACATCTCACCCTTGGCCAAACCTAGACCAGCAATGCAGTAATAGAATGTTCTGCTGATGCTTAAAAACTCTTGAAATTCAGAAGCCCTGACTGCAACTAGAATTGAATCATGCACCTAAACATTAAAAAGCACAGAGCAGGACTGTTAGTTGTGTTAATTACAGTAGTTAAACCATGGTGTGGTACCTTTCTAAACTCCCGGATGCCCTAAAATAGCTACAAGCTGGGAGTTGAAAAATATTATGCAAACTTTGGTACCTGCTTCTTGGAGCTTTGCTCACTGTTTCTCTCTGCTGAATTCCTTTGGTGGATAAGCTCAGCTTTACATTTTGTGAAAGCTGTAGGGCCTGGGTCTGTCATCATTCTGCACAACTGTAATCTCTCCTGGCCTTGTTTCATGCACTTCATATATTTATTTCAGATTTTCTATTCCTGTTGTTCATAAGGTATGGCAGATTTAAGTCATCAGGTACTTAAATTATATAAATGTGGCTGTGACAACTTTCTGTAACTTGGAAGTTGGAATCTGTCATGAATTTACACCTCTTATTGTTCCTGGATGCTTGGCTGGTCATGTACAGTGGGAGATAAGTCAGTGCTTCAAAACTGCTTTGGAATTTTTGTAGTCAAAAGTTTTTAAGGGTCAATGACAGATTTTAGGGGAGCCTTAAATAACTGAGGAGTTCACTCAGTGAATCTGGAAGAATCTGTGCAGGAAGTACAATGTTTTGTCTTTGCTATCTTGATAGAAAAGCAGGTTCTGATTTTCCTGGCTTCCCTGACTTTTCCAGTGTTCCCTGTTCTCCTTGACTTCACATTTCAGTAACCATGCTTCCTGCATCCCTGGCAGGAGATCATATCTCCATTTTCTACCTTATGATCTTCCACTACAATTTTAACTCCCAGTATTCCAAGGGAAAGTATTCCGTTTAAAGAAAGTATTAAAAAAAAAAAAAAGATGAGGAAATTTCTTTGTCAAACTTGATTTTTTTTTCCTTTGGAGATTGCAATTTTACCTAACCTGTTTTAGGAAACATATTGCCTTTTAATTTAATCTTCAGTAGAAAAGTGTCATATCTGCTTGCTCATTTCACATTCATAATAATGGAATGTCTCTCATTAAGGTAGAATCCTTATTTTCATTTTGATTGTAGTTTAATTTTTCTGTTTCAAAGTATGTTTTGTTGTTTGCAATTACAAAAAGAAATACGAAGCTTTTCTGTTGCCATTCAACGAAGAATTCTGACATCTTGGCTTTTTTCCAGACCAGTTAATTTTTTTAAATTTTGTTTGGAAGATCAGGATTTCCCTTGAAATGGACCTTCCATCTGCTGTTAATCTCTTTCTTCCTTTGCTCTCCTTTTTTTCTGCCAGGCATAAACTACTTCACTTTCAAAGCTCTGCAGTCTAATCCCACTGTAGCCATTATCCCTGTGCACTATGGAAATGTTGACTCTTGGTTCAGTAACAACTCAAACATTTACCTTTGACCATCTGCGTTTTCTAATGACCATCTCCAGTCCTGTGCTGCCCTGGGTGCCATGAAGAAGTTCCTTGTTGTTCCTATCTTAAAACTTTCTTTTGATCCCTTCCAAGTTACATGATAGCAGAACAGGTATGTGATAAACTTAATCCTCCTGTTAGTGGGTGGGTCCAGGGTTTCTTGTATTTAACGTGTCATTCTGCCTCTAGTTATCCACTCTATTTTGTACTTAACTTTTAAATTACATGGCCAACTGCTGTTTCCTGTTGTGTTTATACCTGGTTTGTCAAAGATGTAAAATGTAACTTCAGCAGGTACAGCCTGGCTTTAAAACTATCATGAGTTGTAAATTCAGTCCATGTAAATTCTAGTACTTATTTTATAACTATGCTTAAGCTACTTATTATTGAAATGTAGATTCATATAATTTAATTTTAGGATAACTTGCTAGATGCCTTAATTCCAAAATAAGCAAACACCACCACCTTGTTTTGTGCTGCTTTTACAGTGATACCTTTCAGTGTGGTCTGTTGGAATACAAACAGGTTTTATGGAGCATTTTCACTAAACAGTCAACAGGTTTTAATTTAGCTTCTTAAATCATAATTGTTTTTCAATTTTCTGCTCTGCCTCACAAACGCATAATGAAGGCACACCTGATGCTGTAAAAACCAGATGTCATTTCAGTATTTTCAGCTGTGTGATGAATTTGGAGAGCCTAAAACTTGGTATCATAGATGTCTAGTTACCAGAGAGCTCACAAGAACAGAAAGCGTGTAGCAATTCAGCATCCCATTGCTGAATAAATGGGATTTTAGAATGGATTGCACTTAATTTTCAGAGACTTTCAAAATACTGAAATTATGAATGAAATTTTCATAAGGAACTTTCAGGAGACCATTTCAAACTCACGAACAAATTCAGATTCTTTCTCCCTACCACTCGTGTTAAGTACAACTTGCACATGCTCATGGGGATTTGAAGAGCAGGAGGCAGACCTGAAGGAAAGTTAGACTGTGTAATTCATGCCAGCTCTTAAAAACATTCCTCCTTTACCATTCTTCTTCAGAAAGAACTTCTTAAAACAGGATGTTCAGTGGCAACTGAACTGTGCCTGAGATACAGTTTTATAGTACAGCTTTATAGTACTTGTTTCTTTAAACATTTTCAAAGTCTGCCTACAGGTGTTCAAGGGTCTGTTAGTGGAAATTATATATACTTAGAAGGATCCTTTCACAGAAATTAATTGTCCCAGTCTCCATCATCCATCTCTGGTTATCACAAGGCAGGAAGTCAAATGCAAAAATCAATAATGCCCACCACATTTCTTCCTTATTTTGTGTTAAGATGTCTTTCTTTTCACAACCAAACTGAGGGTCCAGTTCTCTGTCTCCCACACCATTTACCCCATTGTAAAGCAAACCAAGTGGCAGGACATGAGCTGAGGTTGTTGATACCCTTCTGCTCGGGATGAAGGTGCAGGACAGCTGAGAGGCTGCTCGTGTTCTGAGTGCTGCTGTGGGTGTCTATTTTAGGGTGCTTGAATCACGAAATGATCGCATTCTGTTAAAGAAATGAATCCTGCCCACTCCGTTTTTTTGAGCGTCTTCTCTTGGGTCTTGTTCAGCACAAACTGAAAGCTGCGTGTTCCTGCCTACGTGTGCGTGTGCAGCTGAGGGTGTGTAAATGTAGGTATGGATGAAACACGTTCTGGAATATTTAGCTAGGTTTTGAAGAAGATTTTAGTAGAGCTGGCTACAAATGGTGCTGGTTTTATTTAATAAGGAATTAATGAATAAAAGTGTCGTTGAGGTCTGGGAAAATACGCAGTGTTTCAGGGTACAGTGTATATATCCCACAATATTCATTCCCTGTAGCTATACATCCTGGTAACTCTGCAGCTGAAGACAGTGACAACTTGTTGGTAAGGAGGTACGAAGTTTTTTATGGGCTTCGATGACCTTTTTTAAGGTTTTAAGGTTTTTTTGGTTTTTAACAAAAATATCTTTCCTAAGTCAAATACAAGGATTCCCGTTCGAATTGTAAGGAAAGCCATCTTTCCTGGGGATCAATAACCATTTATTTTCTACTTAATATTTCGTGTTCAGCTTCACTAGTCTTTGCCATAAATGGCAAAAAATACCTTCTCCAGATGTACGTTAATTATGTCCCATTTTAAAGTCAGAATGGGTACATTACAGAGAAGCTGTCAGTTTGAGCCTGAGCAAACTAAATATGCTCAGCACAGTGAATCCAGCACTGTGGACATGAACCACTGGTATAAACAGGAAAGGAGACACCTTGAGGCTTTACCATATTCAAGAAGTGTCAGATCATGTTCATTTGAAAGGGATGGCAACACTCTCTCCACCAGTGCAGGCATGAATATTGTTTCACCTAAAACAGGCTGTCCATGTGTTCAGCAGACCCTGGTGTTGGCATCTTTGTTGTTGAATTTCAGCATTTTTTAAATGGCCATTCAACTTGTTTTGTATAATCCCAGATCTTTTTCTTCATAAAGACTTAAATGGGGGAGATTAAAAGAAAATGTTTGTCCTTCCACCTTTAAAATACTTTCATCTACTTTGCTGACTGCTTCAAAACCTTATGGACTGTTTTCAAACAGCTCTTTTACCAGCAAGCATTGCTGTAAGGACAATTGCCATGAACTATTAGGAACTCTTGATTATGATGAAGATGTGTTTTATTGTCGAGGACAAAGTACTCCCGATGATACGGGACCTCTAAGACTGCTAGAAATGTGAGAAATTGGTTCCCAGTAGTTATTTTTTGTTGGACCCATCTCAGCAGAGCAACACGGGATTCTCCCAGATCTCCATACTCCAAAGGGAGAGTCTGAAGGATAGATCACTGTGCACAGAATCTGCTTTAATAACACTGACATGACTGAAAAACCCTGACTGCTAGAATATCTGTATTTGATCACAACTTCTGATTGAGAAAATACATTTCTTTCTATGTTGTGTGTTTGAAAAGAAGATACTCCATCAAGAGTGGACACTCACGACACTTGTCTTCTGAAAAATGCATTACTGTGAACAAAAATATCCCACACTTTAAAGATAATATATTTTTGCTGAGGGAGTAATGGGGAGGAACATCACTTGAGCTTGAGAATGTCAGTACAAGTGATATGTGTTGTGTAAGTCCCACCTAAGCTTTCCNTTACCAGCAAGCATTGCTGTAAGGACAATTGCCATGAACTATTAGGAACTCTTGATTATGATGAAGATGTGTTTTATTGTCGAGGACAAAGTACTCCCGATGATACGGGACCTCTAAGACTGCTAGAAATGTGAGAAATTGGTTCCCAGTAGTTATTTTTTGTTGGACCCATCTCAGCAGAGCAACACGGGATTCTCCCAGATCTCCATACTCCAAAGGGAGAGTCTGAAGGATAGATCACTGTGCACAGAATCTGCTTTAATAACACTGACATGACTGAAAAACCCTGACTGCTAGAATATCTGTATTTGATCACAACTTCTGATTGAGAAAATACATTTCTTTCTATGTTGTGTGTTTGAAAAGAAGATACTCCATCAAGAGTGGACACTCACGACACTTGTCTTCTGAAAAATGCATTACTGTGAACAAAAATATCCCACACTTGAAAGATAATATATTTTTGCTGAGGGAGTAATGGGGAGGAACATCACTTGAGCTTGAGAATGTCAGTACAAGTGATATGTGTTGTGTAAGTCCCACCTAAGCTTTCCTTGTCTGAAATGTTAAATAAAGACTTTAATGAGTTCCTCTGCATAAGGATAAATATAGCTCCAAGAGCAGTGCAAAGCAGACTTGTTGATTAGTGTGGGAATGATTGCTGTGATTCCTGAGCTATGAAGGTGCTGTCATTTCTGCAAAGGATCTGTGCAGGGGAGGCAAAACAGAGAACTGATTCTGCAAAATTAATTGTGGGTCTGTGGGTATGCCCAGAACTTCATATAAAGTCCTATTCTATTATGAATCATAACTTTGCTTTTTTGTTGTAAATTATTGCTCTTTTATTACACCTTCGGCTATAATTTTGCGATTGCTTTGTGTGAAAAGTTCAACACTGGATTAATAAATTAGTCTAGAAACTTCTTACTATTTATGTATTGCCTCAGCTATTTTCACAGCTTTATTAGAACAGTTCATGCTTCAATTTATGCCCTTTACTTTTGGCCATGGGGGTGTTCTCCAGGTCATTCTTTGAGTGGGTGAGTCATCCATTTCTGTGTGATGTGAAAATAACAAAATGACCCTTTAAAAGTGTGTGTTTTCCAAGGAAAGAGCCACACTGCACCTGCAGATGCACATCTGCACTTGCTGTACTCAACTCATGCACTCTGTCTGCTGGTACTGAGCTGGAGGAGATGCTGGGAAGTCTCTTCTCTACCTTCAGGGCCAGCCAGACGTCATACCCTACAGACTGGGGATAAAGAGGTGCCAAAACATTTGAGTGGAAGTGGAGGCATCCAATCCCTCCCCAGCTCTCTCCAGCAGTGAGCATGTGTGTTGCTGTCAACATCTAAAGATGACCAGCATGAGGGGGACAAGCATTGTTGCTCTTGCTCCACAGGCACCTGTTTATTATCTGTCCCAGTGAATTCCTGCCTCTGCTGGAGAAGAGATGCAGCTATCATCATTTCTGCTTGCCTTGCAGAAGGCAGGCTTTGATTTCACTCTGCGTGTCTCACTGAGATCTACATAAATCATCTGAAGCTGGCCAAAAACTTGAGAGTAATATTGCAATCTACAGCTGTTATCTGTGCCTTCCCCATGTTTATTGGGGATAAAGACTCTTTGCATCAGGGTGACTGCAAATACACACGTGCTGCATAAACCTGTGTCGATCATTCCTACACACCATGCTAGAAATCCCCCTTGGCTGTGTTAGCAACTAAATGCAAAGTTCTTTTTGACAAAACCATCAGCCGAGCCCCCATGCATGTGAGTCGTGGTGCAGAGCAGCACATGGAACTCGGTGCAAGTATGTTCTGCATGTGGCTGCTATGGTGATTAAAATACATAAATAAAATAGATAAATATGGACCATATTAGAAATCCATTACTGGCTCTCTCTCAGATCGCAGCAGCTCCAGCGTGCGGTGTCAGCCGTGTTCCCTTGCTCCGAGCGGGCCCGCGTGGAGCGGGAGCTCCTGGGGGGGCTAGCCTTGTGCAGTGGCCCCGTCCTACCTTGTCAGCTCGCAAATTCAACACAAAACGGGTAAACAAAGGGCTTTTGTGCCCGGTTTATAGTTCAGTGGGGATTAGTGGCCTGACACGGTTCTCAGACGGGACAAGCTTAGCGTTAAGTCGCCCGAGGTTAACGAGGGCGGACGTGGGGCAGACTGTGCGGGCTGGAGCAGAAGGGTCTCTCGGCTTTTGGACGCGGGACAGAGGATTGTCAAAAGCAGGTTCTGCTTACCTGGGTCGGCGTGTCCGTCACGTGTTCCCACCGTTCCGGGTGCCTTAGGATGCGGATGATCTCAGCGCAGTCCTTCCCGCAGCTCCAGAGGTCCCCTCCGCCGGCTTGGACATCCTACCCTGTCCGTGGGCTCCGGCTGGATCAGATCCCTGCTTTTCTTCCCCCTCTCACCTTTTAGCATTCTCTGCCCGTAAAATCCATCCCTTTCCTGAAATGCAGAACGATGCACTTGTCCAATGAAGTTTTTCCAGGCGGGATTCAAATTCCGAGCAAGCCTTTCATTTCCTTCGCGCCGGGGGGAGAGCAAAGGCAGGGAGGCGAAGGAAAGCGCTCGCTTCCTTTAAATCCCCACCAGCGTCTTCCCAGCCCTGGAAGCGAAGTAGCTTGTCATGGTGATCTTCGGAGTTTAACTTTAGAGGGGGAGGGAGAAAGTGGAAAGCAAACTGAATGCTGTAGTGGAGATTTCTCTCTTCCCCCACTGGGCCCCTTGCCGACTGTTTTTATTGATTTCAATCACTGGAGGCTCGCTGGCTCTCAGAAGAAACACTGTGTAATGTGTTCTTTCCTGGCTTTCATTAAAGAAACTCAATGCAGTGCGGTCACGCTGCCGAGCTCGCCTGGCAACCTGCCTACACCCTGTGGTACCTCTTTCATTGGAGGAGATCGAGCTCGTGGTTTGGGGTTGGTTTATTTATTTTTTTTCTAATTCTCCAGCAAGGATTTCAAAACAGCCTCTGCTCTGCTTCTACCTCCTCTCGCAGCCCAAAGCCTTTTTAAGCCTCGGAAGAAATTGTCAGCACCACTAAAGGGGGCGACTTTGGTGGCAGTGAAAACACCGAGTGCTGTGACAGTCTCATGCTCCTTCTATTAAAATTCCTCTGCGTTTCTGGGGAGGGCTTAAAAGGGCTGTGTGTAAGCCACAGGGATGTGGATATAAATGATTTCCAAGGGGGTTCCTTTTTTTTTTTTTTTTTTTAATCCCATGTTCTCCTGATTGGTTAACATGGTTTAATTAAGAGTAGGGGAGTAAGCAAAATCCTTCAACAAATATGTGCAAATTCCTGGCCGCACTGTAGTTGCAAGTGAAGCAAAACTGCATTCCCCAAGCCTGCAGTTGTGGTGGTGTCTCAAGTATTTCTCTTGTACTCAGGGCTGTGATACTGGTGGAGAAAAATGAGAAATACAATACGATCCTAATTTATGCCTTAGAACTTAATCTGCCACAGCACAGGACTATGTGCCTCATAGGAGTAGCAGTCTATAAAGTGGAGTTCAACAAGCTGCATTCTTTAAGTTGTGTATTCTGTGTGCCTGTAAATGCCTTCATCTAATTTAGTAAATTGTTCAATTTCTTCATATTCAGCAGTTGCTAATGATAACACTTTATGTGCTGTTCACAATTGGCTGTAAATCTGAGACATGCAAAGATCACACAGTTGGAAATTAAACCAGGTTTCAAGCTCAAGGTGCATCTATTCTAAATTACACCTGCAAGTTTAGGGTGCTACCTGATCACTGAGATACAATAGCTGTATACACAAGGAGGCTTTAAAAAAAAAAAAGACAAAACAACAACATTTACATGACCACAAAAAGAATCCTTTCCTGGAGCAGGAAGATAAAAATGCTGTTCTTACTTAAATCTGGTTTCCTGCAGAACTTGTTTGAGGCTTCTCTGCCTGGGTTGAATCTACAGAAAGCTTTCCAAATCAACTTAATATAAATTACTGCCAGTGTTTTTCTTGTGAGGAGTTGAGATTCTAAAAACACCTAGCTTTTATGAAAAGTTTTGTATTTTTCTTTGAGCAGTATATAACTTCTAAAAGGTCTTCTTCTGTAAGCACCACAGACATTATTTAAGGAGTATTTGTACATGTTGCTTTTCATTTAAAATTTACTTTCTGCATGGTAATAAAATCTCATATGCCCTCTCTGGTCATACTTCTTCTTTGCATAGGATGCTAAATGATAGAATATAATGATTTAAATTCAGTGTGGCCATGAACTGTTTTATGCAAGTTCTCTGGCGGTAGTTGTAGCACAGCTCTTTGGCCAGCCTCGGATAGTAAATCATTTGTCAATCTTTCTTTTACGAACCTTGTGTCTAAGGGTCTGCCAGCCTTTCTTCTCTGTGGGTTTTGAACTGTGTTTATAGATTCCGCTTTTTGTTTTTAGGCTGGCAGATGGCCAGTTATTTATCTGGGTTCGTGTGTATTGTGTGAGGCAGAAACAGGACGTTTTGCATGCTGATATCGTTCACGGGGCATTTGGGGGGCAAAAGGCTACTCCTAAGCAGAAGCCATTACGTGATGTGTCAGTAGCTCTTGGTCAGTGAACAAAGCCCCTTTTGACATTTCTCCATGTTAAAAGTTATGAAATAACATGAGCTTCATGAGCAAACAAGGCGATACAATGCTCCTACTATGAAATAAGCCATATAATCCATTCCCCCTCAGTTTTGAACTCTCTGGAGTTCAAAAATTGGATGCCCTTTTTATATGTTTGTCACTGTTATTTATTCCTTTGAGTTTCTGCTGTTGCTTGCTTTGCTGTTGTACAGACTTGTGGTGCTGTGCTGGGAGAAAAGGATAAAAGTCTATTGGTTTTGGAGCAGCTGGATTCACTGGTTCTATTAAATAGTGAATTTGGTGTTGTGGCTTGGTCTGTGGTTCCTTCTATAGGTTTGGCAGCAAAGCCAAAACCCCGATCAGGCAGGAAGTTTAGACCTACAGAGATGAATCCCAAATGAAATTTAATAGATGAGTATTCTGTTCATGGTGCCAGTTCCTCAGAGTTTCTGACTCCGTCAACATTATTCTGTGCTGGCAATGGACAACCAGGGATGCAAATGTGGGAATTTTGAAGCAGCGACGAGTGAGGAGGAGGAGCAGAAGTCTTTAGAAGATGTCTTCGGTTCTACTTAAGTGTGAGGCCATCATGGACTGGAAACAAATTTAACAATGCACCTAGTGCTCTGTGGAAGCACAGCACAATTAGTGTGCTGTTATTAGTGCTGTTATTCCTGTCTTGGTGCTGCTTGCTCAGCTATTGCAGTTCATAGTCTCCTGGCAGTACAAGCTTTTATGCAGATAGAAAAACTGCACTCAAAAACGACACCTGTTTGGTTCTGCCACTCTTGTTGCAGCAAAAAAAACCCCAAAAAAACAGGTCAGATATCTCTGAGAGAACCTGTACATCTTTTTGCTGGTTTCTCTTGCAGTTCTAGTTATTTTTCTCTGTTCTGTGTTGCTTAGCAGGGCTGCTTTATAGTATTAAATGCTTCCCTTCTGCGTGAGCTGGCCCCCCATTTATGATTATAAGCTCGCTTCTAAAGATCATTTATAAAATGTTTCAAATTTGTGCAATATTTCCAGATGACAAAGAATGATGGAAAACTTTAACTGGTATCTAAAACTGCCACAGCTGAAGCCTCCAGCTATTTTGAGTCAGATGTCTTGGACTATTTAGAGCATATTGCTATATTTACACACGGTTCAGAAGGTTGGAGAGTGGCACTGGTGAGAGGCACTGTATTGGCACTCAGAGCACTGTGCCTGCAGATGGACGTGGTGTGATATAAACTTGGGGAATTTGCTCGAGGGTGCCTGAATTAACATCCCAGTGCCCATGCAAAGTTGGACGTGGGCTTTTATGAGTGTAAGTGTGAAAGATTTGGGGGCCTGGCTTTTGCTCAAAAAATGGCATCCAGTGGCAATATCCCTTTTAGCACCTTTTCGGGCCTTCTGGAGAGTTTCCAAGTGGAAGACTCCCACCTCCTTAATCACGAGAAAACACTGGCTCTCCTCTGAATGTCATTCATTCAAGTGTGCTGACCTGGCCTGACCTTGTTTAGATTGAGATCTAATGAGCCCACAACCCAAGGTGGTGTGGTAGCTCTCAGCAGGCTTTGCAAATAAGCGAGTGTTGTGTTTTTCTGTGCGCATGTGGTTTAAATTTATCATGTCAATAAACAAGTGTCTCACATGCTCAAATAGGGACTTTACAATGTTGCAGTTAAGGCTAAATTGTAGCGCTACAAATTGTGATGTCACTTTGTAAATATAAAAGGAGACAACCTGGAATATTTATGACCTCAAAACAATGAAGTCCTGTTGGTTGGGGTTTTTTAGTTTAAGTAATGATATAACACTAAAACTCTTAATCCAAATGGGTCACAAACATCTTCCAGAAGAACAGTCACACTAATGGTTTGGGGAAAACAAAATCAAAAACTAAGGCTGTTGATTTAAGGAAAGGAGAAGCACATCAATAGATTAATAAATAATAAATACAGCTAGGATTTAAATTCCAGTGGAAGGTTTGGTTTTGTTTTCTTTCAAGTCCCAGGTTTGGGGGAAGGGGGTTTTTAAATATAAATTGTGATAAAATCACCCTCACCCTATACCACCAAATGTAGATATTTTCTGAAACACATAAAACCTGAGGTTTTCAAATTAAAAACCAGTCTAGGACAGACTGTGGCCCGTCCTACTAAATTAACCAAGTTGGCATGGGTAGATAAAAGTATATTTGGAACTGGAGAAGTTGTTTGAGCTGTTGTAAGGACTCTGTCAGTGCTTGTACTGGGAGTCCCAGGCAGAAGCCTGATGTATCCAGGTTTCCCTGGGTGATGCTGTGGGCCAGCAGAAGGCACCTCCAGCTGTAAATCCCGACCCTTTCCTGCCGGGACAGCCCTGCAGGAGAACAATGCTCTTGTGTCAGACAGCCCGTGGCCCATCCGTGCTGGAAACAAACGTTGTTAGGGCTCGGTATTTACATTGGGACCTACGGGGAGGGAGCAACTTGTTTTGTTTTTAATGGAGCGGCCAGGGAGAAGGATGAAAAGCTTTTTGATAATGCGAGGAATGTGGGGGGAAGGGGAGTTACCGAGATATGCATTTACTGTAAGTATGAAGAAGCAGAGGCCTCTTTATCAGACTGGCTCTAATGATGTGCCACAGTCACTTTATTTGAAAGCTTCATGGCTCACAGAAAAGTAAACAAATTCATTACATTATTTTTAAAAGAAGATTAACTGTAGTGTGTCGTCTGTTGGACAGCTGCTGTAGTAATCTTTTACAAACACTTTATAAATGACCACCCTCAGTGTTTTCCAGGGCTTTGTGTGGCTGGATTGTTATTTTAGTGAGTACCAGGGTGGCTTTTCAAATGAAACCGTTGTTTCCTGTGTAGCAATTCAACTCTACCTTCATCCTAAATATTATTTTATTCTCAGCATGAACTATAAAATAGCTCCTATACAATTGCAACATATGTTGCTTTTTTGCATGTGTTTGCAATGAATGCTGGCTTTTCCATAAAATTAGCTAAAAAGTATTTTAAACAAGAAAAAGCAAATCCTCTTTAGTGTCCCACTTCCATTTGTTCTGATTTCTGCTTTCTTAACCTTTCTTTGGTCTGTGAAAACACCAAGTTGAAAAGATGAGTCAGAGTAAGCTTAGATGATAGGTAAATTGACACTGAACAAATGTTTAGAGCCCAGCAGGTGTCTTTGGCGAATTAAATTGTGTTCAGGTATTGTCTTGTTTAACATTCTTTGGTTGAATGTCAGCAAGGATAACCTTATTTAGCTCTGTGTCTGGGTTTGAGTTTGAAAGCACTTGACTGACACAAATGAGTGTAACACTAAGAAACTTGTGAACTTACACAGTGATTTTCACCAATCTTGCCATAAAGCAGTTGATCTTCTTGTGCATTCAGGGTTCAGTTATGGATTTCTTGAACAAGTGAGGGAGGAGCAAAGAGGAGGAAGACTATTTTTTTCTCACCCATCCACTGGTGTCCTGGGCTCTAGCAAAGGACCTTACCTGGCAAGTACTTCCCTCAGACATCTAGGAATGCCTGGAGTGAATCACATCTTGCTATGGAAGAGCATTTTATTTCTACAAAATGTAATCTCACACTGGATTTTCCAGGATAAACTCAGTGTTTATAGTCAGAGAAACTACTTAAAGCTCTTCATCTATACGTGAAATATTTATTTTCATTTGGGATATATTGATGCATATATTTATGGTAATATGGTTTGAGATGTGAATAATTAACTGTTCTGTCTGCAAAGCTAAAGAAATGTCAGCCTTTGTGAGAGATGTATCTATATGTGTTTATTGAAGGTTGTGCATAGGTTTCCTCACAATTGCTAAAGGATCTCCAAGAGGTCTCAGGTGAAGGTGGTAGCTGTCACATCCTTGCCCTTGGCATAATCAAGATGGAGCCTCTGCGTGGCAGACAGAGGTTTTCTCAGTCCAGGAAGTGTGTGGTTGCACAACAAACACAAACTGAGGATCTTACAGAAACCCCACTGCTCCCACTGAAATGTGTGCATGATGAATAAACATCCAAACCCTCCATCCGCTGTGGAACAGCCTCTGCTGTTCACACACCCTCCTCAGGTCTGAATGTGGGAGAACAAACAGCACCAGAAATGTTAGAAATGTGATGTTTAATACGTAGGTGGAAGGTGCTCAGGTTCCAGTAGTGCTCAGAGCAGTATCATCACCTAGAGAGGGTGGTTTGACAGATCTCTCTGAGTGCAGCATTTGCAGTTCTGGGGATTGGGCAGAGCAGAGAGGTGATGGGAGTACAGTGAACAGTAAAAATATGAAACCTGAACCTTCTTGTTTTAAATATTACCTGTGCCCTTTAATTACATTTATGCATATTTTGTTCACTTTCCTATAGAAAGATAAGCACTTCATTTAAATGCTAATTATTTCAGGCTACAAAAGAAGAGGAAGAGCTTATTGCAGAGGAAGAGGAAGAGCTTACTCCAGAGGAAAAGAGAAAACTGGAAAGAAAATTAAAAAAAGAGCGCAAGAAGAAGGAGAAACAGCTGATGAGGGAAGCTGGAATCTCCATTAAAAAGGTGGAGCCCAAAAAGCCATCGGGATCTGAGCGGGCCCTGGCCTATTTAACCAGGTAAGAGCAGTAAAACCAGTGCAGGTGCTCCCTGCAGAGGTGAGCTGTAAACCAGTAACCCAGAACAAGCTGTACCAGGCAATAACATATTAAAGGAAATTGCTACAGTTAAGTAGTAAGTTAATGTTTCATCTCAGTTGACACCCTGGAGGACAGGTGATCACCCCGTTGTATTTCTATTACAGGAACAACAGAGAGAAGTTAAGTGTGGTGCAAATATTTTATAGGAAGGAAGCTCCTGTCCTGAAAATCTTCTGGTTGTTATATACATATCACAGGCTTAGCTGCACTTACAGAGATGAAAGGCACAATGCAAAAAAGATGGCACTAAGAAAATGAGTTTTGTTTCTTGAGTGTGCTGTTCTGGGCAAAGGACTTCCAGTTGTTCTCTTTATATAAGCAGATTCCATGGAGTGGTTAAGCATTATGGAGTCTGAATTTAACCACCTGCAGAACGTTTGGATATTTGTAGATAAAGATGGGATTTTGCCACTATATTAAAGTTAGTGAGTGTACAATGCCTGATTTTTGCATACCGAAGTGTACAGCAAGTATGGTGGCTGATTTCAGGCTGGAAGCAATTACTTCATCCAGTTAGCACACTTATTAGAAGACTTAAAATTCCAGCATAAATCAGAGTCTATGGTGAAACTAAAGAACTGCAGCGAAGTGCTCAGGGTACCCCACAGACAGTAAGAGGCCGTGTATAAACAGGAAGATAATGCTTATTTTTTTCCAAACTGCAAGATACACCCTAGCTGTAAGACCTCCAGGAGACTGGCATGTTACAAATAGTGGGTTACCACGTGGAATAATTCCAGGGTTGCATCCCTGCCCGTGCTCAAAACTGAAGCATCCAGACTGTCTGAATTGTTACTTACCACTCGCAGTGGGAAGGGAGGAAATTAATTGCATTCCAGGCAGAGGGACATGTGCATTTTTGTTACATAACCCTCAGCGTGCAGCGATAGCAAAATGACAATAATATTTTTGATCTGGAAAACAGCTGGAGTAACTCACCGCTGTTTTGAACTGCAAATGGATTGACAGTTAGCTTTGAACCATCTGCTCAGCCTGTTCTCTGGTATGTGTGCTCTGGTATGTGGTGGGTCTCCAGATAATGGATTTCAGGTTTGGAAAGTAAAGGAACAAGCTGTGGGGGTTTGCTTGTTATTCCACTGTTACCTCTATGTATTTCTGCCTTGTTACGTGGGAGAATATGAAATTTTATTTGAACTAATATTTGAGCTAATTTGAGTCTAGAGTTTCACTTAACCTGTACCAAATTGCCTTGAAATAGAAAACCAGCACTGCCATTTGGTCTTGTGATACAGAGTCTGTGGGCTGTGCGTGCAGCAATAGGTTGTGAGGCATTATTTCAGCAACCGACAATTTGAATTTTGTAGACTTAACAGGGGTAGTCATAAGATGCTGAATTGCCAAGCAAACATAACCGTAGTCACCATTCCAGCCCAAAATGTTCCCAGACCATCTTGCACCACTGTAAGTTACAGAAGAACAGCTTAATCCTCTTAGACCTCAGATGCTTTTTCAACCCAGTAAGACTGCAAAAGAAATAACTGGATGTAAATGAATCAGAGATGTAATATGTCAGCTGGAGAAGGGGAACGAAAATCCAGGTTCTGGAAACCCATTGCAAGCTCTCCAGCATGTTCAGTGGGTGAAGGATTTCAGTGTACGTGCTTTTGCAGGGCTGCAGGCATGAATAATCTGTGGGAGTGTTGCCTTAAGTAAATAAGTAAGATATATTAATAGATATAAAATATAAGTACATAAGTAAATCTTATAGATGCAAGATATATATATATATGTATATAATTGGAAGTAAACAAAAGAGTGCTGTGGATTTGTGTTTTGCCCCACCTCCAATAAAAGCCTTACATGATGTGAGTGTGGGTGATTGAAGTGGCACCTGAACTCCCTGGTGACACGTGAGTCTCCTGCAGGACAGGTGGAGCTCGATGTACCATATGATAACTGAAGCTGTCATTTTTATTAATTGAGGGCCTGTTGGCAGTAGGGGAGCACAGCTGTACGAGGCACGAGGTGACTTTCCCAAAGCTGTCAGTCGAGGGGAGTTAATGAAGAGAGCATTGATGGGAGGGAATAAGGCAGGCAGTGTGCAGGGCAGGGCTGCTCACTGCATCCTGCTCTCCCTGGTGCTTTCAGAGCAGCCCTGCAGCCCTGGAGCCGGATTCCAAGGGCTGCATTGAGGCACGGGCTCTCTCTGGCAGCACTGCCAGCATCTGCCCCCTCTGCTGGGGTCCCCACTGCTGGCACAGCGTGCCACGAGCTGAGCAGGTCTTCCAGTCTGAAAGCAAATGGTCCTTGGTGCTTTCCAGTCTCCAGAGGGATTAAATGATCATTTTATTGGAAGGCCATCCTAGCTGGGAGAGGCTTTTTTCACCATGCACATGACACGGCCACATGCTGCAGCATGATGCCAGCTCAAACTGCAGCCCCCAGTTGTACACGAGGAGCTGAAGGGTCTCCCCGTGAGCTGGGTGATTTTGATAGCCCAGGATTTTCAGCTCCTTGCTCATTTGAACAAGACCAGGCCGAGCATGACCAGGTTTGCACTCCTGATGGAGGAAAAGCAGCCAAATGTCTCCTGGTTTTTTTCCCCTCTCTCGCTTTCTCCTGGCATTTGTGAAAAGGAAAGGGGGGGAGAAAAAAGTCTTTGCTTCACCAATTTTTATCTCATCTTTTCCTCCGTGAGATGAGTTCAGGTGGTTCCCAGCACAGTTCTCTTCCAAGGCAGCAGTTGGCAGAGAAAAGTTACTGCTGTCAGATCCCCAGCTTGCCCAGGGAGCAGACAGGAAGATCTGAAGATACAGAGAGGATTAAAAGTAGGGAACTGAAGCAGAAAGGTTATAAAACTCTGAAAAGGGAAAAAAAAAAAAAAAGTGAAATAATGGAAAAACCCCAGAGTGGTACTGAACAGAAGAGAAAAAAAACCCTGTACAATTACTGCAGAGGAATAGGGCAGGGCAGCAGAGAGGAAGTATTAGTGGCTAAATAAAGTGCTCAAATCCCTTCCTTTTAATGATGACGTGCTTTGTTTCTTGATGACGGTAAGTGATGATTCAGATTTAAAGGGAATATTAGATTGTCTCATTACTGTAATTCTTGGAAAATCTAGACTAAAAATTCATCCTTTTCTGAGCATTAGGTGACTTCAGTTGAAAAGATGTTGCAATTCTTGAGAATGGTAATTAGGTTTAATTATAACCTGACTGACCTTCTGTGGTGTTAAAATGTTGGCAGAACTTGTTTGTCTTGGCAAGCCACCCTCTCCTAGGAGCTGCTGTTCCTGTGTTTGGCTTGGAAAGTTCATTGCTGTATGGATCTGCACATATGGATTTCTCCATCACCCATCAAAGGCATAGAGAGAGATCTGAAAAGACCTCACTAAAAGAATGTGAAATTACAAGATTGATATCATCTGAAGTAGAAACAATAGATAATATTACCTGGATGTGTGCTGTGAATTACCTAAGCCTTGCACTATTTATCATGTGCTAAACTTTGAAAAATAGGGTGCTGAAGTACAATTTTTTAAAAAATTATTTCTGTCTTACTAGTAGTATATGTCACTTTTCTTTATATAGAAAAATGTCATTTTCTTTATTTTTCTCATGGCTAATTTGAATTCAGGCAAGATTCAGAGAATGTCAGAGATTTCTTTAAAGTAAAAAGATGCTTTTAGAATAATACAAACCAAGGACATGTTACAGAAACACAAAAGTGAGAGACAGGCAGAATTTCCCATGGCGTGGGGAAATCATCTGACTCTGCAGATCCCAGGGTGGTTTTTGCTGAGTGTGGTGGCAGCACTGCTGACAGCCCTGGACAGCCCAGGGCAGTTGTTTATCTGCTGGGTTTGCAGAATGGAAACAGATCCTGGTCCTCAGTCAAACTTTATTACCAACAGTGCCAAGCCTGGGAGATTTTAAAGCTGAAATGTTGTTCTTCCTTTCAAAGAATATAGAAATCTGAGTGGTGTTGCTGGAAGCATTTATTTTTATAGTTTGATATTTTTTAATATATGTCATATGTTATATAGATATAGAAATAGAAATAACTTTTAGAAGCAATATCAAGTTTTTACTCCTTCTGGAGTAGAGGCCGTCTGGAGAAGGGAATCAGGAGGTAGATTAGTGTTCACTCAGAGTTAGAAGTTGCTGATTTTTGAAGGAGCCAGGAGAGGCTGGTGCTGGGCTGTAAAGAAAGCAGCAACGTTTGAGATTCGTGGCCAAACAGCTCAGATGATGCTGGCCCTTCAGGAAATCACAAACCCATTCATCCAACCCCATCTGGGGCAGGGGACTCCACTGGAGGAGCTTCTGCACAAGCACGACCGTGCTCATTAATGCTGAAAAACAGTTTCTAATTTCAAAGTACCTTGAGTGGGCTTGTGTCACATTTAGTTTCCTTTGTTGATTCATAATGTTTTGAAGTTGTTTTACTTCTCACGGGTTACTTTTTTAGCCACAGTCAGTGATGGCTTTTGATGCTTGACTCTGGGTTTAAATCATTCTCATTGCTGCTGGCATAAATTGGTATTAATTTCAAACTTGGCACTGGTGTTGATGTTTCACCATCAACAGCTGAAGCTTTTGGATACTAAGAGTAACTGATGCACTAGAAATCTAAACATACACAGGTTATTTTTTCCTTCCAAAGACTGACTCCTTGTGCTGGATAGCAACTAACATTAGCATTTAGTGGCATTTCTCCTTCCCCCACTCTCCAAGATGGAGATCGAGTTTCCTTCCTGACTGGAAGGTGCAGCATATATCTAAGCTCATCAGGTACCTTGAATTTCATAAAATATTGGAGAGCTGCTGAAGTGATGAATCTCAATTAGCCAGTAACAAAAATAGTGTGTGAACTTAAGAGAAACCATTGTAATTAGACACAGCAGCGTTCCTGAATTCCTTTCAACAACTGGGGCTTTAAGGTGTCTTGAAAGAGCAGCAGTTCCTCAAAGATTAGGGAATAGTTTTGCTTTAATAATCTCAGGGCTATTTTTCAAAGGTTCTGGGGCAAGCATTAACTATGGATGTAATGAATCTGTTTCTACATGCTTTTAGTCTTTTTGTCATATTCATTAGTTCCATAAGAAGCCTCATGAATCCAGAGTCAGATACAGGATAAATTTGCATTTGGGGTTGTTCTGTGGCTGTTTTATATGAACTTGGGCAGGCACTTGGTGCTATCTGATTTCAAAGGCTTGCACTTTTCCTAATACTCTAGAGATCAGTGAATTTGTTTAAGCACTTCTGCAAATTTCTATATTGCTTGACTTTGAATTTCTACCAGGGCCTGACCTGCGTCTAAGTGAGATTCCTCTCCTTGACCTAAATCAGTGTCTGTAAAGCTGCAAGTTTTCCATTTTATGTTAATAGCTGGGCAGATCTTCCTCATTTTAAAGGCAGCCGCTGTCTCTGTTTGTGGCAAAGGAGTCTCAGCTTGCTCCGGGTGAGTTACCTTATCATTATCCTACACTCCCTTGTGTAACTTCAGTTACACTGAGCGGCGTCTGATGAAGCCACCTCAGTTTGTTTGCAGTTCCCTAGCAGCCCTGACATTACTCACAAGCTCTCTGTTGCAATGCCCACACCTTTCCTATTTTTAGGGTGCCAGTAAGCCAGCAGTTATTCTGGTGGGGGTAGGTGGAGGGGGCGTATTCACTCCACAGATTTTGTGCTGCTTAGAGCTGTTCTGTTATCGTGCTCAAGCAGATTATCTCCCGCAGAAGACAAAGCTTGCTGGTAGGGTATACGAAGCAGAAAAATTGTCCTGCTGTGTTGGACTTGTTATTAAGCAAGGTTTTTTAAATCATTGTACTGCCCCACAGTTTGTAAATAATTTCTCCCGTCCTGGTGTTTACATCCTCCTTGTGGCTGTGTTGGGTTTCTCAGTCCCACTGCCCCTTCTGTGAAGCAGCACATCCATGATCCCTCTCCTGCTGCTGCTCCCTCCAGACCCTGATGTGTTCTCGCTCTTTAAACTCCTGTGCCTGCAACACCTGGAAACGAATGTGGTTTTACTGGAGCTGCCTTCCAGCTCCACGCAGAAGGGACTGAGGGTCTGTGATTCCTCCCTGCTCCCTGCCACTCTGGCTTTGCTTTGTGGGCAACAGCGTTGGATTCATCTTTGAGCCACAGAATGTTGAGATTTCACATTGGATTTTCTGAACAATAAGAGCATTTTCTTTTTCTATTCTCCCCTCAAACTATTACTGAGTTCTGTGTTAGTGTTGGCATGGATATACCACTAGAACCATAATACATTTTTCAGGGTTTCTCATCCCTCTTCAGCCTGGCTGCAGCAAGTCAGACACGCTCCCATTTCAGAGTTGGGTTTATGATACCCATTTCCAGGTGTTAGTGTTCTCATTCTCATCTGATTATTCAAACTGTGCATTTAGGATTCTGGGACTGTCACATTACACTCTCAGTAGCAGCACCATGCAGCTTCTGCCTGTTTAATCAAGATGTCTGGTGGCAGCCTGAGTTGATGATTTTCATTCCCTGTGATAGAGTCAATGACTTCTGGATTCACTTTTCTGCATCTTGATGGCAAGTGATATGTAGATATGTGTTGGAGACGTGCCAGTGTTTTTCTAACCCCCCCCATGACATCCACAGGATGTCAGATTGTGCAGAAATTGCTTTTAAACTGTTATTAACTTCTTGCTGGGTTAGCTGCTTTTTTATGGTTCTAATACAAGAATTTCACTGCTTTGCAAGAAGCACATGAATATCTTACTCTTAATTTAGTGAGATCATGCAGATTACTGTTCCTTGTCTATATCTCTGGTCTTTTCCCACTTATAAATATTACAGCTATCCAGAGTGAGTGAGCCAGGCTTTGTGTGAAGAGTGCACACCAAAAAAAAGGTGTCCTGCTCTCCCATTCAAATCCAGTTTTGCAATGCAGATGGTTAAAGAGATGCCTGCAATGCCTGTGCAGGAAAACCCCGGTCTGGAAACGGAATAACCAGGTTAACACTCAGATGAGCCTGAATTAAGAAGTTGTGGCTCTCTGCAGAGCTCAGGCACTGCATGGTGCTGATTTATAAGCGACACCACTTCCAGAGCCAGAGCAGCCACCGAGGCTTCTTGAGCTGCTGCTGAAGATAAACTTGTCAGTTCAAGGTAATGCTGACAAATAATAGTATCATTTACTACACAATTCTAAAAACAGCAGCCAAAAGAAATAACAACAACAAAAAACCCCTTTTAAGTGGCTCAGAGCCAATCTTTGCTATTTTTACCAAGAATTTCTGGGAAGAAAACAAACCTTAGCAATATATTCTGGGTATCTGTAATACTATCCTGGAAATGCTCCAGATGGATAGGATTACTTCGTAAAATAATTTCAGTCTAATAATTTCTAGCAAGTCCTCTCTGTAGTTGTGGATTGAATTGTGAAGATCCTAGGTGCTTACAAATATTTTTGTGTGTATTTTGCCATTTCCAGCTTGTTGGATAAGCAGCTCTGGTTTCTAGAGACAGAGCAGGTGTTTGGGAGATTCTGATATGTCAGGTTCTAAGACTTTTAAGCTTAGTTATACCTGTAAGTTCTGAGATGTTGCAAGTATTTCTGTGGTATTTTCAACTCATTCAGAAGTAAGTTTTAGAAACATCAATGATTGCATGATTTTCCAGCCAAATTAGTAAATGCTTATGATGCAACTCATTCAACTGAGCTTTGGAAAAGCAGCTGGACTAGCGCAACCTTCCTGAACCAAATCTTTATGGTTTAGCTATTAAATATCATCCTTCATAAACTACTTTTCTATAGGGAATGGTTTTGGAGTAGCTTTCTTACCCCTTTGATTAGCACTAATGTATGGCTCGAGTGGAGAAAGCAAGGGAAGCTCAGGTCTGTGCTAAATTTCTCTCAGTCAGAGTCAGTAGCTGTTCCATCTTTCAGAATCTGCTCATATTCCTGTTTAGTTTATGCAGAGGGAAGAGATTGCTTTTCTAATTTCCATAACCATAAATGGTGACTGAATTTAACAGAAAAAGAAGAATAGAATAGGGAACTCTAATCCTGCTTTATGGCTCTAAATCAAATTATTTCGCTTTCTAAATCTTTGAATTAATTTTATGGAAGGTCACAAGTACACCTCTCAGAGCATATTTCAGTAAAAGCTGCAGAGTGATTTACTTTGGAACCTTCTGTCTCTTTGCACTTCTAGCATTTTTTCAGTGTGAAACAAAGCTGTCAAAATATTTACTCGGGCATTTTTTCAAACATTCTCATATGGAAATACTGTATTTAATAACATCATTAACATGAATTCACAAATCCTTTCATCTGACATCTATCATTTACAGGATCAACTGAAAAATACCTGACTGCTCAGCCCCATCTTTAGAGGGATTTTTATATGGTTTTTTTTAAAACCCTACCATCTCTATCTTCTCCCCACCATAGTAATGATAATTTGCCTTTCCATAATACCTTTCCTGATAGCATATCACAACTGTGTTTTGATAAATAAATGAAAAGTATTTTGACGCTGATTTATTTACTCTCGTTACGACAGCTTTTGAGAAAGTGTTATGTTACCCCATTTTTCAGGTGATAAATTAAACAGTGATGAAGTCTGTGACTCACCAAAGTCCCTGTACTGTCCAAAGGTCTCCTTTCAGGCAAGAGACTTGAGGGAAAGTAGACATAACCTTCTCCTCATGTGAGCACAGGCTCTGTTTTCTTTGGCCCTGTACCAATGTCTGCTCCCAGCAGACCTGCAGGGTTTTTCTCAATTGCTTGTTTTGAAAGTGAAGTTTGCATGGATTTTGTCCTGTGGTGGCATCTCAAGGCAGTCCTGAAGGCCACTAGCCTCTTGTGGGCATGCAGGGTTAATGGATTAATACTCCAAACTTTTCCACAGCTATTTTGGGAGAGGTTTGTGTCTTCCATGGTTGGGGTGTCCTTCCTTGCATCGCTGCCGGTGACCAGAGCAGCTTTATTCCACTTCATTGCTGCTGATAAAACTAGGAACAAAAATTCCCAAGTTTGCCATGGATGCATGGTGGCACTTAAGATGAGTTATGTGCCTGAGGATGTTTCCAGTGCGTTCTTGGCAAATTGGTTTTTTGGGTTTTCTTCCAAAATTTAGTTTGCTTTTATTTACTGATAATTGTATCAGTAGGATGGTTAAAACTTCTCATAATCTTTCACATATATGTTGTCATGACTATAAGTTGTATCAGCAGTAATTAACTGCTGGACTGTAAAGTGCTTCCTCAGATTACACGTATTAAATCCATGAATACTTGGGTAAAAATAGTTAAGGTTTCTTTATCTGATTCTCTTTCCCGTAAAATAACATCTTGGTTTCCAAACCTGGTTAAGAAAATTTAATGTCTCCTTTTTTAATAACTCATTTCCAGGAAAATAAAATTTAGTATAAATGAATTTTCTTAACAGTTTATTAAATGTAGCCATTAGATATTTATTGCTGAGATCCGGCTTTCATCTTTCCATAGTATTATACGAAAGAGATTGCATCTAATTAAATAATTAAGCAGCTTTAAGATACTATTTCATCTGATACTACTTTCAGAAACCTTGTGAGATATAGTAGGGAGATGCAGAAGTCGTTCATAACAGACCAGTCTGCTCCAGGACTGGATCCTGACAGTGAGGAGACATCTTCAGTCCTCACTGAAGTGCTCAAAACCCCACGCAAGCACTTTGATCTTTTCCATTTGTCTTGGGGGAGAATTTGGCACTGCTCAGGTGAAATAAAACCAGAATAATTAAAATAATCCATTTCACATATAAGTATTACAACAAACCACCTCTTGATATTTTTTAACTAAAAGCAGATGGCAGGGGTTATTTACTTGATTTTGGGAAAGTTTCATTTGCAGTGAGGGTGCACTGAGGGAGTGTGAGGCACAGCTTTTCCTCCCGGCCTCTGAAATCTGCTCTCCCCTGGCTCTCCAAACTCCTTGCCTCCCTCCTGGCTCCAAGCCCAGGCATCCCATCCTTAACCCTCCTTCTGGCTTGGAGAAAAGGCATTTTGTGCCCACCCATCTTCTTCCGTTCAGACTAGGTTCTTGACATGGCAGAAACGCAAAAGGGAGTTTTTATGTTTTCTCTGTGTCGTAAAATTCAGATCTGGGAGAATTAACACTGCTACTCACTTCCTCAAACACATTCAAACTATTCATCCAGTGCCCAAATACTTGTAGTAGTGGTGAGGAGTTTCGTAGCTCTAGGGAATCATTTAGACTAGTCAGCCAAAGCCAAAATTAAAATTTAAAATGCAGTTGGCAATGATTATTAATCAATTAGCTCCAGGGAGCTGTCAAAGCTTCCTAACCAGAGTTAGAATAACAAGAAATATTTTTGAAATAATAAAACTAGATCCTTAATAAAACTTGTCTCTTCCTTCACACATTTATTAATATGATGATGCCTAAAAAGGTATCAGTAATTACTTTTATATGAGTGAAATTGAATTGGAATGAGAGCCATCTGCAGGAAGCAGTAATTGGCAGATCCATTTCTTAAGGCATACATGATTTAAAATCTTAGGAGTGCAGCACATGTCACAGGGTATTAGAAGAGGGGAATCTTACACTGTCCTAAACACCTTGGTGTGGCAGCAGATTTTATTATGCAGTGAGAGATAGCTGAATATCTCAGCTGAATTGAGAAAATGTGAGTGGGCTGTGAACTGCTGCACACTTTTAGGTTGATCTTCATATTGACGTTGTCCCTTTTTAGGGCTCTTCTGCACAAAGAAGAATAAATCCTTCTGTAAGGTTACAGCTTGGGAGATTCAGCTGCTGTGGGATCTGCAGCACTTCGTCTCCATCCGCCTCTGCCGTGCTTCCTAATGAATGCACCGTGGGATGTCCCAGCTGGGATGGAAAAAATGGCAAGGATGGTTGACATGTCTTTTTGTTTGGGTTTTTTTTAAAGGCTTCTGTGTCTATTTTCTTGTTGTTGGTCCAGAATAACCCCAAATGTGACACTTCTCAGATGCACTGTAAGAGCCACTTGTGTGATGGGTTGTTTGAAGAGGGCTACATTGAGCTTCCTGTAGCAAAAATGAACTTTGCCTAACTAGCCAGTAATAAAAATATGTAGGTTTCATTTAAAATAAAAAAAGCCTGCAAATGTAATTGCTGCAACAGTGCATCAAGGGCTGGTACCCAAATTAATAAATAGCAGTTCTTCAATACTGTCCTGAGAGAACTCAGTTATGTAAAACGGCTCGGTAGGAATTTGTCAAGCCAGTATTTGACAGTTCTAAACCTACAGGACATTGCCACCAGAACAAGCCAGCTCTGTAGGAGAGTTACAGGGCCAGTCCTGCAACACAGGCTCAAGGTTCAGCTTCCATCTGAGGAAGGGATTTCCCCTTTCCTGGAGGGTGCATGAGGGAGTCCCTGAACACCACAAGGGATGGGATTGATTTCAGACCAGGTCTTTGTCAGGGGTGTCAGGCAAGGAGAGGACACTGGTGATGTCTCTTCACAGATGCTGCTGTCACCCAGGCCTGGTGACAGACATCTGAAGGATGCCTGACCATCCTCCAGACAGCCGGACTGGGTTTCACCCCCAGCTTCACTGAGACCATGGTCTACCCTCTGAGCAGCTTCTGCTCCTCAAGCATGTGGGGAAACCCCATTGGGAAACATGCAGGAACAGGATTTGAATCTTGTGGGGAGGAGAGGAGGCCAGCTGGGCTCCCTGCAGCTGGGACTGGATGTGCTGGATGCTGAGCCAGAAAGGAAAAAGTGCTTGGTTCTGGGATGTAGTGCAGGTCAGGATTTGGCATCTCCTTGGCAGAACGAGAGCGCTGCTTTTCCTGTTACAGTGAAATGCTGCTCTGGACTCTGGCACTGCAGAAGAGCAGTTGTTGGCTGTGGAAATCCCTTAGGCCTTTGCAGAGAGAAAAACCACACAGAAACACCCAACCTGACAAATTGAAGACATCTGGGTACAAAAAGACAGCCCGTTTTCAGCAGTGCTGCTTGCTGATCAGT
Source organism: Platysteira castanea (assembly GCA_013397175.1). Taxonomy (NCBI): domain Eukaryota; kingdom Metazoa; phylum Chordata; class Aves; order Passeriformes; genus Platysteira; species Platysteira castanea. The sequence goes on from VYXC01000200.1 coordinate 161,743, forward strand.
GCCCCAGCTGGATTAGGCACCTTCCCAGGGTGCCAGCATCACTTTGCAGCCTCAGGGCTTCCTGAAACAGCCTGTGCAGAACTAAGGAACACAAACCTTCAGCTCAGTGTAACGAGCAATAAATTGGTTCTTGAGTGTCCTGGCTGGTTCAAAGCAAAATCAATCAGCCAACATCTTAAGTGTCCAAATCTTCCTCTTCATCCCTCCTCAAAAACTTTCACAGATAAAGTTTCACATAAAGTTTGTTTCTCTCCCAGCATTTTTTTTTTAGCATTGCTATATGGAAAACCGTGACACTTTCATACACTTCTTGTGTTTTATTGGTAAAAGCCAAAAGTTTGGGTGGTTTTTTGAGTGAGTTTTTTTTGGTGGTGGTGTGCTTTTTTGTTTTGTTTTGTTTTTTGCTTGAACCTTTAAAGTTTTAGAAGCTGATTTAAAATTTAAAAAGCAATGAAAATGATCTGCTCAGATTGAATCTGTGCCTTTGCAGGAGTGTTCTGTACCACAGTTGGACATTTTTTGGTGTAAGAGGGAGAAGAGAGTTGACCATATTTGTTTTCTCTGGGTCTGGTAGCATATCCCTCATCTGATCTTCAGAAAGCAGTTATATTAATGGACTTTTGCCAACTTTTGGAAAGGCTTTTACATGCAGCTGCCTCCTTACATGATTTTCATACAGAGTGTGGGGCCCTCTTTGTCTCCTCGTACCCCCCGGGATGTTCTTCACGGGAGGGAGGCATAACAGTTGTTTTCATTTTCCCTTTCCCTTATTTCTGGTTCAGGCATCATTGTGACCAGAATTAAGTGCAAGGAAAGATGGACATCTGGAGAGGAGATGGGACTTTGGGATAGCGCTTGGTTGTATATTCCTTGCAGGAGCAGAACAGATTGGCTGTGAAGGGCTCAAATTCTGTTTTTTTATTCTTCTGCTGTGATAATTCAACTCCTGATTTGTGTTCTTTTTATAAATGTATGTAAAATAAAAAGCACATTTAGCTTAGAAATTCAGTAATAGTAGCTATGGGCTTTCAAGCCTGACCTTTTTGTTATTACTGAAAACAACAGCAAGTTCTCAGCGTGTTATTACCGCTATGTATATTTTTCTTCAAATCAAAATGCAGTTTTGCTGCAGGGGGGCTAATGCAGATACCAGCAACTAAATAACCATATCGAGAAAATAATTTTTAAAGAAATTATGAAGGTTTCTTTCCCCGCAGTGGAGTGCTGTTGGCATTTGCAGGTGGGTTGGTGTCGGTGAGCAGCTGAGTCACGGTGAGGCGTCCCACGCGCATTGTTCCAGATGTGAGAGACAGGAGCTCTGCCCACGCCCTGCCGCACGGTTCTGAGGCACTGCTACCATTTTCTGGGTCAACTTTTCTTCCCACCAATCATCTGTCTCATCTGTTTATAGTTGGAGCTCTTCAAGGGAACGTCTGGTGTTGCGTTTGAGCAGAGCCTGTGGCAGGGGAGGAAGAGGGTTTCTAGCTCGGCTGGAGCTGCAGGATGCAAACACAATTTAAAACGTTACAAATAATGGCAAGTGATAAAAGTACGTAGAATAAAAGATAAGCTGTGATAAACATTTCATGTAGATTTAATCAAAGCTTTGCTTTGTGGCACAAAGGCCCTTTCCTTTCACTTTATAAATACTCTCTAAGAAAATCCTGTGACCTGTTTGCTGTACAGATACAATCTGTCCTAATACTGGACATCACGACAAAAAAGCACACGACTTAAAAGCACATTTATTTTTTCCTGCATGTGTGATTCCTAAATTTAAAAAAAAAAAAACCTCCTCCTCTTGCCTTTTCACAAGTCTATAGTTATTATACTGTGTCTAAACCAGATGGAAGAATATATTGAAAAATGTTTTTAAACCGCAGATTGAAAAATGGTGCCAGGATTTTCAACCAAAAATGTGGCACTGATTCTAAAATCTGTTGACAATTTTAGAAAGTTTTCTTTTGGCAAACGAGCTCCATTAGTGTCTTTTCTCTCTTCCAGGAAAATAAGGAAAACCTTTATCTGAGTCATAATTTAGTTAGATTCCAAACTGAATTTGAGAATATCAGCATAAATATATTAACTTTCTCCAGGAACTGGAGTTGGTGCATGAACAGACTCATCTATAACATGAGAAAAACACAGTTAAAGGCTACAGTTGTCTCTTATGCCTAATATTGGGTCTTGCCACAGATCCGTGCTTCCAGGATTTAATTACAGCTGTTCCAGTCTAGTCTTTGAAAACTTATTTAGAATTTAAATTTTGGCTATTCTTTCCAAACGAGGACAATCAGCATCACATGCACTTGAACTGAGATTTCTCCTTACAGTGGGTTGAGCGATGAAGTTCACCATGAGGCAGCTTTCTGGGCATGCAGTTTTGTGTGGAAAACCAGACTTTCAAAAAACATCTTTGTAAAAGTAAATCCGTTTTAAATGCCCCTGAGAGAAACAGAAGAAACTCTGAATACCCCCAATAAAAATAAACACTTTTACATTTCCCTTTAAATAATTATATGTGTTATAGCTGGAGGAAAAATTATTATTCCTGCTTCACTATATGCACTGTCGGGCATATGTTAAACTTCCATCCACATCCATATACTTTTTATATATCTATATAAAACCTCCATCCATAAAATGGCTCTTCTCCCACAAGAGTGAGCTTGTGCCAAATTTTTGCTCCCTCCGTGCTGCTTGCGGTGGTTCCAGGGAGCCTCTTGGAGGTGCAGTGTTCCCTGCCCACCTGTTGGCCATATGTGCGTTGGGCTCACCTCGGGACTGACCTGATAACAGCATTCAGAGTTCCCAAATTCGGGCCTTATAAGGGCAGTGAGTTGCCTTAAACACCAGCGCATGGGGTTTTAAGGGGGCTGCTCTTGTATGCATTGCACTGTGAAATGTTCCAGCAGATCTCTTGAGCGCCAAGTGCTTCAGCAAGGCTTTAAATATCTGTGAGGGAATTTTTTGGAGCATGGTTGTTCTTTGTTGAGGAAACACCTGTTATCCACATTTTACGGGTAGGGCAGTGAGCTCAGAAACGATGCTGTTTGCAGAGAGTTTGGGGAATAAAGTGCCTCACCTGATTGCTGCTAGCCTTAGTCGTGTGCCGTAACTCCTGTTCAGCCTTCCCTGGGGGGGTTGTAGAAGAACACAGGTGATCCTTAAGGGCAGGTGGTGAATAACTGGTGTATCAGAACAGAAAAGAACCCAGATGAATGAGGTGGGAAGAATGTGACCATTTCTGTGTAGTGCTGCAGAATGCTGCTTTTAACGTTTTCCATAGATCTGTTTTCAGTGGAGCCCTGACTTTGGTGCAATGGGCCAGACCATGGCTCTGTCCCTCCTTTGAGGGAACCTTGGGAGTGTCAGACATGGGATAAATCACAGGAGAGCAGCAGGAGGCTGTGCTCTGAGCTGGTCCTCAGGGCTGGAGACACTTTTCAAGTTAATTCCCTGATGCTAAACCTGGGCTGGATGCTGGAGAAATCCAAATTTGGGGGCAATCTGCTTTTGCCTGGATAGATACCCAAGCTGAAAGCTGTATCCAGGGTGGGCTGCACTGGCAGAGGCACTCATCTGGAGCAGTGGATGTATGTGAGGCTACATGTCCTTGCGTCTGGCATGCAGCAGTGCTCTCATGTGCTCTGGGAGGCATCAGCAGTCACATCCCCGTCTGTCTTTCTGGTTTCTCGAAACTTGTCTCCTACCCATTGATTTTTTCAGGTTGAATCAGTGAAACGGTTGGTTCTCAGCACAGAGCTTTTCTGCACTCAGCCATTATTTGCCAGTTGTGACAGCTCTGTAGAGTTTTCTCCTGGCCAGTAGTCCCAGCAGATGCATTGTGCTGACTTCCTGAATCCAATTTGTAACAATAATGTTTTTCTCATACTGTGTTTCTGGAAGCAATTTGCCTGCTTTCCCTTCCCCATCTCCTTCTCCCCGGACACCCCAGCGAGAGCTCTGCCCTGCACGCTACCAGTCGCCTTCTGTTTGCCTCCTTACCCTGCCTGAATTCCCATGTTTTGGGAATAGATTTATGGCACATGACTGTAGACACTAAAAGTCATTTATGAGATAGACTAGCGAGAATCTTGGGCAGCTTTTCTACATGAGACTCTCCTGCTAAAAAACAAAAGCCCAAATGTAAAATTTCCTAAGCTGCTTGATTTATTTGATTCATTTCCTCCGTCTATTCAATTTCAAAGCCATTTAGGAAGATCATTTGCACAAACATTTAAGTTGTCTTTAACTAAAGTCAACCAATGTGTTTTTTCAGTGAGCTGGAGCTCATGAGAAAGATTCAAACATTAGCTGTGTAAAGAAGGCAATTAGTGTTTGTACAATATATTGAGAATTAGCCCGAGGCACACTGGAAAAATACATGTTTTACTCATGTGTCTTTTTCATGTAGTTCCATACTTTGTATTAGATCCTGACACAAATAATTCTAGAAGCTACCAAGTGAATTCAAACTGTGAAAGAGGTTTGCGACTGTCTATAAAAAGAGGGGGTTTAACTGTAACGTAGCTGATCTTGCTCTGTGTATTTGATCACTCAAAGGAAAAGCCTTTTCTCCTGCTGTAATATGTCAAGGAAGCTTATCTGCATGTAAACAGCAAAATGAGACCTCTCTTGTGGTGCAAGGGTTGAACTTCTCTAGTTTAAAATTTGAGCATTTCTAAAAATGTACTAATGATGTCATCCTGATAAAAGGAGATACTTCTCTCACTTTGTCACGGAATGATACTTTCCATAGATTTTAAAGCTGCCACAGGAGTAGGAAAAAGCTGTCATAATCATAGGAATCAGTGGAAAAGTTTTATTTTAATAACTGTTTTGGGGGAGCAACTGTCCTGTTATCTGCATTAAAGATTGTGCCCCCATTACCAGGAGTGTTTTGCCCACAGTTTGATAGGAATTCGGATCAAGAGAAGGACCATTTTCCTGAAGGGGAAGAAATAGGAGTCGTTGATACAGCCATGGTTGGAGTACCAGTTAAAAACTTAGAAGTATTTTCTGAAAATACAAGTACACCTATAGCTATTAAGGAAAATACTATTTTTTCTTATTGTAATAATGTAGTGTTTGATTCTAATAGGACAGATCACGAAACAAAAGAAATGGCTTGTGAGGCTCTGGTGCTATAATGGACATAAATGTACTTTCTGCAGTTGATTATGTTAAAGTATTTGTTGTTTATATGAATTACTGTGGTGTGTATAGAGCAGAACCTTTCAGGAAGACAAACTAGAACTTGTGTTTGTTTCTACGAGAGAATTCACAGGAGTGAAAGTCCATATGGAGCCTTGGATGCAGGAGTACAAGGACTCGCCTGAACACGTACAAGAGAGCATATGGTTTTGGTAATAGGTTAATAAGAGCAATTAACCTTGTAGTGCACTCATTTGCTGGTCTCAGTTGTTTATAAACCAGGTAATAAAGATATTTTAACATCCTATAGTTTTATAGGAGATTAAGTGAAATCAGGCTGTATTTTTCAAGTTTTAATGCCAACAGTACTCAGGTGACACTGTGATAGAAACATAAAATTAGCAGAGAGCAGAAGATGCAGAGGTACTCTGTGGTGTGTCCAACCAATGGGTATCACCACAAAGGCTGGAATACATAGAATAGTTTGGAGGAATACAGACATATGTTAAAGGTTTTCCTTAGCAGAGGGACTGTTTTCCCAGGATGCAGTCACAGATCTGTCACCCAGCTTGTTCTTGTCACCTTGCAAAGACCATAATGTGAGCTGTTTCCAGGCTTTATTTACGTAGAAAAGAATTTTAAACTTACCTCGTTCTTCTTGAGGATGAACCTCATAAAAGAAGAGGCTAAAAAATCAGCCAGCACTGTCATTGCTTTATTTTGTTTGTTTTGAAGGACTTCTAGCAGGAGTCCCAGTTTCTTGGGGAGGAGTTGCTGTGTTTGCCTGGCAAACAGAGCAAATGGGTACAGGTGAGCAGGTTGTTGTTGGCCCCACAAGCTGCACCCACAAGAAAAGCCTTTTTTACTTCATTCTCTGCTGGCTCCTCACACTTCAGGTGGTGCCATTTGTTGTCCAGTTGCACCTTGCTGCAAAGACAAGTGACACCAAGGGTTGTGTGATTTTGGTTTGCAAGTACTGCAGTTTCTAGCCTGGTGGTGATGGGAGAAGGGATGGTTTCACCATAATAATAGTTTTTCATCTAATTATCTAACGTTTTCAGTTGGCTTTTTGGCCTCCTGCTTTTGTGCAATATTGGTTTTGCAAACTTCTGCCTGTTTATTGACAGTGTTCCAAAAGAAGGCTCTAAATCAGCTCATCTCTAGGTTTAACTCGAGCATGTAAAGGATGATAGATTGTGGTTATTAGTGTTTTGTCTGCACTTCCTGGTTTACTGTTAATTGTCTGATTTCTACCTTATATTTTGGTTATAAGGTATTTTATTATGTTTAACTGATAACCCTAATGAGCTGTGGTTCTCTTTCTTTATCTTGAATTTGAACATCAAGACAATAATTTTTTTCTTTACGTTTTCTTCAGAGGCTTCCATGAAACCTCTCTATACAAATTTGTGGTCTCATTTTTTTCTCTCTCATTGAATTGACTGAACAATGTATTTGCTGGTGCAGCATTCACCAAAGATGAGGACTCTTTTGCTTTATTAGACTTGACAGTGTTTAAACAATACTAATTCTCCTACCCAGCTGGCTTTTCAACTGATTTCTGTGCTCTCTATTGCTGTGTAAAACAAGCTGGAACATTAATGGCATCTTGCATGCTACCCTCTGGAGACCTACTTTTCTTTAGACAAAAATCAAATAAATGAGAAAGTTTCTGGGGTTTCTCCTTATTTTTTTTTCTTTCTTTGCAAATGATACTTCAGTGTACTGTCAGATTTTGTACGTGTTACAATACTAATTTTCAAGCGCATAATTTTAAAATGTAGTCTTCATTTTATAGCAAGATTTACTGGTTTGCTCGTTTTTTTAATAGAAATAAATGCCTCTTTCATCTAAACCAGAATATACCAGCTTTAAAAACATGTTCAAGATGCACATAAATGTGCTATTTTAACCCAGCTAAAATTCTGCATGTTGAAAATGTGTTTGCTAAACAGCCAAAAAACATTTGCAGATGTTAATCATTTGTTCACCCTCTCACTTTTAACAGTATTCAAGTATTCCTAATGAGAGAGAGACATAAACCCTCCCATTTTTCTAGCCTACAAATATAAATATTTAAGTCACACATTTAGACAAGGCCAAGCCTTAAAATATTTGCTTCTGAAGGGTGAATTTTGTCTGCTCTAGAAGAGCCATCTGTGATGGGCTGCAGCCATTGCTGAGGTGACCATTTTAGCACAAGTCTGTCCTTCCAGTCCTTCACAGGCTACTTCATTTCATCTAAATTTCAGTTAAATGTGAAATACCAACTTTCTGAAATCCACACTTGACTCCTGTCCCCTCCGCCTCCCCAGATACTCAGCCCTGCAGCAGGGGTAAGGATTTGGGGTGCTCAGTTGTCCTGGTCAAGTGAGGGCAATGACTTCTGATAAAGAACGGAGCAAAGCTGGGGGTGGGACTCGATATTTAACTTCAAGGAATCACTGCTTTCTGAGGAAAATTGATAACCTTCTTGGCTATATCTTGATATCTTCCTATAATTTCTTTGCACAGAAGCCAGGTGACCTTGTATAAAATGTGTGCCAGTATTTGTGCCCCACAGTGCCATGGAACTCCGTGTTGTGCATACAAAGTCACTTGGAAGTGTAGTAGGGAATATTTTCTAAATAAAGAATGTTTTGGTATCACAGTTTAAGCAAAATTTTTCCCCTAATTTTCTACAGCTGGTCTAAAACCCCAGAAGAATGGAAGTTTCAAAAGACAAGACAGACGTGGCTTCTCCTGCACATGTATGATAAAGACAAGGTTTGTATTCATGCTGCTTTTTCTCAGAACAAATATGATATAGTCTTATACATTAGTTATAGCTATTCTTTATTAAGCAAAACTTCCTATGCACTTGTCTCATAATTTTTAAATAATTTATGCATTAGTTTGTTTTTAACCAAGATGCTGAAGCATTTTAATAGCTTGTCACTGATCTTTTTATTTTGTTGGTGATCATTGTCCTGTGTAAGCTAGATTTTTATACTTGATGGATATCAAGCATAAAGAGAGCAGATTCATGTTTTATTTACATCTGGAGTTTGCTGAGAATTTGAGTCATATCCTTAATTTGAATTTGCTAATGTGGAACCCAATACTGCAAACCACAGTTCTCATATTTTTTCAGATATCTCTGGCTCCACAGAAGATGTACAGCCATACTGCCAAGATGTTAAAATAGCTCTCTCATTTAAATATAAGTGAAACCTGATGTTGATTGTGAAAAGCATAAAGTATAACCAGAAGCCAGGCTTGCATCCATACAGAAATCCATTCATTTCATAACTTAAAATACAACATAAATTGAATTTCCAATGAGTATCTGACCATCGTGGTATCACATGAGGGTTTCAGGTCATTCATTTTGTTGTGTAATAGAACAAACATCTGCCCATTTGCACAGTGCCTCACATATTGGTTCATTTTGTTGACATTCTGTTAGGTTTTGCTGACTTTTTTGTGTGCACTTGAACATTCACTCATACCAGTCTTCCTGAGCCAAATTAGTCAGCAGCTCTTAAGCCAATCACCTGACACTGGGTGTTACCTTTTTAGACAGCCAGATAATTAACAGCAGAGTTTCATGAAGGCAGAAATGTTCACGTGGTGTAAATACTTTAAAAAGATGAGTTGCAGAGTACAAATTTGACTTTGGTTTCTGGGTTGTTTGCTCTGTCTTCTATCTTTAAGTTTCTCCTTTAAAAGTCTTTATCAACCTTTCAAAATCAATGTATGCTCTTCAAAGCTACCTAGAAATTGTTTGGCAGGCAGAGTGATGTTTTTACTTTCTTTACCTGTTTACTTTGAGGTTTGTGTTGAAATATACTGGGACACAATGAACTGTAAGTAGCATTTGTTTTCGGTATCAAAACACAGTTTTAACTCCTTATTTCTCAACATTGAGATGAAACTTCCTTTCTTATTTTAAATTCTGATGGAAGTGCTCTGATTTATTTAAATTCACGTATTTTGTAGTTTAATAATCAGAGGAGCATTGAATATGAGCTTCAGAGAATGATTACCATCTGCATCCAGATTGAGTGTGGTACAACTGCTCAAGTGCTTATAATTAAGCATATGATGAAGTCTCTTTCTTCATCAGGACCATAGGGAGGGCACACCCAGCTTCTTTTGAATACTTTTTTATACCCAAATTCAACTTCCTGTCCATTACAGAATAAAATCTGTTGGTAATCCAAGCATGACTGAAGTACAAAAGGAGACAGGAGTTTCTTTCCTTCCTAAGCCACATCTTTGATCTCCTGGTGTCACTTGGATGCCTGCTGAAGAGCCATGCAAAGGCCTGAATCGAGTTTCCTGTACTGATAGGCCTCTTTCTGTAAGAAATAAGTTGAGGGTTTAAAATTGTTTGCTAGATGAATGGTTTTTTAAGCGCCTTTAAAATCCATCTGGTGGTTGGCTGACAGCTTCCAAGCCAGGCCTGTGTACCTATGGAGTGTAAACTTCTCCAGCACCCAGAATAAAATAAACTCTAGGTCATTTGTTGGTCTTCATCATTTGGCACAGCACTTTTAGGAGGTTACTAGATCAGTCTTCAGCTTCTGGACTGCAGGGCCTGGAGGGGTGGCTGAAGCTTCCCAAAATGCGGCCTGGCAGCAACGAGCTGAGCTTCTCTGTGCTGGTATCAGTGCTTGCTTTGCCAAATATGTGGGTGTCTGCAGGTCTCCAGGTCTGAAGATTTACGAGTTGCATAGGATAATTTAAAAGTGACAACTGTTCTTTTCCTGCTGCTGTTTTGTAATGTTTTCCTCCTTTTCCCAAAGACAGCAATTATTTCACTTGGAGTTATTTCCATATTAATCAGCTCTCGTGCATCTAGTGCTCTGGGAAGTTAGGCCAGAGGCAAGATTGGTGTATGAGAGAGAAAAAGAAACAAGAAAAAGGTCAGAACGGTTTAACAGAAGAATAATAACAAAATCCCATAAGCCTTGCTTCGATTCCCAGAGCCATGGTGGGAGATCTTGATGTCCAATATCAAACCAGCCTTGAACTGACCTTGGAACGAGCATTGTGTTCCTCCTTGGAAAACCTCGCCAAGACCCCTGAAATTGCCTCTTTTGTACTACTGTATTTGAAGAATTAAAATTTGGATTTCATTAACTTTCTTTGCTGGTACTTTGTGTGTTCCAGCCCTTGCTGTGGCTCTACTGTCTGTGTGAGTCAGGAGGAAATACGATCTTACCTTGCCCATGGGGTGCTGTGTTGTGAGCTCCTGATGAAATAAACCTCAGAGCTGTGTTATGTTGAAGGAGAAAATCAGACTTTTTGAACACTTGAGCACCCTCAGGGCCAAATGCTAAATGTTTTCTAGGCTTCAGGCAGCCACATGTTAAGTCTGCACATTTAGTATTTCTAAATTTAGAGCAGGCTTTCAATTGCTCCCTCAAGCATTTTGCTTAAATGATATAATACTAATAACTGTAGTTCCCCAGGTATGTCTGTGCCGTGAGGTCTGAGAGCAAGAGTTGTAAATTGCAGAGGTAATTTGGCCAAGGTTTGAAACGTGGAAATCTTGCTGAACTTTAAAAGCTTGGTACTGAGTATCTGCATTAAAGGAGCACTGTCACACTGGAATTGTTTGTGTCTAAATGGGTTCATCTGTTATTAGTACCAGCTTACTGTGAATGAAAACTTTCAAAAATATAGATATTTTTGAATGTGTTTTATTTGTACAGTATAGCAACGCTTCATATATCATCCATTTCAGTGTTAGCCATTGTAAAATATTTCTTCTGTAACTGTATTGTTTCTTTAATGCAAGAGTGTTTGTGTGAAGAATTAGAAGGTTTTCCATAGTGTGCAAGTTATGAGGCTGAACGCAGACTTTAGTTTTGATTTATTACTCTGTAATTCCCCTGATTGATGAAGGCAGTGTTGGAATATTCTTTCTTCCTCTTCTTTTGGAGTGATAGAAGTTTTAGTGATCAAAGTTCTGCTGCCAAATGTCCATGGAGAAATAAGTTGTAAATTAAGTGTCTGTTGAAGCTCTGTCTTCTCTGAAATGTTGATACTTTGCAGAATTGAAACCGCCCTCGAATAATTAGTCTCGAATCCTTTAAATACTTACGTATGTGTTTAACTTGACTCATGTCAAGTTCTATGTGTAAAGTTAAACATGGAGAAGCATATTTGCAGGATGAGATCATTTTAACATCTCGTGATTCCCAGCAAAAAATATCCTGTTATTGGCTGAAACCTGTTCCACAGATACACAACATGAAGTTAAGATCAGCCTAGGTCTGCTCACCTATTATTTTTGAAAGTACTTCAGTATGAAGTACTGAATAAATCATTCCAAAGTCTTTGCTAAGTTATTGTCAAGATTAATGTAATGATCATGTAAATTGTACGTTGTACCAGATAAGCTAAAACTTAATCTAGTAGTTAATTAGAAAGGGAGTGAAACAGGAGTAATGCAACTGTAGATGACTAAAGTGCTTTTAATGTTAGACATCTTGGTAGAGCCTATCAGTTTTAGTCAGCATGATTTAAAAATTATTTCCATATGTCTGAATTTCAGTTTGTTTTTCAAATTAAATTCTATTCCTTTGTGTAAGCATTCTGTCAGTATGCAATGGTGGGTGGTATCTCATCTTAGCAAACAATTTTTGGGCAAGGATGAGGGAAATTCCAGGAAAATTCTTCCTCCAGACATATGCATGCAGTTCTCACTGATTTTAGTAAGATTTGGATCTGCGTTTCCAAAAGGAGGGTTTGGCTAATGTGTTTTGTTTTTTTTCTCCCACCAACCCTCAGAGCCCTGGGTTCCCTGTCAGGCAGTGTTTGCATTTGCTGATCAGCGTTTCCACATCTGCTGAGCATTTCCCCTCAGAGGCTCTGCCCATCCGAGCACATGACAGTCCTCTCACCAGGGTCCATCCCTCCTGGCAGCTTGAACCTTGGCAGGAAACATATCCACTTGGATTTCCACTTGAAGTTGGACTTTGGCAAACACCAAAGCCTCTGCCTTTCTCCTAACTGTCCTTCAGGTGATGCTGTGATGTGATTGTAAATAAGTGTTGAGAGGGGAGAAAATAAAGCTGTTTTTCCTTCCTTTTGTTTTTTTTTTTTTTCAAGGTACCAGACAAGTATTTCACCATCTTACTGGATTATCTGCAAGGGCTTCAGGGCAGTGCACGAGACAAAACTGTGCAGAAAGCTGAAGCTTTTATGAAGGAATTTGATGGTTCTGATGGAGAAGACCCAGACCTGCTGGAGAAGTGCGAGCGCATCAGACAAGTTCTGCAGCTGCTGTCCTGAGAGTATTTTTGTGTCATTTTTGTGTCATAACTGTTGTCTGGCGGAGGGAAGGAGAGGATGTCACACACAGAGGCTCTAAAGGATTTGTAAAGATAATACGAAATTTTGTACTCATCATTTTTTCCAGTTGCAAATATTTATTGTGTTTGGAGGTGATGAAATAAAAATAACATATATAGCCCATAGTCTTGCTGTTAATCCTACTGCACCTCTTCAGAAAAACAAACCTCTCTCCCTCTCCTTTCTCCATCTCCCTCTGTAATAACTGTTAAATATGAGGAACTTTGCAGTTCTTAATAAGAAGAGCAAAGGAACCAACATAAAGCCTGGAGGCTCTTTTACAATGGCAGCTTTTAAAATGAGTGTACAGTACAGTGCGTGCTCGGCCAGCTGTAATCTCTCAGCTCCAGAAGGATGTCACTGGGATTTGGGAAAGATCATTTTCAGTCTGCTGAACACGGGTTGTATAACACAGTTGCTTATTTGTACTTCACACAGCGATCTGGAGATACCATCAGCTTTGTTAGTTTTCTTTTTGTGTTTTAAAGTTTTCAAGTGCATTAGGGCAATTGTTTAGATACTCAGATAATGCACGGATGGGAACAGATCAAATCCTTGACTATATGTGGTGCAGTCAGCAGACTGCAGCTAAACTCACCCTACGATCAGAAATGCTGTGCTGTACCCAGCCTGCCAGTGTTGCATTTTCCTCTTCCTCCTGCACTTGGCATCCAAAAGAGTTAATTCAGGTTTATTCCTCTTGGCATGGGACATTTGTCTCTTTTGAACGTGCTGAAAATGAGGCTTTCAAGTAAAAACCAAGGACATTAATTACTCAAAAGTTGGATGATTGGCTTATTTAATAACACTGGTGTTCAGACAGAGTTCTTGACCTGATTCTTTAATGTTTCTGCAAACATTGTTCATACTTTATTAATAACAGCTATATGAAATGTGTGGTGCTTTAGAAGAGTGGCTGTCTTTGGGACTTACAGCTTTAATTTGGGTGGGTGAAGGAGGGGAGGATCTATGGATATGCAGGCCTGATTTTTCAATAAGAAGCATTTGAGTGGATTTGACAGCCTTCATAGCCATGGCTTAGTACAAATCTTCAAAAGTATGAAATATATTACTAATAACAAATAACTTATGCTTTTTGACTTGCTGAGGAGGATGTTTTCAGCCAAAAAAAGACTAGAAACCAGCTTGCCCTGCTCTAAAAGAATAACTGGGATGGACTTGGGTACAAGAATGGGCAGAATGGAGCAGCAGTGTCCAGGTTGTTCATTGAGCTGCTGACGGTGCCTTGGGGCACAGTTGGATGAGGGCTGCAGAGGAGGCAGAGCCAAAACCTTTCTGAGCTGTACAGCACTGATCTTCCAGTGAGAAACCTGGTGAAAGGGACCTGTAATAAAAAGAAGTGATCCTGACATTTAGTGAACTCATAAAGATGATTGGGTCATTTATTTTACATGTGAGAATATGCAGCTGGGGAAACCTGCTGTCACTCCCAGCAGAAGCTGATACTTTTTTCTTTCCATGAGAGAAAATAAGAATTTCTCAGGGATGAAGTTTGCAAAGTGTCTTTTTGTGAGTTTATCATCGCATGTTAGATTTCAGAGAAGAATTTTCGTTCTCCCTCAAGATACTTGAGCGTCGCCACTTTTGATCTCTCTGTCACACAGAAATGTGGGTCCTCACTGTGCACTTAAGGTACCTTGTTAGCTTAAAAGCACAAGCACATTGCAACTGCACTTTGGAGGAGAATTGTAAAGAAGATGGTAAAGGTAAGGTCTGGGCAAAAAAACCTTTTATGATTTTGGCATATTTGGCAAGGTTTGCCTTTCTTGGACCTTAGTTCTGACCGTGTGTAAATGCTGACAAATCTGTAAGAAGAGAGGCTTTGCAGATCAAGAATGTCATAGTTAATTTAATATAAATTAATATTAAAAGCACACTAGGCCTGTCAGTCTGGAGTCCATGTGGCCATTAGTGTTTGGACAGGAACAGATAGAGCCTCTCACCAGCACAGTAATGGACCCCTGGGAGTAGGTCCTGCTCATCTCTCCTCTTCCTGAGCTGCAATTCCAGCTTTCCCCTCAGTCCCACTGGTTCCTGGGTGAAGGTCATGGTCTTGGGGCTCAGCTTCTCGCAGTTACAGAAAATTCAGAAGCTACAGCTGAAGGTAATTGCTGCTGTGGTTGTGTTTGGCAGAGAAAGCAAAGCATGGTGCTTTCTGCCACGTGCTTCTTGGTGTAGGTACTGTCCAGTGGTCAGAGGGGTCTTGAAACTGGGTAAAAGATTTGAAAAACTACTGCCTGGTGATGTTGTGTCTTGCATTTCAAAGCTCAATATGAAATACTGTAAGAGTTGTCTAATACTCGATGTTGTAGTACAAATAGAAAAGGACACTTTAATTGCATTTCATTTTTTTACTTCACACCTTTACTTCAAGAATCTTCAGCTGGTTGGCAAACAAGTCATCTTCACAACAGCCAGGAAATGCAAGAACACACATTTTTGGGAGATCTGTATTGCTAGGCCCGTTTTAAAGACAAGGTTGTGAGGACTCAGAGAGCTTGTCCCACAGACTGTGCAAATGGTGTAGTGCCTCTGGCAAGCAAATCTTGCCTTGTCCATGTGCTATCCACCACACCAGCCTCTGCTTCCTGCTCAGCTTGGCATTTTCATCCCTAGATTTACATTATGTGATGGGTAAGTATGGAAAAACCTCCTCCATTGTGCATTTAAAATTATTTATCTTAAATTATTAAGTGTGCAGTCAGTTACTGAATTCCTGCAGCTGGTTGGAGCTGTGTGGGAAGATGTAACCTGGCACTTTATTCACTTTTTGTCACTTGGTCACGTACGATTTTCAGATCTCAACATTGCTTGTGTCTCAGGCAATCATATGGGTACAGATAGGACAAAATCGTGTCTGTGCCTCTGTTTGAATCAGTCTGCTGTGTTAATAAAAATTGCATCCCAGGCTAGAAGTAGCAGTGTGTACAGAATGACAAATTACATCTTCATCTGCCTACGCTAATCGCCTTCTAGTCGAGCTGATCTGCATTGTGCAGCTCTGGCTAGCAGAATGCATGTCCTAAGAGAATGCTGAAGTCAGGACTTCCAGGCAAAATAAAGGAACATTAATTACTTAGAATTGCTTAAAGCTGGAGCTGTGCCTCTAATGGAAGTACTAATTACTCAAAATTTGACAGTGTAAGAAGTTCCCTTTAATTTGGCTGATCCTTGCTATGGGTTGTGTATCTATTTGGTTCTCCGCTGTCTGCCCACAATTTTAATTTGTTATCACCATTGTAAAATTACTGGGGAAATGAATTCTGTTTGTCTTGGGAAAGGGAATCTTAGAGTTGTTGAATGTGTAGTTTATTTCCTTATTTCCTCTCACAGCTCTGCTGTGTTTCTCTTGATTTTAAAGCAAGGGGACTATTGACTCATCTCCCATTATTTCAAGTAGCTTAGAAATGCACGTCTTTGGTTTGAGCTTGGGGGTTTTGGTTTGGTTTGGTTTTGTGAGTTTTTCTAAACCTTTGCCATCGAGTAAGGCAAAATAACAAACCTTAAAATCTACTCCCATTTCTGCAAGTCGGTGTCAGAAACAACAGTCGTAAAAGTGATTTAAGTTGCAGAGTCAAGCAGTCAGAAAATTAGAAAACATAAGAATGGAAATTGTCTGTGTAATTTAAATTCTACTCCTTCATGAGTGTGGTATGATGCAACTTCTTAATTATGTCGTCAGGGCTGTGTTTTCCTTTGTGTGCAACTGGTAAGTCATTTATTCAGTGTTTTCCTTGCAGTCCTGCTGCTCTTCTCATTTTCAAAATGCAAGTCTACAAAGCAGTCCCAAAGCCAGAGACGTAACTTTGCAGTTGGGCTTTGATCCTGCACAGAAATAAGCAGTAACTTTCCTGTTCCTTTGGTGTAGGAGCTCGTCATAGATGCTTCATCACCAATGTTCCCTTTAAAACATGTTTTAATGTTCTGATTCATTTACAGTCAAAATAGCGAATTGATGTTACTTAATTTAAATCCAGTTTTGTTGACATAAAACTTTCCAGTGGCTTATTCTGGTTTAGCCTTTGGTTTCCTTTTATGTCTTCCTTTCTGTACAGCTGAATGAGCTTGTTATTTCTGTCCCTGCAAATAGGAATATTAGTTGTTTACAGTGATTCCAGTCATACAAGGACACAATTAAATGTCCTTGCCTGTGCAGGACGAGCTCATTTTCGCAGTGATTTATAATTATGTTCTATTTTAAATTCTTCGTAAGAACCTACATAGTCAACAACTTAATGCGGTTTAAAATAATTGTTTTTTAAAAATATGGGGTTTTTTTCCCATGCAAGGAGCAGGGAATAGCAAACTAAATAAAACTAATTAGTAAATGGTGGGGGAAGGGCAAAGCAAAACAGTGGTTTATCTTTCTTTGTCAAAACAAAGCTGAATAAGAAGCTTGTGCTACTAAGAAACTTTTAACTGGTGTTACAGACGTAGAGGGAGGCCCCTCTGGGTACAAACAGAAGAACACTCATACAGTTGCTCTTATTGATTTTTTTTTTCCTGTACATGCAGAAAATTTTTGGCATTCCCCAACAAAACCCACGAAAACACCTACATCTAAAAGTTAAATACGATTTCAAAATGAAATACTTAAAGGTCAAGAAATGCCACATGTATATAAATGGCCAGACGAATTAAAATTCTACCTCTCTGTGCCTCCAGCCTGGAGACTGAATGAAGGGGGATTGTGTTAGAGGCAAACAAGCAAAAACCCTGAAATTATGTGAGTGCATAGTTAAAATTACCAGTTACCCTTCTGTTCATAGGAAGGCAAAGTTACATTCCCTATTAGCTTTAGTTATTCTAATTTTTTAATGATTATTTGCTGCTAATTGAAATGTCACATCTGTGACAACTTACATCTATTCTCTTCATGGTCCCATGTCTATTTTATAAAAATTGTAAGCCATGGGACACAGGATCTGTCACTCTTACTGGCTTACAAAGAGCCAGACCAGCCACGGCACTGTGAAAATCATCATTGGCTGTTGAGCTCCTTTGGACCCAAGGGATGTTGGCACTGCATTTCTCTGTATTGGTCTGGAGGTACAACAGGCTTTGGCAGCATCCTTTGTATCAGCCAGGCTTGCTTAAGCTCCATGAAATTGCCCAAATCTGGCCCAGTGATGCTGCTGATGGAATTTGCCAGGCGAGCAGTGACGTGAGCTGGGAGGCTGCGGGGTCCCAGCTGCTCAGGATGCTCAGCCCATGGCTTAGTGCCCTCCCTGGCCTTTGCTGCCTGTTCTCATTCTTGGGCTGCTGGGAGTTGCCACCGTTTTATTTGTCTGCTTTCCACGGGCTTGATCGGGCTAAACGAGCTGTTTTAAAGCTATCTTGAGAAATTGAAAGCTACAGCCACAGCGATGGTGTTTCTCTGGTAGCATGGATACGTATAAACAGACTTCATGGGTCTCACATAGACTGGACCCTTTATTAGAAGCAGGAGCTCTTGCAGGATCCCGGAAAGGACTGATCAGCATCCTGACTTACCTTGTTAAACAGGACTGGTATTTCCGTGAGCTGTCACAAATAAATGCTCACGGATAGGCACAGGGACAGGCAGCCAGGGAACCATGTATGGGCATCGACTGTGCCAGAGGGCAGGGATGACAGCGAGGAATGTAACCTCCTGAAGTTCCCTGGTCAAGGCAGAACGCCACCTGGCACAAATCCTGGCTGCCATACGGTTAAAAATAACAAATAGCATCCCTATTACATAAGGAAGTCTTTTGTCCTTGTTTAGCGGGGCACTATGATATGCCGGAAAGAATAAATACGGAGTTTCTCTGAAGTCTTACTTGTGGTTAGTGCTTAGGGCCAAGCCAGCTGAAAATACCAGGGCTGATTGCAAGCAGGGCCCCGTGTATGAACTGCTGGCATTAAACAGGCAAAAGCTGGGTGGAATTCCAGTGTCTAAGCATGCTCAGCAGCAGCCTCAGCCCAGTTCACTGCACTGGTGACATCTTAGCACCAGGAAGGGCTTTGGGTCCTCTTTTGTGATGATGGTGTTACTACAACATAAATACAGAGGATTTGTGTGTTGAGAGCAGCCTCGGAACCCTCTGGAGGGCTGCAGTCCCTGGATCACCTTCTGGGCTTCCTGCAGTAAAATGGATAATGGAGCAGCTGTGGAAGTTACTGGGGATGATCTTCAAACTCACCCCGGCAGTGCCACCCTTCTCACCCACCTCACCCGCCTGCAGCTCCCTCCCAGCCCCATGAAGGATGTGCCTGCTTTGGTTTCAGTGGAAGAACTAAGCTGAAGTGATGGTAATGCTCAGGTTTTCCTTTGCATCCCACGAGACGCTGTCTGTGATGGATCTGTGTCCAAGGTTCTCCTGTTTCAGTGACAGCCTTCAGGACTGTCAAAGGCTACACTTATCTCCAGTTTGTCTGCACAGCTCTGCCTGTACCGTCCTCTCTTTGGCTGTGATCCCTCTCAGGTCAGGACAGCTGTTACTTGTAACCCTTACCAAAAATTTTTGGCAGCTTTCAGTGCCTGCTGTAAGCAGGAGCATTCGTCAGCAGATGGTCCTCACACTTCCCTTTTAGGTCCCCAGCTGTACCCACACCACCTCCACGCACCCAACTGTGCTTCCACTTTCTATCTTTGTGTGGAAAAGTGCTTTCAGGTGCTTGGCACTTCAGCTAGGGTAGCAGGAAGCATTGAGGATTGAAAGATCTTGATACTGTAGTTATAAGAATGGAACTATCCTTAAAATTCCCCCCACATTCCTTTAAGATGGCTCTGGACTTCCATCCCACCAGCTGTTCCCTGGGGTCATGTCCCACCAAACAAATTCAGACCTTGCATCTGGACACGCTTTTGTTTGGAAGAGACGAGGCCACTCTGAACCTCATCCCAGACTGCGTGCGTCTTGTAAAAATTGTGTGAGGTGGTAGAAATTACTTAAGCACTTGTAAAAGTGCCTGAAATGACTGAAAAGAAACCTTCAAACAGAAGGTTGGCAGTGCCCTGATCAGGCTGGTGGGGCTCTGCCTCTTGTTTGGGGTATGCCTGGTGTGTTGGTGCTTCCCAGCACCCACTCCGTGCGTGTGCCCCTCTGGCTCTGGCTGCAGGCTCCAGGCAGGATCAGGGAGGGTCACGGTCACTCTCTAGGCTGTCCCTTCCTGTAAACAAACTCTCACTGGCCAAGTTACAGGGTTGCTCATCAGCCCCTCAGCAGTGGGAAGGGTGAACATGGTGAAGGAACAGTGGCAGGGAGATGCTGCTCTTAGAAAGGATTAATTCCTTGCAGAGGACACCTCAGTCAGAACTTGGACCACTGTAAGATATTTTTATGATCAAAAAGAAGAAAACACTTTAGATAATTTGGATTTCCAGTGCTTTTAACATGCTGTTTAATCTGATAGACATTCTGCGGTGGGCAGATGGGTGCATTATGAATATTGCACCAGCATCCTTCTTGCCTTCCTGTGCAAGCTCCTGAGCAGATTATAACTTACTTTAACTGATAAATGGAAAAGTTCAGCTGGCTGAATTAGCAATGATGAGGAGGAAGACAGCTCGTCAAAGTGAGGAAATGCATAAATTTAAAATAGGACAGATATTGCTGTCTGGATTCTGAGTCTGATAAAACTTGTTCAAAAATTACCACCTGTGCAGCAGTGAAACAGCTCTCTGCACTTTATTGTGTTACTCTTCTTTTGAGCAGTCAAGTCTGCCAACTGTAGAGCACAGAATGTGGAAGGAAAACTACAGTGAACTTGACAATTATTTCCAGAGATTGGTTCAGTCCTAGAAAATATTCATTGGCTCGCTACGAAAACCAGGGGTTCCCCTGTTGTTCTCTAAATCCTTTTTTTATTATTGCAGCTGTCTTTGGACAAAGGGAGGGGAACAAAGTGACCGCAGAGAGCTCAGGAGTACATCTTTGACATTGTTTAGTGAGAAAACAGTGACTCTTGTTGAATCACCCCGCTAACACAGAGCAGACAGAGCATCTCAGTTCATTACTGTTTGGCTTTTGTTTTGAGGGGTCTCAGCAGAAGCTGAAAGGGTGGCAGGTGAGCCTGGGTTTGTGGTGTTCCCCACACGGGTGCTGCAGGTGGTTACTGCTCCAGGGGAATGAGGGGAATGTGGCCGGTGCTGTCCTTCTGCAAACAGCACGTCCTCACTCTTCTGCTCTGCTTGTGCCACTGCTCCCCCTCCCTGCTAATGGAGCGGGATTGCAGAACGGATCAATCAACCTTTATTTGCATCGTGGCTGTGGCTGTGGGTCCTGTCTCCCTCACAAAATTGCTTTAATGGTCAAATTAAACTTTTGACCCGCCCGACAGCTGAAGGCACTGGTGGTTTGGATTGTCCACAGGAACACTCCCGAGGGTGCTGGGTGGGCTCTGCCACTGGTCCTGGGAAAGGGCACCTGAGTGCAGGTAATGGGGAACAGAAAGTTCACACGTCTTAAACAGGAAACCAATTTCACTGGGAAGTGGAATTGTGTGCTGACAAACTGGCAGCAGCAGCACACGTGCCTTGGTGTGGGGGCCACAGAAGTTGCTGATACTTGTATTTTCAAATTTTTTGTTGTTGTTGTTGTTTTTGAGAACTGAAAGGTATTTCCAGTTCAGCCAGTTACAGGAAGGTAATTGCCGATCCCCTAAAACGTTTTGCCCCTGAGATCTGAAAACGACAAAATGCCACATACTGCTCCTGCAGCCCCATGGATTAAAATGTGCTGCAGCATTTCGGGGTGATTTTTTTAATATGTAGAAATAATAAAATAATTGTCTCAGAGGAAAGCAGACAGATGTCTCAGCTGGCTTATCTAGAAAATCCTGCCATTTCTCTCAGACATGACCTTTACCTAGGTCACCCTGCCTTCCTTGCGACTCAGCTAGATCATTCTGATGGGCACCAGCTTGACATAGCCTTGAAATGGGTTCAAAATCCAGCCCAAGCTGTTTTGTGGATAGAAGAAAGTAAAATGCTCGTAGTCCCTTTCTGATTGTCAGGATGCTAAGGCTGTAATTCAAGTCATTAGGCTTAGTACACAAAGCCCTTCGTAATCCAAGTCTTAAGGACCCAAAAGGTCGCTTGTGGTCCAGTAATCCTGAATAGTAAATGTGATGAGCTAGCGGTGACTGTCCTGATCCTAAAGCATCTCTCAAAATAAACGCTAGTCTCTGCCCCAAAAGCATATGCACCTTATTTCGAGATGAGCCAAGGGGCTGTGCGAGGAATAAGCAGCTTGGCTGCTGAACAGCGTTGTGCAACGCTGGTTTGTTTGGAATTGTTTCATTAACCGGACTGAAGGAGTAGACAGGAGGATGCTGAAGCTTTTGAAGACACACCCTCGTCTGGCTGCAGTGGTCCACTGGAGAGATCTCTGCTCATCACCAAGATCCCTCAAATCCTCCTCAAAATCTGCCGCTGCAGCTGCTCATGTGAATGAAACGAGCAAAGGTTGCTTATGATGGGAATGGCTCATCCCCTGGTCTGAGAGCAGTGTCAGAGGTTGTTCATGTTCACACAAGTGATGGGGACGGTGACAGTGAAACATCTGGCCAGAGGTGCTGCAGCTGGCATTGAGCAGGTAGGGGGCTGAGAAGATCTGGCAGATCCCAGGGGGCCACATCGCAGCTGTGACCACTTTGCAGGGATCCAAAAGGCAGTGGCTTTGTGGAACAGCCCAGAGAGGGGCTGGCACCTGGCAGTGCAGGCCTGGAAGGAGCCCCAGGGTGGTTCTGTGGGAGCAAAAGACAAATGGACAGATGTGGAGGATGTAGGCTTGGACTGATGGGATAATTTACAGAGTCAATTAAACATGAGCATTTAAGGAGCTCAGTCCTTTACCCACCTCCTTGATACCTGCTCAGGAAGGTGCCAGAGAGGTACAGAAATGGAGGACTGGGAACACTGAACCACTGATGGGACCATTTGTAAGGTTCCCTCTTGCTGCCTGACACGCCTTTTCATCCCTGTTTTTGTGCTGAGGGCAGTTAGATGTCAGCTGGGAGTAGGGCTGCATGACTTTGTTTTTCCTCTTAAATGTCTCCTTGCCTTTCAATTTGTTCAGTATTTGAACTGATTTTCATCTTTATATTGTATTTATTTAGTGGTGCTCTGGATATGGTTATTTTTGTGCCCTGAAGGGCCTACTTTTCCATTCCATTTCAATATATAACTTCTATTAACATCAAGGCTTGCTGCATGCATAAAGGGGCACTGAATGGCTAAACTGTACTTAAATACCTGTGACCTCTTGGCTCTTCTATGTGGAATGATTATTAATGCTTTGTCCTTGCCGTGTTTCATCAGAAGATGCTGCCACACAAGGCAGAGCTGGGGAGGTCTGATCATCCCTTTATTACAGATGGGTAAAACAGAGGAAAAGAGATTAAAAGATTTGCCAGGAACACAGAGCAATCAGTGGCTGTGCTGAAAATAGAAACCAGGCTCCTGGTTTCCATTCCCCAAATCTGGCCTCTAGACAACACGACTATATTAAAAATCTAAATGCAAACATAGACAATCTTTCCTTTTTCAAACCTTCCCTGTCAACGTTTTGTGTCCTTTTGACTCTGTTTCACAGAATAACCTGGTAGCACTTGGATCAGAGAACCGGGAAGCAGCTGGGCTGTGCTCTCTGGATACTGCAAAGGCAACTGGACCACCAAAACCTCAGAGTGACCAAAGAGCTCATGGCAGAAGGTGGGAGGAGACTTGTGTCTATTTTGAGACAGAAAAGTATTCAGTAGCTGTAGGCTACTGTTCAAAATACTTTGATTACTGTATTTAAGGAAGCCAAAAGTGATACTGTTGTGACAGCCAGTCCCTCAGCCTTTGTATTCTAGAAAATATTCTCTCTTGTAATGCACCACAGATCCAAAGCTGGCAGCAGAAGGACGTGCAGGCATTTTAACTGTTTACTATTAAGTCTGCAGACGATGGGTAAATCAAACACAACTGAGGTTTGAAATGCATAAGCAGAAGGGAAAAGTGAATTGGGTCTCACTGAGGAATGGCACAGCTGCAGGGCCTCCTGCTCTCCAAGCCAGAGATGCTGGCAGTGCCATTGCTGGGCTCATTCCTTTGGGCTTGGCCCAGCTTTATTTCTGTTCCCATATTGTTCCTCCAATGCTGTAAACAGGCTTGATGATCAAAAAATAAAAATAGCGTATGGATGCAACCCAACCAAACCACCAAAGTAAACTTCATGAGAGAAACTCGATTTAGAAATGCACCCCTGAGTCATGCCAAAGAGTCCACGTTAAAGGCTTTTTAAAGAAGCAATTAGGAAGCAGTCTCCTTTTAAAGACACTTCCCAGGGCTTATTACAGGACAGAACATGCAAATTAGGGCTAAATTCTGCCCGTCTCCCTCACGTGCACGTCTTTGTGTGAGCAGGGTTTGAGATGTGGCTGCACTTGTTCAGATCCCCGTGGAGCCAGCGACAGCAGTGTGTGGCTCACTGCTGTGTCCAGAGAAACTGTAAATCCAGGGGGAACGTGGGCACATCATCACTGGGACACCTGAAAGGAAAAGTGAGTGTTGGAGCCTGTTAGGGATTGACCCCGCTGCAGCCTGTCCTGAATTCCTGCTGTTGTTAATGGCAAGCTCAATATAAACAATGGGAAAACTCAGCTGAAGTCAAAGGGAGGAGAGTTGGCCTTGCTGAAGTTGATGCATCTTCCCTAAGGCATCACATCCCAGAGCTCAGCACCTTCTAAATCCCTTTCCACTCGACAGAAGCCCAAACTAAGTGAGATGAGATGAGACACAAATCAAGGTGGCAAGCTGGGGACATCCCCTCCATATGGGGTTAGAAAGTGCCTGGATCTGAGGAGTTGTGGGGCCAGGTGGTTGCTCATCTGCCCAGAATGGGGATGTGGTGGGGAGCTGGGAGTGTCTCCTCGAGGCTCACAGCCCTGGGGTAACAGTTCAGCTCACCTGTACAGGTGGGCTCAACCTTGAATATTTTAGTGTCTGGGAAAAGCCTGTTTAGAAAGGATCTTTTGTATCATCTTCATGCTCATCGTTGATACCATAGCAAGAAAAAAAGCAGTTTTCATTAGCAAAACTGTTGCCTTTTTGCCATTTCGGCTGGCTTGGGAGAGCAAAGTCTCACTGCTGAAGACTGAACGTGATGCAGTTTTCAGTGGTCAGCCCAGCAGCTTCTGAAATATATCCACGTTTGATGAGGTTAATAACACCGTAGTCACCGATGCTGAATTTTTTACCCGTTCAGGCCATATGTCTCTGACCTAATTAGACTTTTACTGGCTGATGGTTTATGGAGCAAACCTCTAAGGATTTCGTGTCTGGTTCCTGAAGAACCACTCAAGAGGGAAATGCAGCTGCCTGGTGCTGTGCTCCTGCTTTCAAATGGGCAAGTGCCTCGTTCACTCGCTGCAGGCTGGTGCCTGTCAGTGCTGTTAACCCGAGCAGATAATTCTGATACATTTTAACTTAAAATTAGTGATTGGATTAAATATTAATCTGTAACCTCCAAAGGAGCACTGTGCCCCTTTGGCTGGTGATGCCGTGCAGTGATCCATCAGCATTTCTGAGCCCCACAATTTGGAGATCCCTGAAATGCTTCCAGGGCAGTCAGGGTTTGTTTAAAGCAGTTTTCAGATGGAGATGAGCTCGTTTCTCAGTATTGCCACTGCTGAGGCCACAAGTATGAAACCACAGGCTGGATTTTGCAACTGCAAGTCATGTTTCAAGAGCTTCATGGGTGATAAAATACCCAAATTGTGATAGTCTGTGTACTTTATTACCTGCTGGGGGCATGTTTACTCTGTAGCCCCTGTTGGTGCACCTGTTAGTGGTGACTGTGGTTCTGATCATGTTCCTATCACTGTCTCGTGGCCTTTAAACCAGTCTTTTCTCTTTTCCATCTGGATTTTTTCTTCTCTAAACCAGGGATAATGGCATTTCTTTAGCTGGAGTGCACTTCACATTCAAGTGCTGCTGCTGGAGCAGAGCTGCCATCCCTGAGATGTGTCACAGACCCCACGCAGTGAGAAAGAGGATGGGGCTTTTTAAAGACAGCCTACACAGGCCTGTAGAAGCTGCTATCACACTCAGCACCATTTAAACACTTTAACCTTCCTCTGAGAAATGCCTGACCTGCAGCTCTGAACAGAAAACCCAAAATTTCACAAACCCAGAAAGAACCAGTTCCCCCGAGCTCTATTCCGAGACCCGGGCTCACGATAGGCAGCTCCAGCCTGGAAGGCAAAGCTTGCACGTGGATTAATGGCTTAAAGGAGCCTGCTGGGTTCAGGGTCAGCAGCGTTTTGGCTGTGGAAGGCCCAGAGGAGTTTGGGGGTAGGTTTGGGGGGTGGGTTTGGGCCAGAGCTTGCTCAGGGCTGTCCCAGCTCAGCTGCGCCAGGCGGGCCCGGCTGTCGGCACGTGTTGATTAGCTGAGGGGAAGGCTCTGGGGCAGCTTGTGCTGCTTCAAAGGGCCCTTCGGGGGAGCAGCTAAAACACAGCTTGCAAGAAAAATAAATGAAGGCGTGCTCAGTTTTTTCCTGTGGCCGCCAGCAAGCTGTGGCCACGAGCAGAGAGCGCGGCCGAGGCCACCCACGCCGGAGGGCTGTGGGTCCTTCCCGGCCACCCCATCCTGCAGCCCCCCAGGATCCCACCAGCGCCCAGGGAACAGCTCCCCAGCAGCCCTGTGCCTGCTTTGGGGCCTGTCCAGAGACAGCAGAGGGGAGGGAAAGTGCTGGTGGGGAGAGGGAATGGCATATTCTGGGATGCAGCCTGACAAACCCAGGCTGGGGCCTGGCCTTGTGCTCTTGGCTCCAGTTTGGAGCGCAGGGGCACGGGGCTGTGCGGGAGGGAGGCTCTGCCTGCTCGTGATTTTGGGTTTCCTTGGCAAGAACTGCCAGTTTGGGGCTCTGTCCATGCCCCCAGCCCCACCTGCTCTTGGCTGGCTCCAAGGGCAGGTGCAGGGAGGGAGATCTCAGTTTCTGCTCTCTGATCCTCTTTGTCCAAGACCGTCTGATTTGGATGGGCTCAACCTCCAAAGCCCAAGCAATAACGTCCTTTCCCAGCAGCAGCCTTGGGGGTGGTTCAGTCCCAGGGCTCTCTGTCTTTTTTTCTGGGCTTCCCTTTCTGTGATTTCTCTTGTGACTTGTGACATGACCCTGCCCTGACAGTGGAAGTTTTGATATTTTTTTTGAGAGATCATTTACTCCTAGATAAACATTGATTTTCATTTTAATTTTTAACCTATGTCTCTGAGGTGACAATGCTTTTGTAGGCCATCTAAGAAGCTGTTATCTTTGCCCAGCTTTGCCTCTTTCATTTGCTTCACCCAGCAGGTAATGAGTAACCTGTCCTCCTGCTGGGCAGGCTGAGAGCTGGCAGAGGTGATCTGATTGCTTCCTTCTCCGTTCTCTCTGGGAATCATAACCACATTTTTAGTGTCAGAGTGACATCTCTCTGCCTCTTGCGTTTGGTAATCCTTGTGTTGTGTGGCAGTGCCATTCCTGCAGCATGTCCTGCTTTACTTCTCTGCATGGACCTCCCAGAAATGCCCGTGGGGAAGGGTCGGAGCTGAGCCAGCCCCGGAGTGGGCCTCCAGGCACAAGGGCTCATTCACACCAGCCCCGGGGCCGTCCGGGGCACAGCCCTGTCTCCTCAAAGCCACACAGGCAAGCCCTTGTCCAGGCAGGGATGTGGATGTGCCTGTCCAGACTCCCAGTCTCCTACTCTCACCACAGATGCTGTTTGTGACACAAGTGGGTTTGGGGTGGTGCAGAGGACTGGTGCAAGCTGAGGTCGCATCCTTCCCGGTCAGCCCAGGTCCCTCCTGAGGTGGGGAGACAGAACAGGTTTAAATGGGCGCTGTGTCCAGTGTAGGTGTGACCCTTCCTGCCCCTTGGAACAATCCCAAAGCGTCCTCAAGGCTGACAGCATCTCAGAGCACAGCATGGAGCAGGACAACACCCGTGGGATCTGACAGGACTCAAACAAAACAGGTGTCAAACGCTCTTTTCCTACTGACAGAACCATGGTGAGACCAGGGTAATTTTGCTGGTGTCCTTCCACTGTCAGCTGCTGCCAGAAGGCCACGCTTCACCCACCCAGCAGGACTTGTCACTCCCCCTGGTGACCTCCACACTCTGATTTTTCTCTCCTTCTCTGGACTGCAGAGAGGCACAGCCGGGTGTTCACTGGGGAGTTCCAGAGGAGGTGCTGGCTGGCAGCAAGGGCACACAGAGCAGCTGTATCCATACCCTGTCACACGGTGCCAGCAGGTTGAGCAGAGAAGGATGTGCTGCGTCTCAAATGTGTTGTTGATCGCAAGGGTTTGCAAAAGTCTTGAGCTGAGACTTGAGCTCTGTCCTTATTGTCGGGCCTACTTTTGTAGGGCTTGGGGAACATTGTTTTTTTAAGAAAAATACATCTGGGGGTCTTCTTGTTTCTCTTGCCAGTTTTTTTTTTTTGCTTTTAGTGGCTCTTGGGTCACATTTCAAGGCTGGGTTTTTTTGCAGTGCAGAGGGAAGGAAATTATTTTTGACAAGGCAAAGGCTGAGGTCCTTATGCAATCCCCTGTGCAGTTACTGGGAGTTCAGACAGAGCATGGATCACGATGACTCATGATAAAGGCTGCAAGAACTGGCAAGAGCGCAGTAGCACGGGCTGTTTGTACCTCAAACAATTAGTTCTGTAAACAGCTTTTTGTCATGTTTCTGAACTGCATGTTAAAAACTAATACATTGCCCAAGACTAGACATTGGAAAACAATGTAGGGAACAATCCAAGGCTGAATGAGAAAGATTTGATGACCTAATACGTATATAATGCATACAGCATGTGTGTGTGGGGGGGTTCATCTTGCTGCTGAGAGGGAGGCCCAGCGTGAGGAAGGGTGCCCTGTGCTATTTCCCAGGGACTGGATGAAGATCCAGGCTGTGTTCAACCCTGAGAGCCCTCCTGGGAAGGGAGGGTTCTGCACTGTACCCAAACACCTCGGTGCCCTCTTGACTGAGCACTTTTTTGGCTGCTGGTCAGCCAGCTGGGGGAGAGAGCTCCCCAGCTGTCAGCAGAGCTGCCTCCCGGCCACCGCTCCGGTCCCCCTGCACAGTTTATCCTCCAAACCACAAGTTGTCCAGTGAAATCCCTTGTCCTGTTCACAGCAGGGATGGAGCAGTGTCATCTGCTCCCAGCCTTGCTCTCTGAGACAGCCGGGCCATTTTTCTAAGGACAAACATGTCAGCCCCAGATAAATCCCATGCATTGAGCTTCTCACTGTGTCAGACTGCAGAGAGAGCTACGAACAAGCCAAACCCAGAGCTTTGGTGTGAACAGCACACAACTGCCTCAGATAATACCTCCTGCCCAGAAAGGTTCTGCATACCTGGGATTTCGTGGGGGGTTTTGTTTGTTTCTTTGCTTTTGTCAGTATTTTTTGCAGCAGTGCCCAGAATAAACCACAAAATGCCAGCATGCTCTATTTCCTAGGATTTTCAGTCCAAGCAAGGCTAAGGTGGAAGAGAGGAGGAATCAGGTCTCTTCAGGGAAGGCATAGCCAGAGTTCCTTTCTTTAAAAACAGACCAGTGATAAAACTACTGAAAAACTGACTTTATTTGTGGATGTAGAAAGAAAATTAGCCAGGCTCATTCCAGTTATTTTCTGCTGGATGCTGTGTGAACGTCCCGAAGTAATCTCATCTTGGGGACAATTGCATGTGTGTTTGGGGGTTTCTAGGTTCGGATTTTGCAGAAACCAGCAAAAATTCTAGCCAGTTAGCAAGAGCAAGAGATTTGTGAATCTTATTCTGCAGCCAGTTTATCTATCACATTGAGAAATGGTGTAAGTAACTTCCCTGCACATAAAGTGCAGCTGCTTATTGTGCTGTGAAATTTAACGATGCTGAGTGTAACTGGTTTATAATTCATGTAAAAGATAAAATTGATGCTCTAACTTCGAAACAGAAGTGTTTTCGCTTACTAAACATTTGGAGTTTTCTTTGGGAAACGCTTTATCGTTTTGCTTTATTACCTCTTCAAAAACGTAATTTCATTGTTCCATGAGTTTACTATTACTTTCTCTTAATTGTATTTTTTTAAATTCACGTTTATAGGCTCTATCTAGACAAGTCTGATAGGCCCCATTCATTTCTGCAGAGAATTTTAACTAAGAAGAGGCCCTTTTATACACTGAAATTTTTTAGTTACCAAAAAAGAGACTCCAACCACACATCGTGTGGTTCCTCACTTAAATGATGTCTCCATTAAGACACTTGAGTGTTATAAGATAATGGATGAAATTTTTTTTTGGTGTGATTTTTTTCCCTGTTTTCTTTTTTAGTTGTTTAATTTCTACCCATTCCTTGGATTTCTCCTCAAACCTCCCAAGATGACACTGAAAGAGGTAGAAGAGGTGGGTGTGATCCTAAAGAAGTGCCTCCAGGAAAGGAAAGGGAGTATTAATGAGAGCAACCTGATGAGCTACCCTGATGCTGTGGTATTCAAACAAGAGATATTTCAACCATAGGATGGCTCCTAGTACTGTACCTTATTCAGAGATGCTGATGAGATTATTGTCTAATGAACACGCTCTGTGACTGTTCATATGGAAATATTTAAATTTTGGGTAATCATTTATGTCCGAGGAGACACAATAAAGAGGCTCTTACACCTGCCAGGTTCAGCAGAAAGGAGGATATGACATCGATTTATTGACATTATCTTATTCTTATACGCATCCCAACTCCACAAGGGATTGGGGAGCATGTCACTTCCTTCTCCATCTCACTGGAGAAGAAAGGTGCTCATCAAAGTGGTCATATCACAAAAGGAATGAAAAACAGAAGATACCGTTAAGTAAACATCGGCTACTATTTACATAAAACTGTGAGAAAGAATCTGACTCCAAGGTTAAAAACAGAAGGCTTACAGAATTCCAGGGCAACAATCATCCTCCTATTTGAGTGCTTTAAATACTTCACACTGAAGGAAAAGCAAGAAAAATTTTGTCATCAGCTGTCGGCTACAGTCCATTCCTTGCCAGAGAGCGAGAGAGAGGCAGTGCCACTTTTCCAGCACTCTCTTTCCTCCCTACGGGCATGGGAGGAGGCAGCAGAGCTACAGAGATGCAGAAATTCCAATGGCGCTTGTGCAAACCCCTCGCCAGCTCCCACGTGGTGGATTTCACAACAGGAGCAGTTGTGTGGGAGTCTGGATCAGCCTCTATTTGCCCTTTTTCTCCAAGTGTTTGCATCCGCATTCTTGGGCCGGGCAGTGTGAACGGGAAAGTGCTTCCCACCAGCAGCAGGAAGCAGGGACAGTGGAGCTGATGTGTCACTGGTGTCCTGGGCCTTCACGGCTCTCCTGTGGCTCCTAGAAAGGCCTGGCACACAAACACAGACAGGTAAATCCCAGCTCCTCATCTTAAAAAGTTATTGTTCTGCACCTCTCATCAAATTTCTGCCTTCCCAGGATCCCCAGACAGAGGTTGGAAGCCCTGAGCTGGTCACACAAGCACTGCCTAGAGCAGATAAATGCCATGTGATGTTGGAAAATGGATTAAATTATGCAATTGGTTCGTTTCGGGGGGGCAAAATCCCAAGTGTGCCAATATTTCTTCTGAAAACTGAAGGAATTCTGTACTGAAATGTCAAGATGATGCAATTTGTCACTTGTCACTCACCTGCATCCCACCATAATGCCTCTGGAGCCTGGGTTACCTGTCCTAGTTCTCTCTTTTCATGCTAACAACAGTGGTTTTTTCCTTCATATATCCCTAACAAAAGCAATACCTGTTTTCTTTATGCAGATCACGGTGCCCCTGCGCTCATCCTGCTCATGGCTGGCACTCAGACAGCATCCCCAGCATTGCAATGGGGCCATCCTGCTGCTGCTGAAGGACCCTAAGAGTCAAAGTAAGGTTTTGCTTTGCTTACACAGTGTGCTGAAGTATTCTGCAGTGACTTTGTAAGTGATGCTCATCTGGAAAAGCTTCATAGCCTCTCATGTGTGCCAGAGCATCCAAAATCAGCACGCTGTCCACCTCCATCCAAGCATTGAATGCTGCCATTCAAGACCAAAGCATCTGAGAGGTTTTTCTCTACCTGCCCCAGGGGCTGCAGGTCCCGTGCTGGGGTGTTCCAGCCAACACTGAGCAGAGCTGGGATTTAGAGGTGTTTTAGCACTATAAATGTGCCTTTCCTTTGCCCTGCAGGAAAGGTTAACACCGAGACTGAGTGTGGCCCTGGCTGCTCCCCCGCCTTTGAGGGCTGGAAAAAGCTGCCATTTCCCAGTGCAGCAATCCATGAGGTGTGGAGATTTGTCACTCTCCTGCCACACATTCCCTGGTGCACCTCAGCTGGCACCCCCTTTAAAAGCTGCCTCACCCCTTGCTGCTCTCCAGGTGAAGGGGTGCAGCACTTCAGTGACCCATGGGGCAAAACAGCACCAGGAGTGGGCGAGCCTCAAGCACAGGCCTTTTTGGGGGGAAGAGCCAGTTCCCTAATCCCTCATCTCCTACGAGTCCAGTCCAGTGCCAGTGTGACTTCGGGGTTAGGCACACAGCTTCCCTTTCCCCATAGCTCAGTCTTCATAACCTGGAGTTTGTTCCTGATTCTCTTCACTCCCTGTTCGTGCCCTGCAGAGCAGTGCTGCCCCTGAGCCACCAGGACATTGCCTCTGCCTTGCTGGGCAGCAAGGGAGCCTGGCCCACATCTTTCCTCTGCTTCCTCGCCGGGGAACAGCCAACAACTGCTGAAGCTTAATCACAGAATTGTTTAGGTCGGAAAAGACCTTTAGGATAATCAAATCTAGCCACCAAACCCCAGCACCACCGCCGTGTCCTCGAGTGCTGTATCCGTGTGGTTTTTGAGCACCCCATTGCACCTCTGGGTTTCCACCACCCTGCTGGGTTAGGGCCAGCTCACATATTAGTCAGTAATTCCAGAGAACTGGGTGTCTTCACTAAAGAAGGGTCTTACTGGCATGTGCAAGCCCAGGAATTAGTTCTCCAGAAGAAGAGGTTGGCTGCCAGACACAGCCCGCGGGAGGAATGCTGAGTGGGAAGCCGGCAGCTTGCGACATCCACAGGTGCTGCGGCAGAGCGTGGCTGTGCTGGGGGGCAGCGGGGATCCCCCTGCCCAGCCCCGAGCTGCCAGACAAAACGGGGGAAAAGAGAGATGCCCGATGAATTCGAGCCATTCCCTGAGCACCACCTGGTTCCTCCCGGTTAGTGGGAATGGGTGTCTCTGCACCCAGCCTTGCAGCACTGAGCGGGGCATAAACCCTAAAGACTTAGCTCTGACTCCTTCCCCAGCCCCAGTTTGTGCTGGCAGGGGGTTTTAGCTTTGAAAGGACCCCAGGGCTGGGCTGGCTGTGACTCGGAGGGATCGTGGTGCCATCTCGTGGCAAAAGTAAAGTAGAAATTAAATTGTGTGCAGTGCTCCTTGCTCCGGCCGGCGCAGAGGGGCTGCAGGTGGAGCTGCTGCAATCCTTGCCCCTGATCCTCGCCCCTCTCAGGGCAGGAGCCCCTGGTCCCCAGTGTCACACAGCCCTAGGCCGTGGGACAGCTGCCAGAGCCGTGAGCCACAAAGTGAGCTGCTGTTGTTCAGCTCTGACTCTGAACGTCAGGGCACCTGTCCTGCCCCAAGGTGTTTGCCTTCCATCCAGGTGAGGGTTGCAAGGCACAAACATGTTTTGCAGCTACACGGAAGACCCTCAGGGCCACTGAGGAATGTGGAAATGGTATTTCCACCGCTGAGAGCCAATGTTTTCTGCTAGATAAATAGATAGCTGAGTCATAATCGATGTTCTGCCATCGCTTGGCTGAGCAAATAAGCGGGAGAGAGGTGCTTTATTTTGTGGAGATATATTCAGCTGTGTAATTCAGTGTGCTGGGGAGGGATCACTTCTATCCATCTGCTGACACAGGCACAAGTAGGATGCATTTTTCAAAGGAATCAAAGGAACCTGTTTTCCTTGGATGTTTGCAGCTCTGAAGGCTGCTGTGCTGTGGAGGAAGGGATCCATCTCTGCTTCAAAGCCAAGGACCCGGGAGCCCATGGCAAGGGGGCAGGTCTGAGGTTCCACCAGGGAGTTCCTGCAGAGTTGAGCCCAGCCCAGTGCTGTCCCCTGGAGCACTACATTGCTGCCTTATCTATCTTTGGAGTTTGCATTATTTTTGGAGGGGTTAGAACAGGAACAGTCCTGGCCTTTCTGAAGCCAAAGGCAGAAGTCTTTGTTTTTATTATTTCAGAAGGACCAGGACTCCCTTCACAGAGCTGATATGTGCTTTGCTCCCCAGTTGCTTTACCTGTCCCTCCTTGCCTTCCCACCCAAAGCCCTGAGCAGAGGGCCAGCACTAGCATCAGTGAGGCTGTGGTGGCAACCTTTGGTTCAGCCTCTGCAAGCAAGAGGCAGAGAAATGAAGAACCCAGGCTGTCCCCAGGGCTGACTCACAGCCCAAAGCTGAGCAATTTGCCCTGGTCAAACCACCCTGCAGCTATGGAGGGTCTCCTGCTGAGCTGGTGTTCACTGGGAGGAGCATATGCAGAACTTCTCAGCCGTGGGGTACATCTGACATTGTATTTGTTGTCACTCTGGGCTCAGGACCAGCCTTTCATGGTGTTTGCATTTCTGTGTACTGCAAAGCTGGGTGCCAGGCATAGGAAATGTAATGAGGACATGGGATTAAAACTTTATTGGGTTCCCATGAAGGGGAAACAAACAATATGATAAAGCACATGATAAGAAAATGCATGCGGAGGAGTGGGAAGTCACAGGCAGATAAATGGATGGGAAATTGCCTGAGCCATAGGTCAGCTGGAATAAGGTTGTGGAATATGATGGCATGTGAGAGTGCCACAGAGAGAGACAACAGCCAGGCTGAGCTGCAGAGGAAAGGGAGCCAACCCAAACCAGGTCTCATTTAATCCCCGATCCCAGTTCTCTGTGCATGTGTGTGTGTGCAAAACAGGCACTGTGAACTTAGATTGCGTTTGCAGGGGAAGTGCATGGCTGGTTCCAAAGGCCAGACCATCCCAAACACTGGAATGACTGCTGGTGTGGGCTCTTAACATTAACCAGGATATCTGAAGAGAGGGAACAGCCTTTGCTGCCATTTAACAAGGTCAGGAAGGACAGAGATGCGTAAAACTAGCAGTGGGTGTAGTTTATTTTTCTGTGTCATTAGCCTTTTATGACCGGATGCTGGTGCAAATCTCATGTGGCCTCATGATTTAAATTGCAAACTTAGGAATGTAGCTCCTGTTTGGTTCAGACTGGGGAGCAGTGTTGAGCTTGGTAGCAGCACTTGCTTATCTGAACAGGTTTGCAGGCTCCGGGGCACCTTCCAGGACACTGTTCCAAGGCAGGAATAACTTAGTCCTCAAATCACATGAACCAATCTGTTTTTTCACTCCTGGTGCTTGGCTTGGCTGCCTGGTAGGTGAAATCCTGGTGGGACTTTGCTGTGGAAAAGCTCAGGAAGCATCTACGGATGGCTCAAGTGTGTGACCCACGGTGTCTTCCTGTGGCTTCCAGCAAACAGTGGTTTGTTCTTCCTCAGGATTCTGGGCAGATTTCTGTGATGTGGTGAACCTTGGGAGCCTGAGTGTTGCCCCTACTGCTCATGGGCTGCATCCCCTCCACCAGACCTGCAGCTTGGTCCCTTCATCAGCTCCGTGCACGGTCTGTCTGGAGAAGTGGGGTGTGACTGCCAGCACCACGGTTTGTATTTGCATCTCCCCCCCAGCACGGGAGCACAGAGCAGCCTCTGGGGGGACGGAGCAGAGGAGGGGGAGTGGATGGAGACAGCGGGGAGGGGATGTGGTGGTGTGGCAGGAGGGGGGGATGGCGAGTTTGAGCAAAGTTGGGGTCTTGGAGCCCAAAGCTGTTGGGCGAGGCCGTGGTTATTCCCGCAGGACAGCACAGGTTGCCTGAGGCTGGGGCCTCAATGTGAAAGTCGTTTGGGGGACGGTGAGGTCCAAGTCAGACTCTGAAACTCCCGGCTGGGGTCGAAAAGTAAATGTTTGGAGCAACCCCACAAAGAAGACAAACAGCTCCATCTTGGCCAGGCTCTCTCCGATGCAGTTCCGTCGCCCTGCAGGTGAAAGCAGAGTGTTTTACCTGATGGAAAAACCCAGCTGGAATGTTTGCCATGGACACATTGGCATCCGAGATGTTGGAGTGGGAGCAGGAGTGAAGCCTTGAAAGGCACTAAAGCATTTTGGAGGAGAGGGGCCTGTGTTGCTAAAGGTTCCTACCCGGTCTCTTTTGTCACAGCCACAGCCAATTTACAGGGTTATTACACATTTGTGGTGTGCCCTCTCCTCTCCTTGGCTCTTCCAACCCTCTCAGCATCTTTAACCCTTTCTGTTGAAAAGCAGCCTGATAGAGGAATGCCACCTCCTTCCAAAGTGAAATGGTTTGAAAATCACTTTTCCTGTGGAATTTATCCTCACATCCCACTTTTAGAAAAGAGTGTGTTTCCTCTTTACCACCCTTCTTTGTGCTATATTTACCAGTGGGAGAGCTGTGCTCTGAGAGCAGCCATTTACCCAGATGCAGAATTCTTGATTCCATTCAGTTTTCTGGTTGCTTATTGACTGAGTTAAGGGTAGTTTTTAAACATGAAGACCTCATTAGTGTGTATTGTAATGAAATGGCCCTGCCATAGCCCCAGCTCTGTGCAGATCAGCCCTTTAGATACCTGTGGAGAAGGGCAGGAAAGCTCCTTTCTTTACAAAATTCCCTTCAGCGTCGAGAAAGTGGTTGGGGTTGAACTGATGTGGTGTCTCCCATTGTGTCTTATCCAGCAGCACTGAGGTAAGTGATGGGATTACAATTATACCCTGGAAGAAAAGTACACGAAGGCACAAAAGATAGCAAAGTGCTCTGTTTTGGTTCATTTTCTCACACAGATTTCTGCGTCCCAGGAGATTTGCTCCACCTGGAGTAGGTGGACACCAAGAGGGTTTTATCCCCTCAGCCAGTAGAGAGACATTGTGAGATTGTCCCACCAGTGCCAAGGATTGAAGCCAAACCCCACATGGTGCTGTGAAAACCTCAAGGTAAGATCCTGCAAGTTCTCTGGCAGATACTTCACTGTGCAGATGGCAGCAAGGACGTAAACCAGAGTTGCTCACAGAGTGAGGAAGTCCTGGGCTTGAGAGGGACTGAAGTGAGTCCTGTGACACACTCTGAGCTCAATATAGAGACCATTCTGGGCATGGTTTTGGGCTCTGTCCTGCCATTCCCTCTAAAGAAACCATTCTCCAGTGGCACTGGCAAGTCTGGGGAGGGTGCTGGGCTCCTGGGAGGGAGCAGGCACCTACCTTGGGAAGGAAGTAGCCCCTGAAGTGGGTGTCCACAGCGGTGCAGCGGGGCACGTGTGGCAGGAGGGTGACAAACCTCTGCACCTCGTGCAGCACGGCGTTGGTGTAGGGCATGTTCTTCCTGTCCTCGTACGTGGCCCAGCTCCCAGCTTTGACCGTTCTCCCAATCTCCTCCTGAACCTTTTCTGGAAGGAACAAAACAAAGGGGATGTGTCCCTGTTGTCCTGTTTTTTGCTAAGCCTTCTGTTATAACCTTGAAGTCATAGAATTTTCACACAGTTTCATATAAATAATGGCCAATGTTTATTTAACTGTCTTTTCTGTTTTTCATTCCTTTTGTGATAAGAGAAAGTTTGATGAGCATCTTTTTTCTCCAGTGGGATTGAGGAGAAAGTGACATGTCCTCCAATCCCTTGTGAAATTGAGAATCCTATAAAGTATGATAAGTGTAAATAAACTCTCTCTTTTCCCTCCTTTCTGCTGAACCTAGCAGGTGTGAGAGTGTCCTTTATTGTGCTTTCACCGGCACATGTCCCGGCAAGGAAGCCAGCTCCCTCCTTGGATTTGATTTGGGGAAAAAAAAAAGAAAGAATCCAGAGTTAGAATAGAGAGAGGATCCTTAAAGCAGCAGTGTGGGTTTCCCTGCTCTACGTTTAACTCAGGCATGTGGGTGGGTTGTTTCCTCAGCATCATACTCTGATCTCCACTCATCCTCTCTCCTAGCAAGTCAAAAAGTTATTTTATTGTGACTTTGATCAGCACCTCGTTACGTTAGGGATTCATCACAGTGCAGGGATAGGGTTCAGCTCTTAGGGCAAAAGAACTGCTGTGGATCTGAGGCCAGGCCTCTCCCTTCCCCATTTCTGCCTTGCCGTGGATGGAGTAGGTAAAAGCTGCTCACTTTGAATCTCTGGGTATTTCATCATGAGCAGGATGGACCACTGGAGCGTGGTGGCAATGGTCTCTGTTCCGGCCATGACCAGGTCGAGAATGGATGCCATTAAGTTGTCATCATGGAAGAGGCTGTCCTTCTTGTTCTTCTCCTTGAAAAACACAAGAGGTAAGAGGAGTCATAAAACCATCAGCCTGAGTACTCAGGAGGCTGGGGAAATACTGCATCACCTACAGCACTGCTGGCTGTGGTCTCGTGTTTGTGACCTGGGTGATAAAATAGACCTGATCTTGAATGCATCCACCAGAGATGGAGCACCACAGATAGAAGGTTTGGAGTGGAGTTTGGGTTCAACACCCATCTCCCCTGGAAGCAGGTTGAAACTCAGAGCCAGGGGCTGTTCACAGACAGCCTCGCAGGTTTGGAAAGAGCCCAGTCTCTGCCCTGTAGAGAAGCAGATGGAGCTAGTCCTACCTCTGAGGGACTCCTCTTGCCCAAGGCCGGGTTGAATCCCCAGCAATGCTCAAAATCACCTTTCAGGCCATTTCCACCTGGGCTTTAGAACTGTGCTAACTCCTCCTGCACACAGCTGAGTAGAATGCTTAGTGCCTAAGGTCAGCCTGGATCCAGCTGGAAAGAAGAAAAAGCTCAGCCCAAATATTTTGTGTTGAACGAAATCAACTGATGTGTGAAACTGCTGGGCCTCTACTAAGTAAGATGCAGGGCAGGGTTAGGACTTGTACTGATGATTTATCATTCAAGTACTTTAAGGGGATCATTCATCTTAGCAACACTATCAATGATTAATTGATTTGTTTTCATAAAAAGAAAGGCAGAGTCAGCTTTCATGTGAATTCATGCATTTTCTACTAGGAGCAAGTAGCTGATCTCACATTATTAGTGCTGCTGTTTCAGGAGTGGACTGAGAGTAGCTTTTGTATCTTAATTTTGATAGGAAAATGTACCAATTGTAAGAGGCTGGCATCTGATTTAAATACCATTGGAATAACAGAATGGATTTCAGTAGATTTACATTTGGAATCAAGACTCAGCAACTGTTTCAGCTAGAAAATCCAAAGGAGACATTGCAAACAGCCAACAGAGCTAAGCAGTCCAAGATACCTCTTGTTGCTTGAATATCAGTGCATCGATGTAGCTCCTCACACTGTTCTCATTGATATCCTCCCTGCTCGCCTTCATGTACTGCCGTAAAATGACACGCACATCTTCGATTTTCTTCAGCATAATCTTGTGGGTTTTGAAAAGAAATCCAAGGAACGGGTAGAAATTGAAATACTAATGAGAAATTAAAAAGGAGAAGCATTAGGCCTGCAGAAATATCACACAGAATCACCTTGGCGCTTGCTGAAACAGCTTTTTCCTAAGGCACTATGTATCAGTAGTATTTTGAATTTAGCAGTAATATCTCAGCATCCCAGGGTCTTCCTGGGCAGCTTTTCATAAGCTGAAATAACCATGGTTCAGTTTTTATTTTAGCTCCACACAAATGTGCAGGATGATCAAAAGGAAAGTAGGCGAGGGGAATCTGGCAGCGAATGTTGGTGACCAAAGTGGCACGCGGAGAATTGTCACATTTTAGGTGCAATGGCTGGTTCTGAACATTTGAAAGCTGCTGAAATAAATCCTATGGCTGGCGTGGCTCACACGCCAGCGTAAAAAAAATTGTTTACCTGTGGCACAGGCTACTTACGTTTAAATACGGGGATCCAAGAAGAATCATGATTTCATCTATGAGTCTTAAGAGAGTGAGAAATGTTGGGTCCTTGTAGTCAAACCTGTCCCCGAAGAGCATGACGAAGGTGACGTTGATGGGAGCGCAGTTGAAGGACGGGAGGCTGAAAGGTTCCCCTGCAGTGGGAGTGGGGTAGGAAAGCTGTGAGACCTGGAGCTGCCGTGACACACACGAGGCTGGACAGCCCCGGGACCGTCCCCAGCTCACCTTTGAAGGATTTGATCATCTCGATGAGGAAGTGAAGCTCCTCAAAGATTCTGCCTTCTATCATTTGTTTCCCCATGCCGAGGTTGCGCATGCTGGACACGGTGAATCTCCGCGTCGTCCTCCACAGCTCCCCGATGGAGAAGAACAGACCTGGGGAGCCCATGAGAGATGTGCTGGGCTTAGGCACAGAGGAGCCCCCCGCACCAAACCAAACAGGGCACTGGGTGAGCTGGGAGCTCCACAGGTGTTTCTGCTGCCCGTTTTCCCCACGGATTTAGGGACTCAAGGTCTCCCCTTCCTGTGCGTCTCGTCCCTGTATCCTCTCAGCTCCATTCTCCCAGTCTCTCTGAGCCTGTAGTTTGGGAAAAGCAAGCTCCCTCCCAGCCCAGTGACCCCAGCCCTCTCCTGGGTGGCGGATGGGCAGGTGTGGCTTTCAGACCAGTATGGCTTGGCTGTAGAGCTGGGGGAGATGTTGGTCTGAGTCAGTCACGGGACATTTTTGACTCCACTGGTTGCAAGTCTAAGGCCTCAAGCAACAACAATCCTGTGTCTCTGACCTATTCTAGTCATAAAGGTAATTTATCTGTGTGGGATGGGATAATTCGGTCTCCTCAGCCCTAAACTGTTTTATCGAGATTCCCAGCAGTGCTGTATTTTCAGCAGTGGTGAAAATACTGACATTTTTGTGGAGGTTTCTGAGCTCGTGCCTCGACGATCTCTAGCACCTCCATGCAGGGATGGCTATTTCATCCCATCAGAGTGCTGTAAAGAAAAAAACTGGGTCAATAATCCAAAAACTATCTCAGGTGGTGGTCAGTTGAAAAGCTGTATGCCAGCCCTTCACATCTTCATCGTGGCTGTGAGGCTTTTAAATATGTTTGCTTTTCTGTTTTAAAGCAGTGTGGTTTTAATTTGGATAGCAAAACCTTTTGCTCTAAAAATGTCAAAGCAAAGTTCTAAACTTCAATTTTTAATTTTTCTCTAATTTATGCAATTTTGTCTGGATCATTCCTTTTCTGGGAGCATCTTCACAGTTAGCAAATTGGCATTTTCTGAAGGAAAAATGTTTCATGTGAAAATTTGTGACCATTGTCACTTAACAGCCCCTGAGAACTTCCATCTCTGGGTCACCTCTAAGTGCCTCAGACTTGGGCTGAGAAGGTAAATGTGAAAGGACTTATGGTGCAATACTGATAGTCTCCCACAGGGATGTTTTACATGTAAATTAGCTCAAAAAATACCTTTCTCCCCATCGATTCCTCTTATTTATGTAGCGATAAATTCCTCTATTGATATTATGGCTGGGTAATTTAATTTCTAATTCTAATCCCAACTTCAGCCTGTGACCAGCACATAAAGCTGCCTTCTGGTTCTCAAAGCTAAAGCCTCAGATGAAGCAGAGGATGGACAAAGCAAAAAGTCCTCTGAAATAGCCAGGGGTGGAAAGTTACCTTGGGAAAACTATGGGATTGTTTGTGGGGGTGAATTTCCAGCCTCAGCCTCTTGCTTCTGCCTGAACCTGTTTCAGGCTGGTCAACCTAAGAACCGTTTTGGGGAGACAGAGGTGTGGGAACTGACACCACGAAGGCGGTGGGAGAAAGGGGAGGACGCGACAGCTCCGAGCAGCCAAGCCAGGCAGTCCAAAGTCTCCTGGAAACGTGTGGAGGGTTCATAAAGGCGGTGGTGGCAGCGAGCCATTCATACTGACCTCTCCCAGACCTTAACCCCACAATTACCACAGTGCATTTAACAATCCCACCCCTCCCACCCTTCAACTTCTAGGATATGGATGGGCTGCAAGCACGTCAGCAAAAATGATGGGAAGCCAGGAGTCACTGTGCGCAGGGGAAGCCAAATATTTTCTGTTGGCTTGGCTTCAGAAGGGCCCAAGGGGGATGTTTAAAAGCAGGGCGCAGGGGATGCACAGTTAGGCTGTGCCTCATCATCATCATCATCATCATCATCATCATCATCATCA
>VYXC01000200.1:203432-225184 GCA_013397175.1 Platysteira castanea
ACCCGCCCCCACTCATTGCTCTAGTACCGTTTCCGTTCTGAATTTGGTCAAATATTGGGATGGATGGTCTGTCTACAAACTCCTCTGTGTAGTTCACAAGCGCCTCCCGCACAACTTCGTACCCGGTCAACACCACAACTTTCTGGAAGCCAAAGTGGAGGGTGAAGATGGGGCCGTATTTTTCTGCAAGCTGAAAAAAGAGGTGAGCTGTGATGGTCAGGAAGGGAGGGAAGGTGCATGGAACAGCTCTTGCTTTCTGAAAGGATATTTTTCATCCTGAGATCCTGCTGGGATTGGCTGCAGAGCCACTACCTGCAGAAGGGCACGGGTGAGCCAGAGCTCATCATGGTCAAACAGGAGGCATTTTGTATGGATACCTCCCTGGCATCTGTATGGAATTCAGGCTTCTTGCTATGAAAGAGCCCCCACCCCATCAGTGCATCACTAATCTGTTTTTGCTGTTAAGGAAAAGATAAATGAAAAACCAAAAAACCCACCCAGAGTTAAAGACTGGACCTCAAATGGCAACAAAAGTTGGCAAACTAGAGAAAGACCAAAAAAGAGAAGGCAGTTCAGTGCAAATAATGATGCTGCCACAGAGGAAAGCTTTGGTCTGATGCTCCTGATGTCCTGAAGCACTCCTGCATCCTGCTACTAGACCAGAGCAGCAGTGTGTCTTTCACAGGACAAAGCGGGCACCCAGCAGTGCCCACCCAACAAACCCAGTCCGTGCCAGCTGCATAGTGCAAACACCATTTTTGCTCTCCGTGGGGTGAGATGGAGGGATAACCCCTCCGGAGCAATCCCAAAGCAAAGGCAAACACAGGCAATACCAGACACAGCCTAGCAAGGGACAAAAGCATGCGGAGGTAATTCCGAAGCGCCGTTCAGAGGCTGCAGCAGCGCCTGCCCAGC
The DNA here is from genome assembly GCA_013397175.1 of Platysteira castanea. Classification (NCBI taxonomy): domain Eukaryota; kingdom Metazoa; phylum Chordata; class Aves; order Passeriformes; genus Platysteira; species Platysteira castanea. The sequence goes on from VYXC01000200.1 coordinate 204,348, forward strand.
CCTGCTGGGTAAACTGACCCCAACCCGTAACAGCTGCAGGTGCTGGAGCCTCACCCCAGGGCAGCAGGAACCCCCAGCAGCTGCTCCTGCGGCACAGCCCCTGTGTCACAGGAGTCACAGCAGTCGTGGGGACACCCGGCTGTGACCCCCCTGCCTGTTTGCTCCCCGTCTCCGTGACCCCGGCGTGGGGCAGCCCCAAGGGAGCCATCTCCAATTCCCAAAAGAGAATGTCCAGCAGCCCCAGGAACAGCCTCGTCCCACACTCCAGGACAGTTCACCACCGTGAGTGGGGTGAGTTGTCTTAATTACAGGTTAGTGGAAGGGCTCACGGGTTTTTTGCTCTGGTTCCTTAGCACAGCTTTCCCATCTCTCTCGTGCTGCCTAATCTGGGCTTTAATGCGTGTCCCATTCATCCAGAGCCAAAGGGATTTTGCAGTGGAGCACCTGGGTTTGGCCCTCTCCGCGGCAGTTTTGGGGTCACTGCACGGTGGAATTCCTCTTGCCAGATCTCCGGGGCATAGGGGAGGGAAGCAATTTAATTCATGTTAGTTATATCCTAATGCTTTAAGAGATTTCTGGGTGTCCAAGCTGTCAAATTAATATTTCAAATCCCACAAGCATTATAGACTTCATGTACATCATCACAATTACATGAAGAAATCCCATACTACCCAGAGGTCTTTTTTAAATGGTTGATTGCTCCTAAATTACATTGCATCAACACAGACATTGACTAAAAGAAGCCCAGAAAGATATTATAAAGCAATTTCCACACCTTTACAATTTAGTTTGAATTAAAAAAGACAAAAAGTTCTCACTGATACATCCCAGGCAGCTTTAAAATCTATGAGGGTCTGGGTTAGGGTTTTTTTGTCCTACCTTCATTAGTGATTTATCTTGCCTTCTAAGATCCACCAAGTGCAGGTTACCAATGATCGGAAGAGGAGTTGGACCAGGAGGTAATTTAAAAGCTGAATTTTTATAGCCAGTTGAAAAATAGACTACAGCTAATAATACTGCTGCACACAGCAGACAAACTAATGCAGGATCAGAGAGAAATGAAATTAAAAATGACATTTTTTTTTTAGTAATAATCTGGTTTTTGGGTTAGAAGCAATAAAAATGCAGTGGCACTGTTCAGTTTCTGCCAGCTGGCTTTCTGTTTGCTCTCTGCAATTGCTACAAGCACTCAATTCTTATTAAGGTTTGTAGAGTACCTAAATAAATACTGCATACTCCACCCTCTTTAAACACCTCAGAGAATGTGGTCTAAGCAGTTTGCAAAGCCTGTCCAGAAGTAAAGAGAGTTTCAAATTACAAACCCATGCATGTGTGTGCAAGAACATATACATGGGAAAAGGTGCTTGGCATTCCTCTATAACCTCCTCCTCCCCGAGACCTCAAGGTCCTTCATTAGCAGTACTATGACCCTCCAAACACTCTGCTGACACAGGGAAATAAAAAGGCTCTTGGAATCCTATTAGAACCTCCAGATTCAGGTTTAGGTAGGATTTGAGCTCTCTGTGTTACTAGAGAGAAAAATCGGTATTGTTACAGGAGACTTTCTTGATGTCAAGTGGAGATCAAAGGTTGTTAATAATGGTAAAGCCCAACTACCCCTGGGGGGTTGTAGCCCATAAACTTCTTCATAAAGTCAGCTCTGAACTGCCCGGGAGGGATGTGATTTCAGACTTTGTGTCTGAGGTAGAAGACATGTAATAGCTAGCCATGGAAAATTAGCTTGGATCAAGTGATCGTGAGTGGATTCATGAGTGCAGTGGAAAGACAAAATTAGGTTTGAAACTTCTGTGAGGACTCGTCACTTTGCAAGAGCAGCTTCTAAGAGACAGAGGGAATAAATTAATGAAGTTCACGGAGCCAGCTGACCTGGCAGGCTCCAGAAGGGGAACAAAACAGGGGAAGAGAATGATTTTAAGTCAAAGATACTAAACACCCGGAGCTTGCATCCCTCATAAAGGCTTAAATCTTGTAGAAAATAATTGAGGTCTACCTGGTTGAATAGTGGTTTTCAGGAGGAAGCTGGGCATAACCAGCCAAAGGAATAAGATTGTTCAGGGAAGAAGGGGCTGTGTTACATGATGAGGAAGCACAAGGCTAAAGGTACATTTGTCCAAAGGTTGGATCATATAAAGGCCATTATTCAGCAATTATGGGCCCTCAGCCTTGCAGATACAAAGAAGGCAGGGAAGGAAGTGGATCTGATCCAGAGTGGGGCATGGGCAGCAGGGTCCCATGCGGGAGTGAACGGCTGCTGGGCACTCACCGGAGCTGCCTGCCTGGTGTGGAGATGTTGCAGCACAAAAGCCACCCAGAAGCAGAAGCAGCAAGTGTGTTGCAACATTTCTGGGATTTATTTTTTTATTGGTTTCCAAGAAATGGGCTGGAGGCAACGGTTTCTCCCAGAGCATGCCTAGGATGACTCAGCCCTGCCTGCTCCGTGAGCTAAGAGGCAGAGGGGCTGTAAAGACAGGCAGGAAGGATCACGGCTGGCACAGGATGCAGAACGTGGGCACTGCCATGAGAACTTGCAATGGCACATGCTCTGTGCCTGGGCAAAATGTTCCCGCAGGGTTTTCATGGACCAGCAGCACCCTGCAGGGCAGAAGTTACATTTTGCTGCTGCTTTCCGGGTATTTCATCCTTGCCCTGGGAGCCTCTGAACTCATAAAAAGGCCTTTCAGAAAGAGACTTAAATGATCTGTGAAAAGCCAGGGGGAGTGTATTGTGGTTTTTTCGAGCCAGGCTCTGAGTGCAATGCATTAAAATGACAAAGGTAAGTAAAAGTCTTGCGATGACAAGAAATTCCTGTCTCACTAATGTGTCTGGTACGTGTTTCGCTCCGGAGCCGCGCTGCTACGTGCTGCCCTGCCTGAGCAAACAGAGCCGAGCACAAAACACCTGCCAGGCACTGACACTGCTCTGGGTGCAGTCCTGGGCCAGCCAGGCCCCTCAGGCTGCTCGTGGCCCGGTTGTCTTCCATCCCTCGTGCCCATGTGGCATTCTGCCACCTCTTGTGGCCCGGGTGGTGCTGCTAAGGATGTGGAGCATTGGGCATCGGCCACCTAAAGGCAGCCACACCACTGCCAGTCAGCCAGCCTGGGCCAGTAAAACACCTGCCCTGCATCCTTTAACTTAAATCCCCCCAAATCTCTGCCAGTCCCATTCTTGACCAGCAGCACATCCCAGACTGCACTCTTGGATAACTCCTGCTGGCTTTCGCTGTGATGGGTTCCTTGTAAGCAAGGGCAAGAGGCACAGAGGCACCACCATAAGGGGCCACATCGGAGAGGCATGCAGAGCCACATCCTGCCTCACACAGCAGCTGTGATTTTCTGGAGTTAGGAATTCAGCTGTTTCCTTTGAGGTGTTTTTGGCTATGAGTGTATTGTCACTTTTTTGTGCTGCTGCACATCTCCTGGCTGCAGGCTGCCCAGGGATCCCTGTGCTCACCTCTCTCGTGCGGGTGTATTAAAGGTGGCGCAGCCCAGCTTTATCAGTTTGACCCAAAATCAACTTCATACTGTCACACCAGATAGATCAACAGCAACAGAACAAAATATTTAATGATCAAGTAGGTGATAAGGTCAGGCTTGCAGTAGCTGGACTGCAAATAGAGCAATAGCAAGACAGAAGCAAGCAAGCACAGCAGCAGAGGCCTCCGTGTCGCAGAGGCTGCTGAGCACTCCCTGAGCTGTGCCCAGGAGCTGGAGCTGGGCCTGTGGTACAGCCCCTGTCCAAGGGCAACACCAGCACAAGTACAAGGTGCAGTATAACTATTAGAGCACTGCCTTTAGCTGTGTGAACTAAAGCTAGTGAGGAGAGTCAGTGTCTTGGCCAGAGGCCGGCTTACTTTGTCATTGCTTTATATTCTTTCTCTTTTCTTTCCTTCCATTTGCAGCACAGAGAAGCTTTAGATGACAGTGACTTCAGTTTTATGTTGTAGGTTTACCATAACTGCCCCATTTTCAGTCGAATGGACAATACTGTCCCTATTCATCACAACACACCTGCTCATTGAGACTGAAGTTTGGAATTAGGAGCCTGTGGATGATGGTTCACCCTGCAGTCAGTGCAGAGAGTGAGAAATTACCTTACGGCAGCTGATTCATCCCCTGAAGGATCCTTTCTCTCTGTGAGGGGTAGAGAAGATCTCCTGAGCAAGTACAGCTCCTGAGGTGCAGGTGGAGCAGGGGCTGAGCTCTCCCAGCTCTCTGGTGGAGCGTGGCACTCCTGCTGCCCAGCCCAGCTCCACTGCCCTCACACTGCCACAGGCTTGTATTGCTTCAGCCACGCTGACTCAGAAACTCTTCCTTTGCCATGGCTGCTCATTTTCTGCCAGTTCAGGGATCTAAGATGGCCCAGTAAGGGATTGGACAAGTGCCAGAGCCAGCATGAAGCCAGGAGAGGTGAGGGAGTGGTAGAAATGCCTTTCTTAGCAGCAGCAGAAAGCTGCTCAGTTGGCCCCATCATAAATAGGCTGCTCAGCATAAAGTGCCTGGTGTGAGTTGGAAAGAACCCACTTCCCAAACCACTTAGATGTTTTCTGATAACTGTCCTGTGCCTGGGTCTTGGCATCAGCCCACGTTACACCCTTGTGTCTGGGACTCTGTAATAAAGATAAGGCAGGTTGTATCACACAGTGGGAGCTCAGTCTGAGGCTCAGCTGAACAACCATTCCATGGAGATTTCCAGATCCACTGAGTGTCTCTGGTCTCCAGCTGAGCCATCGATAATCAGCTCTGCTGCAGGGTTTGGACTTTGGGCTGAGAAATTCCCCACAGGGGCTGTCAGGGGAGAGCTCTCATGGGTTACACCTGCAGAGGAGGTTTGAAGGCATTTCACTCTTTCAAACTGTCCTGAAAACAGCATCTCTGATGTGCTGTTCCAGGAATGAATCACAATTTCTGAGAGCAGGACTCAGGGCTGTCCAAAGGGTTTGCATTATACAGACATTGCAAGAGCTGTCATTGTCAAGAGAATGTCATGAATGAGAGGAAAATAAGGGTGCCTGGCATCCTCCTTCCCCTAAAGCTCAGGGACAGCTTTTCCCCACTGTAGCTAGATTTGCTTTCAAGCTTGAGGTGCTCACTACTCTAATGCCGTGTTGTTTGATCATTCGCAGGGCACAGCACAAACCAGGTGAGGCATGGGAGTCAAGGTAAAGCCGACATCAGCAGTGAGATCCAGGTCTGACTTATCCACTCCTGGAGGGGGCTGGAAAACAAATTTGCGGAGCAGGCCCGAGAAGAAGAGGAACAGCTCCATTTTAGCCAGGCCTTCACCAAGGCAAGCCCTTCGTCCTGAAAACAACCAAGGGAGGAGTTAATGATCAGGGGGAGGAGTTAGAGTGTTGATGTCTGAGACCTAAACTGGAGGTACAGTTTAGAAGAGCAGGCTGCTGAGGCAGGAGATTTTCCCCTCCTTCTCTCTCTATATTAGAGGTGCTACTGACTTGGTCTCAAACTACACAGAAGCCTGCAGGTGTATGAAATTGTTCAGTGCCTTTGGGTAAATCAGTGTCTCCCAGCTCTCCCAGAGAAGAGGTGGTTACCTAGAGCAGTGGTGGACAGGAGAAATGACCAGAAACCCCTTCCCCTCTGCTCTGTGTCCCTGGCTTTCATACCATCCTAAAATCAGGGGGAACTGCCATCAGCCTTGTCCCAGGTGGTACACCCACACCCCTCTTACCTATGGAGAACGGGATAAATGCTTCTCTCCTAATGAAGTTCCCATTGGCATCCAGGAAATGGGAAGGGTTGAACTGCTCTGGGGTTTTCCAGTGTAACTCGTCGTTCAGAGCAGAGGTCAGCAGTGGAATAATCTCAGTACCCTGAAAGGGATCAAATAAACTCATGGAAGGGGAGATCACTCCCCTACTTGAGGCAGACTGTTTTATTTTTTCTAATGTGAAGAGGCAAATAAGACATGACAAACAGAACTAGGGAATGCTTCCCTGCCCCGTTGTGGCTCTGTCTGTTTTCAGTAGCTGCTGGGTTTTTTTTTTGGACCACAAAACATTCTGTTCTTACAGAGTCAGATCTTTCAACAAAGGTGCTGGGGTAGAGGTTCCACATTTGACATAAAAGGTTCAAACTAGTGTGATTTAATTAAATCTCTGGTTAATCATGATTCCATCAACTGCAGCAGACCACAATCCATTGTATGTTTAAAATAATTATCCTGGATCCAAGACAAAGGGTCACAGCACAGATTAAACTATGCACCACTGTGTCTTTAGTTATTTATGTATTTCTTCATCTGCTTTAAAGAAAGCTGGGAGGATTCTGTGCAGCATAAGCTGCCAGCCTCAGAGCTCACCTTAGGAATCACATAGCCTCGGAAATTCACATCTCTGGAAGTCGATCGTGATACACCCATGGGGACAATATTGGCAAACCTTTGTATTTCGTGTATTACTGCTTCTGTATAAGGCATTTTTTTCCGGTCCTCCAACTTCGGCAGCTCTCCTGGTTCAATGACATGGTTCATTTCTTCCTGAATCTTTCCTTGGAAGGAGGAAAGGATTAAGAAGCTGATAACAATCTCATCTTGCAACTGAAATGGCTACCAGTTTGGCAGAGATGAAGAAAAGGGAAAACTGTAAATATCTGGGAAGGGCAGAAGTGGGTAAGTCAGGGCATGGTGTGGTTTTTCAGGTTTGTTGTTGAGCTAAGGCAGCTTGAATGGAGTCACTACTGTCCACCCCATGCCTGACTCTCATTACACACCTTTGTTACCCCCTAACCTTCAACAGAAACCAGATCAGAATCAGCTCCTGAGGAGACCTTTAGTGATGTCAGCCCATAGCCTGCAGGTGAATAATGATGGGGGAGCTTTACTGTGACTGTAGGCTGCCCCTTAGCCTCTCCTACTTGGCTGGGCTGGTTTATTGCAATCCAGCTGAATAAAATTCCTTTGGAAAGTCAACGGTTGTTATCTCTCTCAGAGCACTCAGAATAATTACTCTAGGCAACACTGAATGAGTTCCACTCCCTTCCACAGCCAAAGCCTTAAGCGTGGGACAATAAATTGTACAAGAGGCTTGTCCTCCTTACTCTGAATCTCTGGGTATTTCATCATCAGAAGCAGCCCCCAGCGCACAGTTGTGGATGTGGTCTCAGTCCCAGCAGCAAAGAGGTCCAGAGTTGAGAACATCAGGTTTCCATTGCTGAATGCAGTGTGGGGTTTCTTTGACTCCTGCAAAACACAGGGTAATCCAGCCTGTGATGCCCACATGTGACTGTGTTTGCACCATTTTTATCTGCATTTTAGCTTTCTGTGACTTTGTATGTGCTGGAAAACTAAACCTTCAGTCTTTTAGCATTAGGGCCTATGCTGTGTAGAATTTGTCTGGTTCCAAGCCTAGGTGCAATCCCCAGGTCTAGATATTAGAAATAAATCCAATAAATTGGAATTTATTTACTGCAGCACTATTTATCACTTTCCATTCTCGCAGGAAGATCTGGGGTGATCTCCTCCTCATGTGTGGTGAGTGGTAACTTATTTCACCCACGTGGGACATCTCAACAACGAAATCCCTTCCCCCAGCAGTTCCAGTGGGGCCACGAGCCAGCACAGCACAGCTCACTGTGAGTATGAGCTTTGATGTATTCTGCTCACTGCAGTTCTCCTGTTTCCACTCACTCCCGGCCCCTGACAGATGGCCAGTCCTAAGAATAAGTCAGAGCTAAGGGAACAGAAAGACGCCGAGACTCAGCTTTAAAGTACCTGGTTTTGCTTCACCAGAAAGGCATCGACAAAGCCTGTTAAGTCATTTTCATTAAGCTCCTCTTTGTGTTCCTGGAAGAGCTTCTGGAGGAACGCGTTCAGTTCGCTGATGTTTTGTAGCACAGTCTTGGAAGCTCCAGACAGAAATCCAAGGGATGGGTAGAAATTATATAGCTGTGGAGAAAGAGAGGTCTTACTGTTAACTGGCATTTTTGAACACATTCTGGTACCTCAAATCTCACTTCTGGTCCCTTGTCCTATGCCCAGGCATTTCAGGCTGTAATTCCCCCCCTTCTGCAGTCCAAGGAGCTCTGGATTCCTGCAGAAATAGAGTGTTCTTTCTGTAATACAAGAAGGCAGGTTTGGGATTGTGTTTCTGCTCTTCAAAGAGGGTAAAATTGTTCATTTGTGAAGACTTTGGTTTGTTTTGGTTTTTTTCTTTTACTAATAAGCTTCACAGACTAAGTGCAGGAGCCTGGGAACCTGTGCGTTGCAGATGCAGAACCACAGATGTGTTCTGTACAGGCTGACTTGCTGATCATGTTCTTGTTCTCAAGAAGCAAGATGTGGGAGGCCAGGAGAACAAACCCAGGATATCCTCCAAAAAACTAAAAGCTGAAACATAAAATTAAGCTCTTACCAGCACCATAGGGGAGCCCAACAGCTTAGTATTTTGATTTATCAGCTTCAGCAAAGTTAGAAATACTGGGTCATCATATTCAAACCTCTCTCCAAACAATATAGAGCAGATGACATTGGATACAGCATTGTTGAGTATCATCTTCGTGTCAAACGGTTTCCCTGTATTTCAAGCAAGGAAAACAAATGACAAAGTGATTATGCTCGTTTCAGCATGTTTTCCTATGGAAATGCAGTCCTGAGCTCCCAAAGAAAACTCATTCCCCACCCAGAATGCATAGCAGGGAACTCTGTTTCAGTGTTTTAAGGCCTTGGTTCAGTAACTATTGCAGTGCACGCTGAACTTTAACCACGAGATACCATTTGCTCAGAGTTAAACTTTCATTAATCTTTATTGTTCTGCTAGACCTGTTCTCTGTCTCTGGATGAAAGACTTGACACTCACCATGATAGGATTCAAAATATTTGATAAGGGAATTTACTTCCTCCAGGATTCGGATCTCAAGGGTTCTCTTTCCCATTCCAAAGTCTCGCAGTGTGGACAAGGTAAATCTTCTCATAGTTTTCCACAGCTCTCCGTGGCTGAATGCTATGCCTAAAATAAAAGTGTAACATCCTTATGGCACCTGTTGTTCTTAAATGTCTGTAAGGCTGTTCTACACACTGGTACCTCCTAAGATCACAAAAAGTGATCTGTAAGAAGACAGTACCCTCTGCTGCGAGAATATAATGAACAGAGACAAAACTTATCCAACCAAAAGGTCAATTACCATTTCCTTGTGTCATTTTCCTAAATATGGGTATTTCTGCCCTCTCTCCGAACTCCTCAGCATGATTTAAGAGGGCATCCTTGATGGTTTCATATCCAGCCAGTACCACAACTTTCCTGGGTCCAAAATGCACAGTGAAGACGTTGCCATATCTCTTGGAGAGCTGTCAGGGTGAATAAATATGTTCATTCAAAGCCAGATCTGGACTCAAACACTAGTGCTGGCCACCCTAGGTGGTTTCTAGACCAAAAGGAGCCTCCCAGCCCTGCCTAATGTCTCCAGGTACTGCTGTAATTCAAGTAATGAGCAGCAGCTATCGACTGCCAGCATCTCTGCTCGCCCCCTGTTTGCACAACAAGGTGTCTGCTATCAGTGCTCCTATCAGAGGAGTCAGTAAAATGCCACTGCATTCCTGTGGTGTTCTGCAGTAACAGACCAGCAATACCAGGCTGGGAGGCTGGTTAGAGAATGCTGTAGCAGGCAGGCCTGTTTATTGTAGTGCTGGTGACCTGAGGCGAGCGGGCGTGCACACACCTTTGAGGCTGAAGCCACAAACACTGTGAGAACAAAGCCAGACAATAACTCTTTCTTTCAGGACAGCACTTGTCTCTAATTATGGCAAGGTGGGTAGTGCTGCAGTCATCACGAAATTATTTGCTGGCCACCAGAAACTTGAATCCAGCTAGGAAGCATATTCTGGTAGATAATGTCACAGGAGCGTTAGGCTTTCGTAGCAAATTAAATGTGAATCATCTGCTACCCAGAAAGGTGGCTTTGACAAGCTAATCATTCACTCGGTATTTTAGGCTTCGTTTAAACACACTGCAAGCCATCCGCTCCAAATGTCTTCTTGTTTCTGATGTGCCTGGGTTACCATTTTCTATGCATTAGATACATTCCACAAATTGAATTTCAGATTAGAAGCAGCTCCTGTTATTACACCAGACAAATTGAATTTGTTTTCATCAAACGGTGGTTTGACGGCTTGGGAGATAACATTAGCTCTGGTTCTTTCATCCCTGGCAGCTCACAGGGCGTGTGGCAGAGCCAGGGGCAGGGAATCACAGCTGCCTCCGAGCCTTCCTTTGGCCATCTCCTTGCATTAGTGCTTCTTGGCATCCACTCTGGTTTTACTCAGCAGCACAAGTATTGAATGTGGCAGGCCTGAAAGCCCAAATAAAGCTTCTTGGTAGATTATAGGAAATCAGTCTGGTGCCATCACATGACATTTGTATCATAAAGTCCCCCAGCACTGCCAAAAATAGTTCACAGATTCATATTGACATCCTCAGACATACCCAGGATCAGATGGGAGCTCAGGACCAGACGCCTATCAGAGCTGATCTCTGCACAATCCTCTGCCCCATAAATCAAGGCAGATGAGCACTGTGTGCCTGCTGTAGGAATTCCGTGCTTTGGCAACACAGGATGCCCTTCCTTCTACAGCTGACTGGAGGATTTTGGTGTCTGCACTGCCCTCTCACTGCAGATGTTCAAGTGGCTGAAGGGGTTCTCTGGGGACCAGCTTTCCCCCGTGACAGTGTCCAGTAAGCAGCACACACACAGGGCACGTGACAGGTCCCTCACAGCACCTCAGCTGTCTCTACAGCAACCAGATAAAATCTGAATTCCCACTGACTTGTCCCCAGGTCCCCACGGGAACACAGCAGACACTTTCTGAAACAAACATTGCCCCAGGCTTTTTAATATTTAAGTATTTTTTTACTTTTCTCTTTTAGAAATACAAGTATCCATGGAGCTGTGTAAGAAAAAGCAATCTCTTTAGCTAGATGTGTAAAATCCATGCATCAGGTCCTTAACAACCCTGGGCAGTGTGTGCAGGGGAAGGGCTGGGGAGGCAGAGTGGTGCTTTGCATTGCAGAGATATCATTACTTTTGGAAGTAAGTGTGCATGGGACACTCCCTTCCCCTCTGCTGTGGGGGTGATAGCTTTTCTTGCTTCATCCCTTCCATCCACCCATCTTTCCTAGAGGTCTGGTGGCAGTGAGACATCTCTTGATGGCAGCAGCCTGGCCCAACCCAAGTCTTTTACCTGCAGCCTCTGAAAGGCTCAAAACACCAACAATTTGGAACGTATTGCAAGGGGTGGAGGATCTATGCTTAGAGTGTGTATTAAGAAAGGAGTGTGTGTATTATATTTCTATATATAAATACAAGTGTGTGTGTGTGTGCCCCTCTGCAGTCGTTCTGCCAGCCTGCCTGTATGCCAAATATCTCATTGCTGCCCTCCACACAGAGCAAACACAACCACATCTCTATGTCCCTGGCTGCGTTTCTCGCTTCAGGAATTGCACATTTGCCCCCTGCCTGCTCGCTCAGCCCCTACCTCTGTCAGCGACTGGAACGGCTTTTTCAGGTCCACCACGTTCAGGTTTCCGATCAGAGGAAGAGGTCGTGGCCCAGGGGGCATTTTGCAAACCGACTTCTTCGAGCTGGAGAGAAAGTAGAGGAGAGCAAACAGCCCTGCTGCCAAACAGAGCAGCGAGCTGGAGCCCAGGTACTGCAGGAAACTCTGCACAGCCATGTCCAAACCCGGGCGTGGGTATGAGCATTTTGGGGTCCCTTTATAGCCCTTCCGACCTTGCCTGAACACACCTTCTGGGGAAGTGCCTTCACACAGAGAAAAGGGCTCTGCAGACTTGTTTACCTCCACTTAGACCAGATGTACTCCATTTTCCTGCCAAATACAACACCCTCTTTTATTCTGAACTATGGATTATCGTAATCTGGAGCTCTCATTTCAGCTATAACACTGGGACGAGGTGTTCGTTTTCCAGCGAAGATCTGTGTTATGGGCATGTTGTTCTCGGTGTGATTTCAGGGTCGGAACTCAAGGACAGGACCCATGCTGGACTGCTGTCACCGTGCCAGGTCACAGGACTCAGCTGGACCCTGGTGATGCAATGGAGGAAGCAGGACACAGGAGGGAAAGCCCACGATAGTGCATGGCCCAGGGTGCAGCTGGCAAGGAAGCCCTCTGGGGAGGACAAGGCTGACCATGGAGAAGCTGGAATGGTGGATTCAGGATTGCTGTCAGGAGCAGATCTATTTCCAGGTGACAGCTCTGATTCTCTTTGCTTTCCTGACACCCCAGTAAAATCACCTCCTTGAGCAAATCAGTGTTTTCGTTGCTAGCATTGTTATTGTCTTTGTCCCAAAAATCCTCTCCCAGCAATCCCAAAATGCTCCTGAAACCACTTCAGTCACTGTTTTGCAGTTTACTGCCCAGAGAGCTGTGTGCCTGTCTGGCTCAGAATTCGGTGATGACTCTCTCTGTTTATGAACAGCTGCAATCCTCTAGGAGAAACCATCCCCTGCAGGCAATCCTGCCTAGACTGGGAAAGAGATCCTGAATCCTTGTAACTTGGGAGGAGCCAGGATCAGACTCTGCAGCTGGCCAGGCAGAGGATGGAGGAGGGAGGCTGCCTGGGCAGCTGCTGCCAAGGAGGAGCACATGGCAGCAGTTCTGGCCCTGCAGGTACTGAGTCATGTCCCAAGCCAGGGCAGGGTCCTGCAAGAGCCCACGTGCCCAGGTGACAGCTCCCCAAGAGCCACCCCCACACTGCATCCTTGGGGGATGACAACAAAGCAGAAATGTTAGAAATTTTAGAATTTCTAAATGTTAGAAAATGTTAGAAAGGTGGCTGTGGGGGAAGGACCTGATTTGATGCTCTATCCCATATTCTCCGGTGGGGATATTTTGCTCCCCAATTGCAAATTCTGGCAGATTTACTGGGCCGTGCTGCTGTTCAACCCTTTAGAAGTCTTTAGTTTAATAATTCTTTTGCTAGAATTCTCCAAGGCTCCCAGGTGCAGGCTACACTGATGGAAAAATGATGATTATTTATTAATAATAAGGAAAGTACATTAGCCAAAGGCAAGGGGAATCAATAAACTCTAACTAGATTGACATGAAAAAGGTGCCTGCACGTCTGCCTGCTCTCCAAGGCTTGTTATCAGGAGTGGAGTTTCTCACAAGGGGGAACTTTCCTGTGTAGCAGAGGACCAGGCAGGGTGGGCAAAGAAAGGAGGGCAATGGATGGTCATGTCCATCTCAAGATTTGCTGCACAGCTATGAGGTCTTGGCCTGCACCCTCCTCTCCCAGACATTTCTAAGAATATCCTGTTCTGCCAGATTCTTCCCTGAGCAAATGGTGTGACTACTGGGACTCCTGAGACTTTATAATATGCAGCAAGAGGGAGGGAAAAAACCCTACATGGGGTCAGCTGGGTACCAAAGGAGGAAATTCGTTGTTTCTGTTTACACAGAGCTCTGTTGGAGTAGAGCTGGGTGCTGCCAGAGTGAACAAAAGCACCTTCCCAAGGACTCCAGTCTGTGGTGACAATGCAGGGTGGGACCCTTCCTCAAGTAGTGAGCCCATGGACGTGCAGCCTGCTGGACTGATGCCCTGAGAGAAATGACGGAGGAGCTGCTCCAGAGAGAGGGAATCTTTGTGGTCTTAAAAGACAGCCAGTGTGATTCCTCACCTCCATTTCTTCCTCCCATTCCTCAGCTTCCTGTATGCAATCCTGAACTCAGCCTACAGCTAAAACCTTGCGGGTGAGGATCCTGCACAGGACCGGGGAGAAAAGGTCACTCCCTGCTCATGTCTTTGTCTTTCTGCCAGCCCAAGGCAGAACCACCTTCAGGTGAGCAGACTTTGTGGGCACAGCTCAGGGAACTCATCAGTTCCTTCTGGAAAATGGGCCTGCACCTTAAACACCACAGTTTCTCCTGTGTGCTCATCTGGAGAAGGTCACATCACCTTCTGATGGGACACAGGTTCAGTGCTACAGCAACCGTAGGATAATGCAGGGAGAGAGTTGTTATATGGCCATAACTCAGTCAATGAGTGCTGATAACATAATAAACCATGAGAGTGAACACCAAGTGCTTGTGTGCCCTGCAAGGCTCTGCCACTGATTTACAGCCTCGGGAGATGCCTATCAGCCCGTGCATTGTTATCAGGGATGTATAGAGCCTGAGCACACCCTATTAAACATTAACATTTTTAAAGACCCATATGTGTTAAAACTCAGGCTGCTCCTTGCTAATGGATTTTGCTTGCCTTGACAAATGCCAGTGCAAAAAGAAATCAAAAGCTTTCCGACTCTGACCTCCTTCAATTTTTCATCACTCTTGCATTGTTTTATTGGATTACGCCCACTTCTTCCCACCCTGCAAATCTTTGTTTCTACAGGATCACTACAGGGTAGTGATCAGTATCTCAAGTGTTCACTTTGCTCATTTTTATACAAATTACTCTTTAATTTCTTTTCATTTATCTGTCAAATCAGTGTGGGCTGCAAACCTACTTTGGGAAGAAAGACTCCTGAAAAATATTTTTAAAAATCATTATTTCGCTGCAATTTTTTTTTTTAAGAGATTCCTGCTTTTCTTTTTTTTCCATATTCTCAGCTGAAAGATTATATGTGATGAGTCTCGTCACTGGAAGAAGAAAATAAAAAAATCTGTGCATGAGATTAGTGCATTGTCCCTGTGCAGAGCCTAAGGTGAGAGTATTTCTCATTTGTGTTAAGTATTTACCATTCTTGGGAACTCTGTTGCTTTTAAAAGCCTTCTTCTTGTACTGAATAGATGCCATTCCTTCATGAGTCTCACTCAGTGAGAAAATACATGGGAGATCTTTGGCTTTGGTGCTGGTAATGTACTTTTTAATGTGCATATCTACAAAAATATTTGCAGTAAAATCCCTTATAACTGTAGCTAGAACCATGACCTTGCAGATCTACATTTACATCAAGCCAAGTAACTTAAGTAACTCAAGTACTCACTGGGAAGTGAGTACTGAGTAGGTTGGGTTATGAAGGGTTGATTTTCAAAGTACAACTGATAAATCAAATGCTTTGACGTAGCTCCAAGGATTTTGTGTTCTGGGTCTCTGGCTTCTGTCTGTCTCAACAAAATATTGCAGAATTTGTATTAATCCAGGAGAAATTTGAGGCATATCATGAAGGAAGCAGGGTCCCAGCATCGCACTTCTGGGCCCCTGTCTTGATGCAGGTGGAGATGTGGATTTAGATGTACCAGAACTGCGATGAGCAGTTTAAGATAAAAGTTTGTTTTGCCTCTCAATGCAGCGTTGCTATTTCTACAATGTTCTTCTCTAACCTGATGAGGTTTTGGCTCAGTAGTAACAGAAAATGAGCTATCACTCTGTGCATCTTTGTAGAGCACATAACACATTAAGGCCCTGACCTTATTGGCATGAAACTACAATTTCCCTGTAAGTGCAAAACAATAATCTTTCATTAATCATCCACAGCAGAAATCCCCATTCCCCAGACTATTCTGGCAATATTCTGCATTTTTGCTTGTCTAGGAACCTGAATTAAAAGGGAGAAAAATGGTTTACAACAGCCTGTGGCAGCGATGTAGCAAGAGGCCTTATGTAAGAGCTGGCGGCATGCTCTCCACACGAAGCAATGAGTGATCCTGGAAGGATGTTTCTCTGAGGTGTGTTCTGTGCCTGGGCTGGGAACAGCAGTCTCAGGGGCACAAATTCCAGCATCTGAATGTGCTTGGTCTTGTTCAACTCATTAATTTCCTACAGCTATCCCAAGTCAAGCTACGAAATCCCCTAGTGCGTTACTCCAAGCCTTTCATGACTTGTCAATAAATTATTTTCCAATTAACTGCCTGATAATTTGAGTCTGCAGGCTCTTAGAAGAGGCAGTGTGGTGAGAGAGAGAAAATAATGGAAGTCATGGACTTTACCTTGCCCGTAAAAAAGAATGAAGATTCTTCTCTGAAGAGTTATTCAATTTGGTGCTTCCAAAAAGTGATGGTGAGTGTGTAATAACTCCTTCTGAGGAGACATTTGTCCAACTGATGGGTAAACACCTACAGTGGAATAAGTTTTCAGCCCTATCTGACAACATTGGAAAAGAACAGTTTTAAATGTTACTTCAGTCCATAATTGATGATGAAAGGCTCCAATTCTAGCAAAGGTTTTTAATTTCTTTTTTATTCTATCAAGCTGTGTAACTTGAAAGGGGAAGATCCAAGATTTTCNATGGACTTTACCTTGCCCGTAAAAAAGAATGAAGATTCTTCTCTGAAGAGTTATTCAATTTGGTGCTTCCAAAAAGTGATGGTGAGTGTGTAATAACTCCTTCTGAGGAGACATTTGTCCAACTGATGGGTAAACACCTACAGTGGAATAAGTTTTCAGCCCTATCTGACAACATTGGAAAAGAACAGTTTTAAATGTTACTTCAGTCCATAATTGATGATGAAAGGCTCCAATTCTAGCAAAGGTTTTTAATTTCTTTTTTATTCTATCAAGCTGTGTAACTTGAAAGGGGAAGATCCAAGATTTTTCCCTAGTTTGGGAAGTCTTCTAATTTCAGCATTCTAAATTTTGGCAAGGGCTCAGGACTCCAGACTAGAGATACTGTGAAACACTATGAATTATCTGATCTCTCTTGTACACCCTTTTGCTGAAGCAGCTATTTCAGATTTCCCTGATGCTGTCAAAGTCTCTCACTCTTTTGAAAGATCATGTGTGAAAAGCATTTAATTCTTTGTTTGTGGCACTGCTCTTTGTGGCTCTGTTTTTGTTGAGTTCTTTTGGAACTGTGTGGTTTAATCCACAAATGAGGCTTTTCTCTTCACAATGATTATCTAATGGGGGGTTTAATTTGATCTCCTTGGGAAAAATATATCCTAAATTGCTAAAGCACAGGTATTAGATTGTATGACGACCTGTACCTTTAAAGGAAATTCTAGAAGATACAACTGGATTTTGCAATAAAAACATTAAGTAATCACAGCCAAACACCTGTTACTATACCTGACCTGAATTTGAGTAACTGAAACATTTAAGACTCCAAAGAAAGACCCTGAGTTAATGAATAGTTTAAAAAAAAATGATATAATAAAATATAGCAAGTTGATGTAGCCTTTGCAGGGAATCTTAGAATGATTTAGGTTGGAAAAGTCCTTTAAAATCATTGAGTCCAACTGTTCCCCCAGTGTGCTGGTAAAAGCACAANCTGCCAAATCATGTCCCCAAGTGCCACATCTACATGGCTTTTAAACACCTCCAGGGATGGGGGCTCCACCACTGCCCTGGGCAGCCTGTGGCAATGCTTGGGGAAGCGAATTTTCCTGATATCCAGCCTCATGCCCAACTGGGTGTCATCTACAAACTTGCTGAGGGTGCACCCGATCCCATCATCCAGATCACAGGTAAAGCTGTTAAACAGAGCTGGAAAGGGTTGTTGCTGTCTCTGCACATCTTTTTCCTTTGACTTCTTCCTTCATCACATGGGAGATCAGCAAGTCGACCACTGTGACAGAAAGGAAGGAACATAATTTGGGCAGTTTGCTAAAGTCAAGTGCCTCGACACTTCAGTCAAACTTGTCCAGATAAAGCAAAGTTACTTCCCTGCTGCTCGGTCGAAATCTGGGAGACAGTTTGCTGCATGTATTTATGAAAGGGGAGTATCTCCCTTTTACCATTAAGTGTTATAACGAAGTCAAGTGGAAAAGTGCTATTTGCTGTATAATAAAACCCATCTATTGTTCATAGCCCTGAAAACCTAATAGTAAAACCTTATATTTCAAGCTGTGCAAACCAGTTGCTTATGTAATAGAACATGGTGTAATTTTCCATTTACAATTTCAATGCTGTAATAAGAAAGCAATCAAAGCATAAACAAAAGACACTTTAAACAGAACTGCAGTTAATATTTCCATAATGGCTGTCCTTAAAAATTGAAGCTATTTCATTTTTTTCCCCTAGCCTTGAATTCTTTCTGCTTAGCTCAGTCATTTAATTAAAAGAAAATCAACTTAAAACAGATAAAATACTGTCTTAAACCAATTGCAGCTATGGGCAAAGAAGGAAAAACACCAGCGTAATCCATGGTTAACACTCGATGAGCTAAATTAAAGCTATTTCTCATCCTCCTTTCAGAAGGAGATTGTGAATCTGCAGAGTTTGTGCCATAAACCTGCAGGCAAAAAGGCTGTTTTTCTTTATTGTACACCTTGAGGATGTGGAGGTTCACCATTTCCCAAGCATCTGCCAACACTCCCTTGGTGTTTCTGGTCTCACCAGCATTTCCACCACATGCTGGGAACCCGCGTGCTCTCCCATTGCTTGGAGGAGGCACAGAACAACTCAGTGCTGTCCGTGGTTGTGCACAGCCCAAACCCTGAGGATTAATGAGGGATAGGGAACCTCAGGGATAGGGAACCTCATCGTGGCCACCACGGGCGGCTGGTGGTTGAGCGGAATGGGGATGGCCCATCCGAAATCCTGCTGGGTTTCTGTGGGAAGCTGATCCTGCCTTCCTGCCAGTGCCATTCCCAGGGCTCTGGGATCACACGCCAGCCAGAGCTGGGTCTGGAAAGCGCGCTTTTAAGTCAAGACCCAGAGCTCAGCAGTGACCGGTGAGGAATTTATTCTTCAGGCAGAAGGGAAGGAGGCGCCTGGCCTCAGCCCTGGATAGAAAAGGGAAAGGCTGGGCAAGGCTGGATCCTGTATGAAGGGGTTTGCTGACACCAGGCTCCAAGTCTGGCTCTTTCCTCCTTTATTTCCCAGTGTGCAAATGCCAAGCACAGACTGTTTCTCTGGGCCCCTCCGCAGACAGGCAGCCCACGACCATCACAACAGAAACGAATCACAAACTCACAGAATCACAGAATACCCTAAGCTGGACCGGACCCACGAGGATCATCAAAGTCCTGCACAGGACAACCCAGAAAACATTCGAAGCATTCAGAGGGGAATGAGACCAATGTCAGGGGTTTTGTGAGGAGGAATCGGTTTGTTTCGCAGAGCCGGTCGGAGCCCTGGATGCAGGGACGGCAGCGACCCGCCCGCTCCGGGCCCGGCCCAACATGGCGGGCGGCGGCGTCTCCATGGCAACGCGCGCCTCGCTCCCGCCGGCGCTCCGGTTGCCGTAGCAACGCTCACGCCGTTTCCATGGCGGCGCGGCCCCGCCCCCTCCGCGCGCCGGCGGCCACGTGACCCGCTCGATGCGCTCGGCGCGCGGCTCCCCCCGGCGGCGGGAGCGAGCGGGAGANGCCCTCGCTGTGTGTTGCAGGGGAGTGCAGCGCCTTCAAGGAGCGGTTCATGGAGTGTCTCCGCCACAGCGGCTACGAGAGCGCGGCCTGCCGGCAGAGCGCCATGGCCTACCTGGAGTGTCGCATGGACAGGCGAGTGGCCCCCGGGACACCGGCCCGGCTGCGGGCCCTGGGGCGGGGAGAGCGGGGATCCCTTTGCGGGACCGGGAGGGGAAGTGAGCCCGCAGTCACGCAGGAATTTTTGTCCAGGAAGGAAACAGGTGCCCCGTGTGGCATCAGCAGGGTTCCTGGCTTGTGGTTTCGATGTTATCCAGCCCGTACTGAGGGATAACAGCGAGACCTGGGCAGCTTCCACCCTGCACAACGGCCAATGTGGAGCTTTTTTTTTGTTTTCAGCTGTGGTTACAAGTTAAACTTTTAACTTGTAGCCCGTACTTTGCTCACCTTCTGCATGGTTCTTCTCAATAAGCTGAGTATGTTTTTAAGACCCCTGAAAGTGTTGTGTATAACTTAACCATGGATTATCAGAGCCAGTGATATTTTTCTTGCATACACGTAATTAGTGCTGACTTCGAGTGGAAATAATTTTGCCTGTTAGCCCCTTAGAAACATGTTTCAAGCAGGCAAGTTGAAAGTCTAACTTGTTCCTCAGTTCAAGTGAAGAAAGTGTTGGTGATTGGTTTTCCAGGGATGTTTCCATTCATGCCTTGCTTTGTAATGCTCCCTGTACAAGGGTGAGTCAGGGAACTGTGGGGAATGCACCAATTTCCCCGTATTTAGGGAGAATACACTGCACAGGCAGGTGGTGAGGAAGGCTGCAAATCAAAAACTAGTTTGAAAGTCACTACAGCAAAGTCTAGTGGCATCACAGATGCTGTTCTAAGCCATACTCACTTGAAATTGTAAATGGCATTGGTAGAATTTTAGGAAACTCTTATGCAATGTGTTAATTCAAGATAACCAGGAGTCAGGTCGGTTTCTGACTAAACCCTTACTCAGTACCAAAAATGAGGAAACAACACATTTAATTGGAAGAGCACTGTTAAGNGGACAACCCAGAAAACATTCGAAGCATTCAGAGGGGAATGAGACCAATGTCAGGGGTTTTGTGAGGAGGAATCGGTTTGTTTCGCAGAGCCGGTCGGAGCCCTGGATGCAGGGACGGCAGCGACCCGCCCGCTCCGGGCCCGGCCCAACATGGCGGGCGGCGGCGTCTCCATGGCAACGCGCGCCTCGCTCCCGCCGGCGCTCCGGTTGCCGTAGCAACGCTCACGCCGTTTCCATGGCGGCGCGGCCCCGCCCCCTCCGCGCGCCGGCGGCCACGTGACCCGCTCGATGCGCTCGGCGCGCGGCTCCCCCCGGCGGCGGGAGCGAGCGGGAGAGTGACCGCAGGGACCGGAGAGTGACCGCAGGGACCGGAGAGTGACCGCGCCGGCCGTGTCCCCACCCCCGGCGGCGACATGTCCACCGCCATGAACTTCGGCACCAAGAGCTTCACGCCGCGGCCGCCGGACAAGGGCGCGTTCCCGCTGGATCACTTCGGTGCGGTACCGCGGCCTAGCGCCGGGCCTGCCCCGCGCCCCCCCGCCCCGCCGGGC
>VYXC01000200.1:225202-331576 GCA_013397175.1 Platysteira castanea
TTTTCTTGCATACACGTAATTAGTGCTGACTTCGAGTGGAAATAATTTTGCCTGTTAGCCCCTTAGAAATATGTTTCAAGCAGGCAAGTTGAAAGTCTAACTTGTTCCTCAGTTCAAGTGAAGAAAGTGTTGGTGATTGGTTTTCCAGGGATGTTTCCATTCATGCCTTGCTTTGTAATGCTCCCTGTACAAGGGTGAGTCAGGGAACTGTGGGGAATGCACCAATTTCCCTGTATTTAGGGAGAATACACTGCACGGGCTGGTGGTGAGGAAGGTTGCAAATCAAAAACGAGTTTGAAAGTCACTACAGCAAAGTCTAGTGGCATCACAGATGCTGTTCTAAGCCATACTCACTTGAAATTGTAAATGGCATTGGTAGAATTTTAGGAAACTCTTATGCAATGTGTTAATTCAAGATAACCAGGAGTCAGGTCGGTTTCTGACTAAACCCTTACTCAGTACCAAAAATGAGGAAACAACACATTTAATTGGAAGAGCACTGTTAAGAGGGAAATAAGTAATCCCTGGATGTTGCTTTCTTAAAACTGAATTTTCTGAGGTCTTATTAAAGGGCAGATACTCTGTATAGATGTCTTGGATTTATTTAGGGTAAATAATAGCAAATGAAATAGAAAATGCTGCTGTTCTCTTGGTTATATGCTGTGTTCTCTAAAATGTCTTTTGTTGCTTTCTTCTTTTTTTACTTAGACAACTTATGGCTAATGAACCACTGGAAAAATTGGGATTTAAAGACCTGATAAATGAGAAATCAGAAGAAAAAGCTGAAAAGTCGTGATGAAGACAACTTTGCTCCTCATGAAGGGAAAGCATAACTCTGAATGTAGTACATATTGTACATTGTGCTCATATTGCAATAGGAAGTGTTTCCTGAAAGAACCTTTTTTCCAAAGTTTAATTTTCCTAAAACAAGATTTTTTTTTTAATGATTAAAAGTACTGCCTTTGTCTCCTTTGCTCAAGTATTTCTTAACTCCTTTCTTTTAATTTCTCTAGAGGCAAAACAGTTACAGCCCAAAGTGTTCTCCATGTCCCTGTAAGAACAGTGAAGTCTTATTTTAAGAGGACAAAAACCCAAACCAAACAGTCCCTTATTGTGTAGATCTTGAACTACTGATTAATCTTCTGTGGGCAGTACTGATGGCTCACAGCAGTTACTTACCAGGTGGGAATAAAGCTGTTGTACTTTAAAATTGCTTTTTATTAAATACTGGCATTAATCCCTGTCCCTGGGGTGGTCTCACCCTGCTATGGAAGACCCTGGGGTCCTGTGGGGGTACTTGGGGTGGGGTGTTTTTTCAGTCATTTCTTCTTCTATCATTGTTGGGAGAGTATTTCTAGTTCCACACACCAGTCAGGGAGTGATTTCTGCTTTTATTTACCACGCCAGCAGTGTTCACCTAATTTTTTCATCATTTAACTGGGAATAGTGATATTTCTCTTGCATGTTCTAATGCAGTTGAAGTCTTTCTTAATTAACATTGAGTTCAAGCAGAAATAATTTGGCCTAGCCCCCTAGAAATGTGTTCCAAGCAGGCAATTAATTTGTAAATCTTCTGGACGTGTTTTCCACTGTACGTTCTGCCTTGTTATCCCTGCTTCTTTTGGTTTTGTTTTTAACCCAGGGAATCATTTCTCTGTGTATCTGGCTGTGGCAGTTCAGCTTTAGGCTCAGGGCCTGCAGAGAGTCATACCCACTCCATCTGCCAAAGTGGTTCTCCCACACTTCCCCCTTTATTTGGTGTCCCCTCTTTGATATCTCTCACCTCCCCTGCTGTCTGCTTTCGCCTCTGCTTCTCTCCACTGTGCATCTGCTCATACTGAGCTCCAGGAAAGGGTGAAAGAACATTTTCTGCTCCTCATACTGATCGTTGGGACTGAGATTTAAATTGTTGCTCTGTCTAATCTGATGGAACAGAGTGCACACAGCTCAGAGCAGGTTCCTGTTTGAAAAGGACGTTCGCCTGCCCCTGCATATTTTTATTCCACTTCATTCTACGGTTCAAATTATATCCTTTGGTGAGATTAGTACATTTATAGGAAAGAAAGCAGAGATTGTATTGCTGCAACAGATACTAAAAGACTTTATATTAAACCTCTGAATAAGAGCTTTCTTTCAGCGATACCAAGTTAGAATTAAAATAATCTCCAGCATCTCCAGAAGAAAGAAATCAAATTTCATGCTTCTGTGCTCCCTGAATATTACAAGGCAAAGTGAATTCCTGGTAGGTCTGAAAGAACCCACCAGTGGTGGGGGAGTAATCTGGGCTGTCATCAGTGGTAGTTTCATTTTTTGGATCTTACTCTGCACTGTGGTTTGGCCAAGCAGTTCCTTCACGAGTTCCATCCGTGTTTCCCTGAGACATTGATGCCAGCTCTGTCCTCCGGGTTACAAAGTTTTTGAGGTGTTGAGTGATTGCCACCCTTCCAGAGACTGTGGGGGTGAGAGGTTTGCATCTTTCACCAGCCCAAAGATCACATCCTCATCCTGTCCAGATCCATGGGCACGTTCCATCCTGCTTCCCAGCACAGTGAGTCAGCTGCTGTCCCCGTGTGCCAGGACAGGAGGAGAGCTGTGAGTGGATAGCTGAAAATCCAGGGAATGGGCAGAGATCTGTCCTGGCTGGAAGCATTGGCTGCAGAAGGGAATGCGTTCAGTGGAGCTGTAAGGTAAGCTCAGAGCTGCTGAGGGACATCAGACAGTGAGATCTAATGCAGCTGAGAAGTGGTGGGGAAAAGGCCATTAGTGCCAGACCTGAGGTCAAACCATTTTCCCAACTTGCTCAACGGGACAAGTCCTTGCAGCACCAGAGTCATCTGGGAGAGTTCCCAGAATGCTCTTCAATTAATTCCTGCCAACATACAGATCGTTAATTAAAATCTTTCCACTTAAAACCTCTTTATTTTAGCTTTGCTTGTGGTATCCAGGTTTGTGCTTCTTTAAACTGACAGTGGGTTTTAAGCCAAATGAGAGCAGTATGTTGATAGCCAACTTCCCTGTGCCCAAGCCGCGGAGGAACCTTTCCAGGAGCCTGTCACCAAATCGGGAAAAAAATCTGTATTCTGGAAACACTGAGCTGAGGTGTGTGTGCTGCAGGGGAGGCAGTTTGTCAGGGGCACTGATTTCTTGGTGGAGCTGTTCGGAGTTGATGAGCTGCCGTGCTGTGGGAGTGGTCCCACGCAAGTGCATCAATCTTCCTGTGAGGAGCCTGCCAGGGGCTGCCTGTGCCAGCGCTGCCGTGAAGCTCCACCTGCTGACAGCTCCTGCGAGCTGGAGACAGGCGAACCACTGGGAATCGAGCTGGGATTGACGTACAGGCTGCCAGCCTGGATGTAATTGTAATTGCACAGGTGTGGAAGGGATAGCCCGAAGCAGGAGGAAGTGGTGACTGCGTTGGAGTGAAGATCTATGTGAGCTGTTGCCACAGCAATAGAAATCAATAAGCCAGGGAGTTGTAATTGTCTTTTCTGTAGCTTTTCTGCAGCAAAGCCTCATTCACACCCTAATGAGGCACCCAGCTGCTTGGGATCCGTCCCAGGGAGTCCCCGAAGGGCTCTGGATCAGCAGAGCTTTGCCCACACATTCTTTGGTCGGATTAAAATCCACTCAACCACGAAAAGCTTAACCTTGATCACAGCAGTTATTTACAGAGAGAACATTGCTGCGAGTTAACCATCGTTACGTCTTCCTGGGAGGCCTTGAGCTCTAGGTGTATCTCTCCAAACAACTACACTGACCTGCAGAACCAGGAAGAAAGGGTTTAATAAACATTTCCAGAGCTCTGAGTGTGCTTTCACAGAAAAACCTACACAAAGAGAGCCTCCTGTGCTTGCTCTGGAAATAGGCCATGGTCCAAAGTCCTTTGTAGGAGCACAATGAGGCCGTGCCTCAGAGCTGAGAAGGGATTGTGGCTGCATCTGCCACCTGGAAGAGCATACCTGGCATAGCAGGAGGGTGGCATCTGTCAGCACCTGTGGGGTGGATGTCTGGGGTTGTGAGCAGTCAGAGCAGGCAGTGGGTGTGGTGCTGACCTTCACTCTCGGTCCTTCCCCAAAGCATTCTCCCCACTTTGTCCTGCCAGCTTCAAGTCCAAGGAGTTCCTTGTGGCTGGGTATTACACTTACAGTCAGCAGTCACCAGCTTGGTTTCCTTGGGAGACCACATTGTTGCTGGTGATTATCTGCCCTTTTGGGCAGCAATCAAAACAGCTTTTACTTCCTGCTGCCTTTGGTTTTAGCTGAAACAGGTGAGGGGCAATGAGTTAAAACACCTCTTAAACTTCAGCTCATTGTCTCGCTCCGAGCAGGTAACTGAGAGGCAACACCATTCTCACTGAGCCTCTGGAATGAAACCTGTGTTGTAGGAAGCTATGAGAGAAGGAAGAGCCTGCTCCCATATAAAAAATGTCTGCAGCATCACTTGTTGCTGCTCTGAGAAGTGCCTTGGGTGTTCTGGCTCCACTGGAGAGCAGTATTTTTCTATGTTTCTCATCCATAATTCCTGGGATGGGAATGATACCTCTGCTAGCGTGCAGGCGTGCTGTCATGTCTGGTAGCACATCTATCCAGTGACCCCAGAGGACTTCAGTGCTTTTGTGCCTGGAGGAGATCCGTGCTGGAGGAGATCCTCCTGCTAAATTGGGAATGTTGTATAATATATCAGGTTTCCCACAAAAATCAAAGCTCTGACTCAGGTTAATTTTAAAAAAGACTGAAAGTGCACATACAAGGGTATATTTCCTCTTCAAGGGTATTTCAATGAAAATTGGACATCTGATTAAAATTACCCTGCTTTTTTTTTCCTTATCCTTAATGATTCTGCTTCTGTAAGTAACTGGCAATGTTGCATTTTTGTCAGGATGCAGCAGATTTTCTAGCTTACAGATTTCAAGACAAAATGCCTTCCTTCTGGAATGAAGGTGCCATATGGCTTAAATGCATAATTGATCGCTGCTCAAAATAGGAGCTTCATAGAAAGTCACCTAGAAGTCCAATGAGTGTGTGCAGGGGACTTGATAGACCTTGATGCATTTTTTGTTTCCTGGAACTGATGATGGCACAAGGACAGGTTTTTGTGGCTCTCCTTAGAGGTTCTGATGCTTGTGCTCTCTCTCATTATCCAGGAGATTTTGGCATTTGCATTAGCAGGTGCATCAATCTTACGTTTGCTGATTCCTGCTGGGCTTGGCTGAATGACAAGCCTGGCATTCACCACGTAGCCCAACAAAGGCCACAGTTCTCTGTGAGGTAAACCAGTTCAGTTGGTGAGATCTGGTGGGCTGAATCCAGCCCTGGGTGTCCCTCACTCCCCCACCTCCAGTGGGATGCCTGCACAGGCAGCCCTTCCCAGCTCCCACACAGTGAGGTAGGTTCCCTCTGCTGTGGGAGGGATTTTGGGGTCCACCTGGCCACGTGTCCTGCTGCCTGGCAATGAGCAACACCATAAACCACCTTGTACTGTGGATGCTTTTCTGTCCAGGTCCTTATGAATTATGGTAAACACAGACACTGGCAGTGGTGGAAAGTAGCCTGGCAAAGAGCGAGCAGGGGGGTGAAGAAAGCCAGGAGATAGAATGACCCAGGCATTTCACTCCACCTTGGTGGGCTTAAAAAGCAGGTGGTGGGGGTGCTTCTGCAGCCCCTTTGAGCAACTGAGTCCTTTGTCTAATTTAGTAACCTTTGAGGGGCTGACAGCTCTCATTTCTGGAGGATTTCTAGTTTTCTTGCTGCTAGCAAGCCCTGCTCAGTAAGAACCTGCTCACACACCCAGTTCTGATCCTGCTTGCAGAGCTGCTGAGCAAGGGGAGCACGTGAGAAGGCAGCAGCTTGGGAGGGGGTGCTCTGCGAGGGAGCCAGGCCCCGTTGCATTTGCTCAATTTACATTTCTCAGTTATTAAACCGTGCTCTGGTTTCCAGCAGGGTTTGGAAGCACCTCTCCTTAGTGGGCAAGGCAGGAGAATGAGAGCACTGCTGAATCTGGGACACCAGGACGGCCCTGAGGGTTTGATGTGATGCTGTGTGCTGCAGCCATCTGCTGCCAGTCTACCCAGGGCTCTTCCCCTCTGGGCTGCACTGACAGCCCCAGGTAGCACGGCTGGGTGGATGGAAAAGAATTTCACCACACTGAGCAAGCCAGCTTTTGGGCAGGCAGACCCAGATGGGGAAAAAAATTTCTGCTGCCACTTAGGATTGCAGAGAAGCTGCAGATCAGATCGGTGCTGAGAAAATTGCTGGTAACTCAGGATGCTGAGCCAGGCGGGAGAAAAACCTCCGACTGATAAATGAACCTTCACGGCCCCATGAGCAAGCACCAAGTAGGGAATCCCAGGGGTGTAATGAGGCTGGCTCCTTGCTGGGTGCTGAGGTTGCTTCCCTTGGCTTTTGCTCTTCAGTGTGGAGGTGGGAGTTAAGCTGTGCTGACTCCAGCCTCTGGATTAAGCAGGTTGCCTTTAGCCTCGTCCTCACCACCACAGAGCACAGGCTCCGGGGTGGGTTTGTTTGGCACATCTCCTGTGTCCATGTGTGTGCTCGCAGTGGTTGCTAAGGCAGCACCAATCTGTCCCCCTTCTCTGTGCTTTCCAATTTCTATCTGATCCAGAGGTATGGGTGTGCTGGGTCCGTGCAGCCCAGTCTTGCTCTGTAGGATCTGCCCAGGATCTGCATGGGACAGCAGAGGCAGAGCCATGGATCGGGTGTGAGCAGCCTGTGTGCACAAACATCAGTGTGAGTGGTCCAGGTGGGTGCAGTGTGGGGTTTTAGTGTAGTTTCCCCATCCCCAAACTGTGCTGCAGAGTCTGGTGGGAAAGAGAGACTGTCCCCTGCCAACAACAAGGATGCAGCATGGAGGGGAACATCTCTGGCAGGAGGTGTACCCTGACTTCTGCGTGAGGGGAGATGCTCAGGGAGTGCACAGGTAGCACAGAGATGTCACAGGGACCAGAGGGGAGATGCTCAGGGAGGGCAAGGACAGCACAGAGATGTCACAGGAACCAGGTCACTGCAGGGCTGTGCTGACAGGAGGTGTGAGTTCTGGTCAAAGGGACAGAGATGCTGAGTTCACTGGCTGCTGAAAAAGAACCAGGCAGGTGAAAAATGAGAACGTGTCTGGAACATCTACCTCCATCCTTTTAGCAGGCATGGCAGGAGACTTGCAGGTGTGGTGGTGCCAGCTGGAAGGACTCATTTGAGCGCAGAGATGTCTGGATTGATGGCTTTATTTCGGCTTATTTTAGCAAGTAATAGGCAGGGGGGTGATGTTTATCACTGAAAGTGGAGCTGGCTGTACTTTAGATCACAGCTCTAATTGGCTGGACTGACTGGGACAGTAAATCACTTCAGCAGCACTAATAACACAGGGTGACGGGTGCAGTAAACCCTCCATGGCAGCAATAGCCTGGTCCTGCTGGTTCTTTCACTCTGCTCTGGTTTGTTTATTAAAGCTCCTTCACAAAATTCACCTGGGTGACTGCTCCGACTCAGCCATGGAAATGGCTGCTCTCCTGCCATTCCCCAACCTGGCTTGGGCTCTTTTTATGCCCAGCTATAAAATTGTTTATTTTTGCACCTGTTTAGAAAGGCTTTTTGGCCACAGGGGTCTCATGATGATGTTTTCATGGCTTCTGGAGCAGGGCTGCTCTGTTGTTGCTAGTAATAATTGCTGTTAATTAATTCTTTTCTGATTTTTCTTTGGCAAAGCATACTGAAATAAACATAAGTGAGCAGAACGCTCTGTATCTCGATGTTGTGGGAGCTTTTAGGAAGCATACAGTGACATCCAAACAATCCCATCAGCAGCCAGAGGAAGGGTAGGACATGGCCCTCAGCTTTCTGTGGACAAAGTTAATTGGGGGGAGGCTGAATTAGCATCTCCAGCTGCTTGGCAACTCTCTTCAGGCCATCATTTTTAATCTCTTTCTCGAGAAAAAACCACAGTCTTGTTTCCATCTACTGCTTTATTCAAATCACAGCCGAGCAGTGCTACAGAAGGGGATGTGCTCTCAGCTGCCTGGGCTGGAGCAGCAGCTGAAGGCAGCAGCCTGCGACACGAGACCGACTGCTGGGGCCAATAGCTGCACTGTTCTGTCTCTTCTTCTGGGCCCTTTTAAAAAGGTTTGTTCTTTTTTTCTTCTGAGGCACTCAGCCTCTGCTGAAGAGACTTCCAGACCAGAAGTGAAGTTCTGGGCTTCAGCCTCTCTGTTCTGTGGTCCTGCCTGTAGCATCTCCATCACCCTCCTTGCTCTGTGTCCCCGGCTGGAGCAGCCCCTGGTTCCCAGAGCTGGCAGCAGGTGGGTGGGCTGCTTGAGCCTCCACCCTGGAAGGTGACATCACACAGCTCAGTCTCCTGCTTGAATGTCTCCAAGCTGTTCCTGGAAGGATGAGCCGTTTGAGCCAGGAAGAGATTAAATTATTGGAATTGAGGAAAGCAATTTCCATGGTAAGTGCTGCCCTGCTGGTTGCACACCGAGCCTGTCCTGCTGTGTCTCTGACTCAGACTGAATTGATGACGTCCCGCTCTGAATAATCACTTTGACTTTTTTTGGAGGAGCTGATCCCCTGATGTATGAGTGTCTTTACACACATGTTGGCTTTCTCTATATAGAGATTCCACGGGCCTAAGTCTCTTAATTAGGATAAATCAGGAATAATGCTAAAAGCAGTGGTCTACCACGGACGTGGGTGAACTGTTGACTTCCGTGGTCTAATTTCATCTCCTCTGTGAGCAGAAAAGAACCTGCCATTGGACAATAGAAATCAGCATAGCTCCAGCTGGTTCACTGCAGCTGCCCCCTCCATGTCATATTTTACATTGTAGGAAATGGGTTTGGTGGGCTGTTTCAGAGCTGTTTTTCTTATTCTGAGATTTCCCCAGGTGCCCTGGAGCAGACATACAAATAGCCAACATCTTCAAGCCATCAATAACCCCCTCACTCTCTCTCTCAGATGTATTTTGGCTCCCAGCCACGCTGTCTGAGCACCTAAGCAGCCCTTGCAACCATGCACTGACCCCCAAACCAGCCCATTGCTGGCCAGGGGCAGGCGGAAAAGAAACTGAAAGGGTGTCCTGAGCACATGATGGGCTGGTGGTTGGAGAAATTTCCTTTTTGTGGTAGCATGGCTGTGAGAGAGCAGCGATCAGCTCTAGGGTGCTGCAGAAATCTAAAAAAAGATTTAGGTCTGAACCCCGCCTTGTCCTCATTCTCCCCAGTTCTGCTTCCCTGCGGAGGATCTCTGCTCTGGTTTGCACGGTGGTAACTGCACGAGTAGTAACTCATGGGAGTAAAGGTTCCCCTCTTTTCACACTGGTAGCACTGGGCTGCAGCAGAGCTAACCACTGTGCAAGTGGAGTAAACCCCGATCTGCAGATCACTCCGCACTGAGACACTTTCAGAGCTGCACAGCACTTTGTCTCCTCTGAGGGCTGCTGCAGGTGCAGAGCAGCTCTGCAGGCACAGGACATCACAGGTCTTTTTCCACCCTCGCCTCATTTTCTCCTGCATCACCCTCTTCCACTCGATCAACACATCCTAACCACACCGATGCTGTGAGTGTGCTTTTCCCTGTTCCACACAAAACGATCCCATGGGCTCCATACAGCAATTTGCTCAAAATGAGAGAAAGTTGGCATCAGAGCTGGATTTTTGGCTCAAGAGTTTTTAACTGCCCTGTTCTGAGCTCTCTGCTCTGTGGTATTCCTCCCTCCCAGCTATAGCCACTCTTGATTTAACAGGATAACCCTAAAAAAACTTCCATTTTTAAAAGAAAAACCTCTAGGATTTGTTTCTTCCCCCTTTTTTTTTTCTTTTGAACAGGAAACCAATACTGCAGCGGAAACGAGCTGCTTTAACATAGGTGCCAGCACTGTAGCTTGTTCACACAAACCTCCAGCTGCAAGAGCCGCCTCCCCTGTGGTGCTGAGGAAGCCTATGGAATCCTGCCTGGTGGATCTGCTACTCCGGAATTTTGCTTGAATGCAGTTGCCGTGGCATGAATTATTGATATTTCTGTTCAGGTTTGCTGTTCACGCAGGAATTTGTAATGCTTGCCCACGTTCCGCGGTGAATGCGCTCCCGGGTCACATCCAGGGTTGTGTTTAACACCCTTTTACTCGCATGGTCGTGACATTGATTCAGCCATTCCAGGGCTAGGGCTGCGAAATTAACTACACCCCAGTGTAAACTGCTCTTTCCTGACAAAAGGCAGCCTCGGGGTGAAAGGAGCTGACGGGGAAGGGCAAGGAGAAGGTATGGTTATGTCTGCGCATTTTCAGGGCGTCACCACGAAGATGATGGAAAGGTTTCCAGGAATTTCTGAGCGTTCTTTGCCCTGACCTCAGTATCTGGCATTTCCAGAGGCTGCCCTTGCTGCCACTGTGCTTCTCACCTCGAGAGATCGCCTTGATAACGTCCGTTTCTAAGGCAACAACCTTGTGATTTAGAAAAGACTGAGTTAAAAGTGCGTGTGTTTACAAACAAACACATCTCACACATAAATATGTAAGCATTTACATACATATGGATGTGAATTTATGTCAGACCTCCAAGTCACTTAGCAGTGGAGAGACAGGAAGCATCTGAATGCGGGTGATGTGTTGACAGCGACAACTCATCTCCAGAGTTTGGTCAGAGACTTCACAAGAAGTAAGAGCAAATTCATTTAGGCGTTCCCTGAAAGGTGCTACCCACAGGAAAAATGTGGGGCAAAGCTCGGAGGAGGGAACAGTCTGACACGGACAAGGCTGAGCAGTGATGCCCATCAGCCTCCACCAGCCCTGCAGGGGCAACCTTTGCTCTTTACTCTGTGTGAGATATAAACTCAGATCCAGCCCCTGCTCTGTGCCAGGAATCACAGTCCTCAGGAGTCAGTGTCCATCAGGAGAACCTCTGTTCCTGCCCTGGATCAACACTGTGCCAACCAACACTGGGGCAATACCCAACCTCTTAACCTGGGATAAACCAGCAGTAAATTTACAGAGATACCCTTGTACACGTGAGGTTGGCTCAAGCCTGTGATTTTCCACTGAACAAAAGTTTATCTTCGTTTCTGGCTCATTTAGTTCCAACTTTTCTCCCTGTCTCTCCACCTTCCCTCCACCCTCGTGGGCTGTTTGTTTCCCCGTGTGAAGTCTGGAGTAATTGTGATGAGACTTAAATGCTGAGGATGCTGCTGATCGACCCTTGCTGACCCTGCTCTCCTGCTCTGCCTGTCCTTTATGAAACTCTCCCCTCTCATCATTGACAACAGGCTCTGTTTTATTTGATTTTATTACAAGATATAAATTTCTGCCTGCAGCCCTGGCTTCCAGCACGCGGAGGAGAGAGAGGAATTGCCTAGCAACCAGGAGAACAAAAAATTAAGAGAATCAATAAGTCTTAATGGAAAGCTAAACAGAGACTTTCAAACCAAACCCCCTCCCTCCTCCCAGCCCCGGCCCATGGTAAGTATGTGACGATGTGCAGCATCCTGGCTATGGCATGAAGCATTCAGCAAATGCCTCTTCTGGAAAAGCCAAAGTGCAAATGAAAACCTGGCCTAACCTGGGCTTAGGTAAAGCTCTGATCCTGTAGCATTTACTCTGTCAAGCTTGAACGCAGCACAGATGTGGAGGGTTAAGATGCTTTGCTGAGCTGCTTTCGCTCTGAGGGTGTTTGAAGTCAGTGCTCCAGGTTAGTGACTCGGAGGCTGAAGAAGGTGAGGGTCTGGATGCAGCAGCTCAGTTTCCCCACAAAAGGTCTGTGTGGAGGATTATGCTTCTGGTTAGGAAGGGAGGGAATTTCCAGATATTATCAAGCTGTGTGTATAAAACCAGCAAACCCAGCACAGTGTGTGACACAGGGTTGAGTGAGCAAGGAACAGTCCAGCATCAGTTTAAAACAGTCAGAAATCAACCTGGATACAGTGTCTTGTCTGGCAGCACAAATGCAAAGGTCATTTAGGAGAATGTATTCCAGGGAAAGGGAGCATTGTAAATGTACCAGGCCATGATTCTGTCTGTGTTTAAGGGGCTATTTTCTCCCACAAAGTGTTCTCAGGAACCGGCTCACATCCTCATGTTTGCAGGATCAAGATGGTGGTTTGGCTGTGGGAGTTTTCCAGGAGCTACTGGCGGCCTCCTGCTGCAGCTGCTCGTGCACACCCTGAATCTCATGGGCAGCATAAGTGGCATGAGCTGAGCCCCCAGTAGGGCTCTGCTTTATTGGAGGAAGCAGAGTTGGATGATTTAAATGAAGGCTTGCTTTGCAAAACCAAAATTGTTTTTATAAGCAGAGATGTGTGAACCACAAACAAGACACAGCAGCATCACAGGTGACCCGTACTTGAGACAGAGGTTTCAGCAAGGGTTAAGGAGACACAGCTCTGAACCCTTCCTTGGCCAAAGACTTCCCACATCCTGCCCCTGAGTGACACTTTAGTCTTTGGCTGGCAAAACAAGGAGTCTTGCCCCATAGATGGTATGAGATGCACGGCCATGGTAACACGGGGATATTTTCCCCCCTGATACTCCCCTGACACCGTGGAGGGTGTGAAAAACGTGGGAAGATGCTTGGAGGACGGTCCTGCCAAGACACAGACATGGAAGGTGGTGGTGATGTGCAAGGACAGCAGTGAAGGAGGAGCATTTTGGAGTGCGTGGTGAAACCTTCACAAGTGCCCCCAAAAGATGCTGATGTAAGAGGGGCACCCCAAACCTGCTGCTCATGAACCTGCCCAGGTGCTTGAGCGGCAAGGCCCTGGCCAGCGAGGGCTGGGGCTGCTTCCAGCCGCCACCTCCCAGGTGAAGACCCTCGGCTCCCACCTTCCCCCGCCCCGCCGCTCCCACCGGCGACAGCATCCCCTCCGCGGGCAGGAATTAAACCAGGGAAGGCACCCCTGAGCGCTGGGGACGCCCGGCGGGATGGGATGCCCTGAAGGGTCGGGGACCCCCCTCGGGGGTAGGGGCCGCCCGGGCGAGGCGCTGCCGCTGGAGGTCGCGGGCGAGCGGCGCAGGGAGCCGGCAGCGCCCGCCGGCAGCGGAACCGGCGGCACCGGGCGGCTCNGCCCCCCGCCCGCGCCATGAGGCTGCCGTAGCGCGGCGGACCGAGCGCAGCCCCGCCGAGCCGCCCGCCGCCCCCATGGCGAAGGAGAGGAGCAGGAAGGCGCTGGTGGAGCTGCTCCAGCGGCCGGGGAACGCGGCGTGCGCCGACTGCGCCGCCCCGGGTAAGGGCAGGGCAGGGGAGGCGGGGGGCGCGGGCGGCGGCTGCACCTGCGGCTGCACCTGTCCGCACCGCACCGCATGGCACGGAATGGCACGGCATGGCACGGCATGGCACCGCATGGCACCGCACGGCACGGCACAGCGGCGACGGGGCGCGGGGCTCTGCCCTCTCCGGGAGCGGCGGGGGTTGCGCCCCGCCGAGGGTGTGCCCGACCCCCCTCCCCACCGCGGGGGGATGCAGCGGGGGTGCTCCGGGGATGGTGGAGGGGTGCGCTGCGCTGCCGCGGTCCCCGCGGACCAGCCCCGGCCGAGGTTTCCCCAGTTTCCCCCGCCCCGGCGCGGTTCCTCGCCCGGCCGTGAGCGCTGATGTCATCCCGGCGGGTCCCCGCGGGCTGCAGCGCAGCCGGGGCCGGTAACCGGGCGGTGGGGGCTCTGCCGGGGTGCCCTGGGCTGCGGGGGCCGCGTGTCCTCCGTGTCCCCTGGGCTGCTCCTGCCCTGTCAGTGAGCAAACACATGGGGACAACCGGAGGCAGCGCTGCGGACATCCTGCCCAGCAACCTTTGCCCAGCTGCCATCGATGGGTGCCTGAGCTGCGCAGGGAGCGGGGCTGGAATGTCTATAGACGTCTTCGTGTGCGGAGGGGAGAAAATCTGGGCTGGGACTGTCTTCTTCGCCCTTTGGATGCTGAATTTTTGGGGTCGGGCCATGATGCTTTTGCTGAGCAGAGTCTGCATGGGGTGGTGGGATCTGTCTTTGAGAGCAATCTTTAAAAAACTGCAGAGCAAGGAACTTTCCTTTTTTAGAAAGGAAAAAATATCACCATGTAGAAAAGCGTTAATTTGTATTAGCTTGAGCAGGATGGCTCTGAGGAGGTGTATAGAAAAGATTGTCCTTCTCAGCCTCTGTCATTCTATAGGTTAAAGAAAAACCCAACACTTCAGCTGAGCCCTATTTTCCCAGCTATTGATTTGTTTAGGATGTCGAGATCTATTGGATACCGCTATCCAGCTCGCACCATTACCAGTGGTTTTATGTCCCTCATCTGCATCCCAGGACACTGCAGTTCACTTTCAGATGCGCTGTGTCCTCCGGTACCCAGCTGGAAAGGACAAAGAACTTTGGGCACAGCGTGAACGGCTTTGCAGCGCCGTGCTGCTCTGCCTGCTCCCACCCATCTGCTGCCGGCTGTTGCTGTCTGACTGTACCAGCCCACCTCGGAGGTGTCTTGCGGAGCACAGCTTGGGCTCCCCGAGTAGGTGTCTGCCTAAATTATTCCTTCCCGGAGAAAACTTCACAGACCTGGGCCATTCAGGTCAGCGGGGTGGTTCTTCCTCACCCTATGGGTGCAGAAGAGAAAGCCCCCAGGCAAGATGGGAAGTTTCTCAGCATCACCAGGGTGGAGATGAAGCTGTAGGTCAATAACATAGCTCACGTCAGAGAAAGAGGGTTGTTGTAAAGGCGTCTTTTGAATAAGAGGGCTTGTAAAACAACAAAACCATACTTTGGTTTTGATGACATTTGCATACAGAGATGTCTTAGTGAATCTGAAAGTCAGAGAGGAGAATTTGGGCCAGTGTCTTTTGTAAGTCAGGATGTGCTATATTAATATCATTCAGCCTCTTCTGAACTCTCATGGCACTACTTCTTCAGGACCAGTTCCCTATTCATCAACCCAATTTCTTTAATGCCTGCTTTGCTTCAGTTTCTTTAGCAAACCAGAGCCATTCGTGGTGCTGTAATGTGCTCCTCTGCCTGGGAGTAACAATAAACTTGAGATGCCCTGGGCTAATCAACATAAGATATTACCTTGTATCTGTAGGTAATATAGAAAATATTCAGCCTGAATTCAGTTATTCATCCCGGGCAGCTGTGGCAGGCCAGGTCTTTCTGGGGATGAGATAATGCAGGATAGGCAGGATAAGTACCCAGAGAGCCTCCAGAAAGGGGTGCAAGACTGTTCTTTGCTGAGAAGTGGGATGCACAGAAAGATAAAGGTGACAGCTGGAACCAGGTGGGCAGCTGACACTGGAAAAGTATCAAAGAGAAAATGGAGTGAGAAGGAAAGAAGAGAGAGGGTGGGGAATGGACAGAGGATGAGGAAAGCAGTGCAGACTTGTGCTTTCCCACACGTGAGTATCATCATAGGGCTGATCTGGTACAGCTCGGGGGAAGCCAAAGGTCAGGATGCCTGATTTGTTATTGCTGTTTCTCAGCTGGGTGAGTGCCTTTCCCTGAAATACCCTGTTAGTACAGGATCCATGATAAGAGGTAGCCATTTAGCCCAGGGATGCTTGTAACAAAGAGTAGGATGGGTTGGAAACATAACAGGGGAAAATTCTCTGTTGGTCACTTTAATTTATGTATTTGGAAGCCAGCTGGGTTTTCTTTTTCTTTTAGAAATATTTGTTTGAGAAATCAGCCAGTCAGTGAGAGTTCGTTTGGCTTTTCCCTTCCCTGCTGTCAAAAAGGGTCATTTTCTTTGGTTACCATTTTGGCATTTGGGAGAGGCTCAGTAGCCAGAGCCCTGCAGGCACGGCTTGTCCCAGGTATTCTGCATCCTGTCACAACCCCTGGGTTCCTGATGCAAGGAGCTCTCAGCTTGGCATCGCTGGGCTGAGCTGTGGCCATACAAAAACCAAAGTTGGGGGCCATTGGGGGAAGCTGTTCCTCCTGGGCTGGGTAAATAACTTCATCCCCTGCAGGATCATCCCATCTCCTCGGGGAGATCTGGGCACAACCTGCTGCTTCCTGGGGCTGGGCCAGAATTTGCCACTTAGTGATGGCTGAGGATTATTGAAGTGGCCAGGCCCTGCAAGGCTGCTCGGTTCAAGATGTGTTTCCCTGGTCTGTGCACAGGATGAGCAGCTTGCAGCTGGGTGGAATGAGGTATTGGATATGGTGTTCAGGAAGGTCAGAGCTGGGTCTTCCTCGAGACCTCTGTATATATCTGGCAAAAAAAAAAATCTCTTGTGCAAAACCAGAGCTTTCAAACAGATTTTGAGGGATGTCTCAGGTGGAGGGAACAGTCTTACAGGGGCCATGACAGCTGGGAATGCAGAAAGGATGCTAAAGTAGAAAGTGAAAATCGGAGTGTAAAATAACCGAGAGGTTACATTTTTCACTTGCAGGATTTGTGTTTGTAATTTTTTTAGTGTTTCTAGTTAGGTTTTTATTAATTGCATTTTTATAAAGCCTTAAATTGCAAAGAAAGGTTGTTTTGAATAAAAGATTTTTCGGTTGCAGAAATGTCATCGATCTGTAATGCATAATGAGACTGCCTTGTTACATCTTCGGGACTGAATTCTGGGGTAGGACCCGCTAATAAAATCATTGATGGGGCTTTGGGTCCTCTGTCGTTACACACTTCCGTGTCCTGGGTTCTGTGTTTTTTATGGGTTTAAAGCTGTGCTTTCTCGGTGAAGACAGCATGGTAAATGCAGTCTTAAGTGCAAACTGAGCAATGTTACTGAATTGCTGGTGTGTAATGGCTCTCTGTGCATTAGAATAATCTTTTTTTCTTCAAGACTAATGTGGCAGTTCAGCCTTTTCTCTTTCTAAATGATTCTTTGTCTCGGGCAATCTTTCCTCACATCATGAGACGGATGGTTATCTCAGGGCATAACAAGACCTTAAGTATTTCTCTCTTTACTCTATTTTTCTATGACTTAGGCTCGTGTTTCCATGGAGTGAGAATCATTTTACATTGTAGGAGGACAGAGAGGCTTTGAAGACTGAAATGGAAATCCCATCAAAGCAGTCCTGCAGTTTAAACCCTCCAGCAGCAGTTTACATGGCTTGTTATCATTTTATCTTTCTTATTTGGGATGGATTATTGGGACATGGATCCCGGTAACATCGGCCTGTGTGCCTGAGGCCCAGGGGGGATGAAGGATGGAGGAAGAGCAGAAGGACGCGCTGGAGGGGAGTCTGGAAGTGGAGCTTTGTGCTGCAGAGCCGAGCAGCTCTGGTGCTCTGGTGTAGCAGCGCATCTCCGAGCCTGCGGGTGGCTGGTGGTGGCTGAGGTGGTCGTAAACACCTTTTCCTTCTCAGTTCCACAAGAGGTGAAGCTTTTCCGTTCCCGGGATGTCACCGAGTGAGCGTGGAGATCAGAGGGAAACACCTGAGCGCTGGGGGTGGCTTGGTTTGCTCAGGTTGAGGAGGGCACCGATTTGAGCTCAGCCTCTCCTTCCCCCATCCAACCGCTGGTCCTAAAAACACAGATCGGGAAGGCGACTGAGGCATCGGGTCCTGCCAAGCGCTGCCGTCTGCAGCGGCTCTGCCCGTGCCCTCGGGGGGTGATGGGGCTCTGCCTCGCAGCTCCTTCCCTCTCTTGCCCCCGCTGCCTCCCACTGCAAAGCTGTTCCAGAGCTCTGCTGCTCTAGCGGCGTGAAACGGGCTTTTCATCTTCCAGCTCCAAGTGGAAACTTGTTCCCGCACCTCCATTGTCCTCTCAAATACTGAAATTTTTCCTTTTTTTTTTTTTTTTTGGTGTACTTGGGAATTTGCCAGCCCTTCTCCCTGGGCATAAGCAGAGGGGTAAGAAGGAAAAAAAAAATCCCACAGCATTTATGTTCAGCTCAATGCCGCTTTCTGCGGGAAAAAGGGCTTTTTGAAACAAAGGAGGTTTAATGTGATGGTGTTTTTTGTCCGGTGCTGGTGCCTGGGCTGCAGCACAGTCGTGGGCTGCAGACAGCGAGGGGAGGCTGCTGGGACCTGCCAGCCGAGTTAAAAGACCTTGGCAAGTTTAGTGCCTTCACTGAAAACTTTCCCTACTTAGAGAGGAGTGTTGGTGGGAGGCTGTTTGACTTCGGCATCAACTCTTTTAATTGTTATTTTTCAGCATGCATGACCGGGGTCTGTTTATTAGCCTCCTAATCCTTCCCCGGAGTAACTCGCTACAGAACTTCAGTGCTGAGCACGAGGTTCTCTGTCTGGGGCAGGGAGGAAATCAGCAGCAGCTGAGCAGCGAGCAGGAAGGGCTTTGTGCTTGTGTGGATTGCACGAAAATCCCTGTGGTTCTACCCCGTATCAATGAGTTACATTTCTAGTGCAGGGTGAAAAAAGGTTTTGCCTGCCTGGAGAGGTATCTCTATCACCTCAAACAGGAGAGGGTTCAGGAAAATCCACCGAGGCTGCATCCCAGCCAAAGAGCAGCTGGCGTGGCAGGGATGCAGCAGGGCAGCTCCTTAAGGGTCAGGACATCATTCGTGAGCTGAAGAATTTGCTGAGGGTGTGTTGCTGTGCCTTGGCCTCAAATGTTTGCCTTGGTCATCAATGTTGAGCTGTAAGTAGTGATAAATGTAGTTTAAGGCAAAAGGTGGAGCAGGAGCATCCAAATTTTGGGACTTTTGAGTTTTTGCTCTTGTCTGCTTTGAGCCTTTTGCTGCTCAGCTTCATGGGGTTTTACCTGGATTGGTGGCATCTAGGGATTTTCAAACTGGAACTCCATGGTTTTGTTCTGGATACAGGAAATACTGATTATTTATTAAAAAAAAATTCATTAGCATCCAGCTTCCAATCTCTTCTGTTTCTATAAGTCTTCCTGTGTCTTATGTTGATTTTTCTTCCATAATATTTTCTGTGTCTAGCCTTCATTTTTTCTCTTTTTTTCCTAAGTTCAGGAATGCTGGGTTCAAGCTGCAGTGCTCGTGGTTCACTGTGCTGGGTTTTCCTGAGGCTTGTGGTGGCAAAAAGGACTGGGTGGAGAAGTTAATTTCTGAATTTAGCTGTGTTGCCCAAGTGTTTTCGTTTTGTTTTGGGTGCTTCTCTAATCTCTGGCTGTGCCTTTGCTTTCAGATGAATGAGATGGGAAAATACCAGCCCAGTGCCCTTCTCCTGAGTTGAGTTTAGCTTTCTTTGTTTCTTTAATTTTTAAAATGAAGCTGACTCATGTCTTTATTTTAAAAGTCATTACAATCTGTTTATAAGTTACCAGGAATCTCTACCACGCTGGGCAGTGAAAGCTTTTTAGAGCTGGAATCAGTCATTCAGGATGAGAGTCTTTCTGCACTTACAACAGTGTGCTTGGTTTAATGTTCCCGTTGTTCCTCATTCATTTTTATTCCTTTTGGCTTGAAATAATGGAATAAAGTAATTTGTGTGGAACTTAGGCATGCTGGAGAGTTTTCATTAGGTTTCACTGCTGTTTGCTCAAAATTCTGGTGGCTTAGGGAAAAAAAACCATTTTGAGCAATGCCCAAAAAGCCCAGATTATGCCATGTTGCTATTTCAGTGCACCTTTTTGGGATATGCCCACACAGAATAATAAAATTACTGAGCTCTCAGTAATGTCCAGCATAGGAGAACGTGTTCTGCCTGGTGAAGTGTCCAGCAGCAAGGTG
Organism: Platysteira castanea; assembly: GCA_013397175.1. Lineage (NCBI taxonomy): Eukaryota > Metazoa > Chordata > Aves > Passeriformes > Platysteira > Platysteira castanea. The sequence continues at coordinate 244,753 of VYXC01000200.1, forward strand.
GACTTCACTTACCTGTGGAGAGCTGAGCTGGTCAGCCGTGCAGCCTGGGGTCACTGGATCACTAAACCAGTGGTGCTGCACCAAAATTCAGTGTTTGGTGTGAAGACACCCAGGAAAATTTATTCTCATGTTTGGTAAGATGTTGTCTTATCTCCGGTGCAGTCATTTGAAGGGTTGGTGTCTGTGATAAGCCAAGGTTGGAGATCACTGGCGTTATCCGCCGTGTCCCTGAGAGTTTGTGGTGGAGAGCAGAAGAGAGAGGGACCGTGATGTGTTTGGGAAGCAGCACAGCCCCCAACAGCCCCAAACCCTTTAAAGGGGTTTGGAGAGGCACCCCTGCAGCAGTGGGTGCTGGCCCTGGCTGGCAGGGCCTGCCTGGGGTCTGTCACCCGTCCCTGCAGGAGACGCGTGGGTGTGGCGGTCTCCTTGCTGGGTTTCTTCGAAAATGGGGTCACGAGTGCAGGGAGCAGGGCAGAAGGGGAAGTGGCGTTGGCAGAGCCCTCCAGGAGCTGGAGCTGGGGAATCCTCCACCCCCTGCTTCCCGTCCGCAGGGCCGTGACACGGGGAGGTCACAGGGAAGCACGAGCCCGAGGGCTCGCATGGGTCTGTGATGCTCCAGTTTGCTCAGATGATGCTTAGAAATTCCTTTGGGCTTTCAGCTAAAGCCTGGGAAAGGTTTGGGCTGCCTTGCTTTCTGTTAGATGTCCTCAGCCAGGAGAGCAAGAGCCGTGAGAAATCTCAAATTATGGTGACAGTGACATTTCAGAGGGACTTGCCCTGGTTGATCAGTTGGTTCTGGGGGTTTTCACTACCCAGCAATTTTTTGGATGGCGCTAGGTTGACGCCTGAGGCCTCTGAACTCTCCTCCTGCCTGGTGTTCCCTTTGGCACTAAACCCAGTTGCCAAACGTGGGTAGTTCAGGGCTGTGACAGGAGAGCAGCACACAAGCAGCCGAGCATCTACAGCTCTCCCACCCACCCTCGCCACATGAGAGACGTATTTCTAAAACCAGAAGAGCAGTGAGGAGGAAGTTGCTATTAATACCTGGCAGAGATGTGAACGGCTGGGGTCGGGTCTGGTGGGGCAGGTGAAATGTGCAGCTCTGTCACGGTGCTCCTCAAAATTTGCTGTGTGAGATGCTGGTGGTGTTGGATGGACACGGATTTGGGTCTGGGCAAGAGGGGAAATGCTGGAAGGAAGGTGACCAGGAGGAGGTAGCTACTGGCTGTGGTTTTATTGAACAAGCTGAGAACATCCCTTCCAAGGCTGGGTCACCACTGACCCGCTGTCTCTGCTCCTCTGAGGGACTGTCACCTTCTGGCTGCCACACACGGGTGGCCCTGTGTATATGGTGTGATACAGGCCTGTGTAGATACCCTGTGATATGATCCAGCTTTTGTTTTCTTAATTAGACAAAGCTTGACAAGGTGTGGAGCAGGGGGGAAGCGTGTTTAAGAGTCTGGTCTGAAGAAGATCCTGTTGTTGTGAGGAGAATGCCTTAAAGCCCAGGTGGGACTGGAACCTGTTGCTTGAGGTGCTGTTTACCCTGTGCCAAGAAGAGACAGCTTGGGTGTGAGCTGACCTGGAGCTGGAGTCTCCTCCAGGATCTTCTTGCAGGATGTTCCTTCACCAGAACGTGTCCTCAGCCAGGCTGGAGGAAGGTGTGGTGTCTCCTGGTCCTGTCACACACAGCAGGGCAGGCAGGGGAGGGGTCACCTCCTGGGGAGGACTTTGGAAGCCTGAGTCCACCAAGTTGCAGACAACAAGAAGAAATCCACCTGCGTGCCCAAGATAACTCTGGTAACATTGAAGAGGCATTGGGACTCCCAATAAAAGCTGTTTTATTGGCTGGTGCATCCTTTGATACCTGTTTCCCTGGGCTGGGCAGTGCTTTGATCAGATCTCATGACTCTGGGAAGGATTGAAGCTCAGTTATCCTGGAGTGGCTGTGCTGGGCACGGGGACCCAACTCCGAACTTGGCTGCCACAGCTTCCTCACGGGGACCCAACTCCAAATTTCACTGCCACAGCTTCCTCACCACTGCCATGGCTCTGTCTCTGGACCCTCTTACCATCCCGTGCACCTGATCCTCTGCATGAGGGTCAGTGATGGGTGTTTGAACACAACACCCTGGTGCTTTTACCTACCCTGACTTGCACCCTTTGGGACCTTTCAGTAGCGCTGAACCTCGGGATGTTCTGGTGGCAGGAAGTTTGGAGGGTCCCAGGCTTTGCTTACAAACACGTTTGGAGGTGGCAGAGGATGACACGATGAATTGGAGCACAGGAAGTGCCTGAGCGTGCAAAACTCTTCATTCTTGCTGCCAACCTGCAGCCCAGTACTGGCCACAGTCTCTGAGGCTGGAACAAGTGGGGTGTGTGAGCTGGGATGGGGTGTGAAGCAGACTCACCCAGTGCTTGTGGAAGGAGCAGGGTGAGCAGCAGCAGCCCTTAGATCAACCTGACTGGTTTTATATTTGCCAGGCTTGAGTTGTAGTCACTGGAGCCTCGCATGGGGATAGGAGACCATGTGAAACAGAAAAAAAACCACCTTTGTGTCTGCTGATGGCTGCTGGGACTTGTGTCAGCTGGGGAATTTGCTCCCCTTTCCCGCGGGGGCACTCAGCTGTGTCTGATGAGAATCCTCGTTTAGAGCTGGCGTTTACATCTGAGCAGAGCCACCTCTGGAGAACTGAATTGGTCTTCCCCAGGGTGTGCTGGGGGAGGCTGGTGGCCGTCCCTGCAGGCAGGGTTGGTGCCAGCCCTTGGTTACCCCTCAGGAGCTGAGCTGCCCCATGCCAGCCTGCTCCCTGCACTGGCACTGCCAGAGCATTAAATATGGAGATATTTTAATAATAAAGATAATTATTTTATCTTTATAAATATATTTTATAATAAAGATATTTTATAGTAAAGATATTTATAATAAAGATATTTTATAATAAAGGAGAAAGCACATTCCCTTGCCTTTCATAAATAATTGCTGTGCTTTGGGCAGTGAGGGTTCAGTGTGACTAGTGCAGGGGCTCGGGGCTCGGAGAAGGGAAGACCTGCCCTTACCCCCTGGCATCCTGGTGCCATGGGTTGGCTGAGGGGCTCCCAGCCCTGTGGGGTTGGGGAGGATGGAGGATTTAGTGTCTGACTGGGTGACCTGCAGCAAAGCTCCTTCTGCCGGGGCGCAGCTGGGTCCGCAGGCGCTGACATTTGCCAGTGGGAGTTCAAACAAAGATCCCTGTATTGGAGCACTGGCGAGGCAGTGCCAGGGACACTGCTGGGTGTGTCCTGCTCCCGGCCCCTTCCCTCCTCCCGTCCCTCTGTCTCCCTGCTTCGGGCAGTGCCTCTCCCAAGGAGGAATTTGGAGGCAAGGGACTCGTGTTCAAAGTGCTTTGTGTGAGGTGTCAGCCCCGGGCTGTAAACAGCGCCTGGTTTTGCTCAGAGAAAGTAAAGAGCTGCCACTGGCAGCATTTTTCCATTAAGGCAAGGGCTGGAAACCTCCTGGCATGGAGGGCTGGGCTGCTGGGAGCTGCAGCTGTGGGGGGAAGTCTCTGTGTGGAGCACACGTAGTAAATAAGTAAAAAGGGAGCAGCACAGTGAGCTGGTGTAGTTTCTGTTCCATGCAGTGTTTGGGTGGGATTTCCTCATGAAAGACGGATATTTCCCTCTCCTCTTCATGTGAGTTATGGAGGTCTTGGGCACATGCAGTTATCTGTATATTGGGGTTTTTTGAGTAACAGCTGCATTGGGGATTGCAGATGTGTTAAGTGTTAGTTCAATTTGTATTCCTGTCAATATAAACATCTTTTTCCCTTGTGTGTTTATCTGATGCCTTTAGAATCAGGGTCATCAGACCTGGTGCCTCCTGAACTCCTCTGCCACACCCTGTCCTGCCCTGAACCCGAAAGATCACTGGAGTGCTATTCCCTCTTTCTTTCTTTCTTCCAGACCCGGACTGGGCCTCCCACAGCCTGGGGATCTTCATCTGCTTGAACTGTTCAGGAATCCACCGCAACATCCCCCAGGTCAGCAAGGTGAAGTCGGTGCGCTTGGATGACTGGGATGATGCCCAGGTGGAGGTACGTGCACCTGGGCTGGGAGCACCAGGGGCTTTNTCCAAAAGATCACTCGAGTGCAATTCCCCCTTTCCTTCTTTCTTCCAGACCCGGACTGGGCCTCCCACAGCCTGGGGATCTTCATCTGCTTGAACTGTTCAGGAATCCACCGCAACATCCCCCAGGTCAGCAAGGTGAAGTCGGTGCGCTTGGATGACTGGGATGATGCCCAGGTGGAGGTACGTGCACCTGGGCTGGGAGCACCAGGGGCTTTGGGCTCTTCCCTCTGGAGCCCTTTCTAGAGATGCCGTGACAAATGGGATTTCAGAAAGCACGTCTGGATAATTCCTGACTGTGGGAGTGAGGTCCGTGATGCTCACTGAAGTAGAACACCCATTTTGTGAAGAATTCGTGAGGGTTTCCCCCACCCCTATAAAAATGTCAGTGAAATAGAGTGTAGAAATCACTGATTTTAATGAATTGTCTTCTCCTGTTTCTTACAGTATCTCTAGCCTAGACTGGACCTCTGGTCTACCCCCCCTGCCCAGCTCAGCTATTTCTGGCTTTGTTCCTCTTAAACTCACATCTTGAAAAACTGAACCACAATATAAATTCTATTTCTGCCACACACCTGCCTAGATTTGGGTGGTGCTGCTGAAGGCACCCAGGAAACCTTTCTGCTTTGAGTGCTGGTGTCTTTAAAGGCATGAAGAACTCTACCAGTCGTTGATTTCTGTCTTCTTTGTGTAGAGTTGAGGTTTTTCTGAAAGCTGCACCTCATGGAGTTGTGTATTTTATGGGAAGAATAGACCTTAGTGTTGCATGGGTATTTCCTTCCCAGATGTTTTTGGAGGAAATAGATTGGATATGTAAATGTGAGAAATTCAAAACCATGACAATAATAAAAAAAAAGCTTAGCTGCTTGTTATGTTTGTGTGTTTGACATTTGACACAAAAAAAAATGTATTTAGCGTGGCTGCCTGGAAAAGATTTTTACACTTATAAAGTGAATTTCAATAAATAAAATATATGACTAAGGAAACAAGTAATTTTCTTTGCTGAGTTCTCAACTAGCCATTTGTGTACAAGATCACAAGAAAAGGAGGGGTGTCAAGGCAGATAGAACTTTTGTTTGTTTGTTTGTTTATTTGTCTATCACTCCAAGCTCCTTCCTGAGGTAGCTGGAATGACTTTGCAAAAACAAAATCGTCCTTTTGGCACAAGTGATGTGATCCAAAGCACGGGATGTGTTGTCAGAGCTGTAGCACATGGAGACTGAGAGCCAGTGTGAGGTTTTGCCCTCTGGTTTCCTAATTCCCACTCTGGGTTCCCTGGGAGCCATCTAATTCCATGCCCGTGAGGGGGAAATGCCACCGTGTGCTGCCCCCTGCTCCTGTGGGGCTGGGGCATGTCCTCAGCATCACTTTAAGCTGCAGGATCCCTGATAGCAATAATCAATATTGGATTTCTGAGCCCTGGTTTGCAGGTACAGTTTTTACAGCAACCTTGCTGTGCACAGCCCTGGGCAAACCTCTTGGTAAAAGAACAGCTCCCCCGTCCCAATAATTTTACTGCTCTGTAGAAGCAAAAGAGGATTAAAGGAAAATACTGTCAACATTTGTTTAATTCCTTCTGTTTTTTCTCTCTTTACAGTTTATGGCCTCGAATGGAAACAATGTAGCAAAAGCAAAATACGAATCTAAAATGCCACCGTTTTATTATAAACCAACATATCTTGACTGCCAGTAAGTAAATACCTCTGCTGGTAAACAGCATTTATTTGTTTGTGCAGCTGCAGCCTCTGTAATACTTTAGTTTTAGCATAATACTTTTTTTTTTTTCAGCCACAATTGAGGTTTCCTTTATAAAAGGCCCTGAAAATGTTTTTCCTCTTGCACGCATGGGGTAGAGTTTATGCTACGCTTGGGATCTTATTTAATAAGTACAGTTGAGATGAGGCAGGGGAGTCAATGGTTTGTCTGTTCCCCAGACTCTTCCAGGTTTCCAAAGCTACAAGAATGCCAATTTCTACCCATTGATTTCCTCTGCCTTTGCAAATCCCCCTCCTGCATCAAAGCAGAGCTTGCTAACCTGCTGTGTGAGGTGCTGGGTTACTCTTAATGCAAAAATACTGGGGGTTTGTGTTGTTAGGGTTTTTTTTTACCTAGGTGACAAAAAGCCTTCTCCATGAGGGCAGGTAAATGGTGGTGTCTCCCATTCAGTGCAGACCTCTCCAGTAAGGTGGGGTGGACTTTGTGGAGCAAGGAGCTGAGCAGCCAGCACGGGCTGAACCATCCAGGGTGCCGGGAGATGAACTGAATTTGGTTTTTGGGGTCCAGTCCTGCTGTGTACCAGGTTTTGTATCTTTGTGTGAGTGGAGCTGCCTGGCCTCACAAGAGAAAAGCATCCATTTGTGCAGTGTTCTGAGCTCCAGAATCCCAGCAGCTTGGCTGTGCCATCTTGAGACTTCTATGTGCTTGTCACGTTGGGGTTGGAGAAGCAAGACTGGTAGGAGAAACACAGTTCCAGGGGATTTTGGTTTTGTTTACTCCTAAGTCTCAGTTAAGTTCAGTTAGATGCTGTCTGATACTGAGGTTGTCCAGGAGCACAGTCCTGGTTCTTTTCCATGCCCCATCCCTGCCTGAGGGGTGCAGAGCTCGTGCTGGAGCAGCCTGGCAGGGAGCTGGAGTCCCTCCAGCTTGGCGTGTGCCAGGTCTGGGTGCCAATCACACCTGGCTCTCCGTGCACAGGTCAGCCTGAGGCACAGCGGGAGCTGCTCCTGCTCTCAGCCAGCTTGGAGACCACGAGCATTTCCCTCCCTGCTGCTGTGGGGCTGGCAGGAGTGTCTGGGGCTGGGTCTGTGCTCGGGTGGTTTGGCCTCCTTGGCCGGTGCAGCTCAGCTCTGCTGCTGTGCCATTCCCTCCCTCCGAGCTGTGCCACTCTGGGGAGCTCTGCCAGGGCTCTCTGAGCTCACAGGGACCCCACTGGGGCAGCCACTGCACCCACAGCTCTGCCAGGGCTCTCTGAGCTCACAGAGAACCTGCTGGGGCAGCCACTGCANTCTGTGCTCGGGTGGTTTGGCCTCCTTGGCCGGTGCAGCTCAGCTCTGCTGCTGTGCCATTCCCTCCCTCCGAGCTGTGCCACTCTGGGCAGCCCTGCCAGGGCTCTCTGAGCTCACAGGGACCCCGCTGGGGCAGCCACTGTACCCACAGCCCTGCCAGGACTGTGTGAGCTCACAGGGACCCTGCCAGGGCTGGGTGAGCTCTCAGGGACCCTGCTGGGGCAGCCACTGCATCCACAGCCCTGCCAGGGCTCTCTGAGCTCACAGGGACCCTGCCAGGACTGTCTGAGCCCACAGGGACCCTGCTGGGGCAGCCACTGCACCCACAGCCCTGCCAGGGCTCTCTGAGCTCACAGAGAACCTGCTGGGGCAGCCACTGCATCCACAGCCCGTCCCCATGGCTGGTGGAGCATCACCGTGCTGGGCTGGGAACCTGTGAGGAGCTGCAGTGGGAGATTGAAAGGATTTGTTGTTGTTGTTTCTTTTTGGTTATTTATTGATTCATTGGGAGGGTGAGGCCAGGCCAGTCTTTGTGGGAGCAGCTGGAAGAATAATTTCTGACCCTTTTCTGGTCCCAGCTTGTGCCTGTTCTGCACTGGGACAACTCCCAGCGTGCATGGCCTGACTTCTGTGCTCAGCCTGGAGCTCTGCTCTCGTAGGGGTTCTCTGGACCAGCGCTGCTGGATCCCTGCCATAACAGCAGGATGCTGTGGGGTGGGAGTGACCTCTCACAGGAGCAGACACTCTCCTGACACTGCTGCAGGGTCAGCAGCTGTGGGCACATTACACCTCGGGAGTGTCTCCAGGATGCTGTGCCAGGTTGTATTTTCCTTTCTCTGGTCCAGGGCTCTCTGTGCCTCTCAACAGAGGCATGCTAAACGAGTGCAGGGGAGGGCTGCTTTTTACAGGAGTATATATTTAGCTGTTTCCCCGCCTCGCTGCAGTCCAGTCACTGCAATAGCATGAGTTGTTCCCAGCTCGCAGCCCTGGGAAGCATCGCCGTGGATGACACCTCCATGCAGCACTGGCAGCAGTTCCAACCACGTTCTGCAGCATCAAGAGGTTTTGGTGCTTCTAATTCCAAGAGCAGCACATGCTGGACAGCTGCAGTGCCTGGGCAGGCTGTGGGGGCTGCCCTCAGCACGGCAGGATGCTGACAGGCCATAACAAGGCTGTTTGTTCATTTGGAGTTTCTTGATTTTATTAATGCCGCTTCTGGAATCCCTCTGCTTTGGTTGCACGAAGAATTGTGAAGTTCAGGGCGAGAGGGAGGAAGTGCTGCAGCGCCAGCTTGTCCTTTTGTCTTCTTGCCTACAGTGTTGTGGTTGTCTCCTTGGGAAATTCTTGGTGTTTGCCTGCTGCATTTGGCTTCTGTATCCATCAGAAACCCCATTGTGGCTTCCTGGTTCTGTGTGACACTTGGCAAAGGTTAGACAAGTTGGAGGCGTGCTCTGGAATTGCCCAGGGAAAGTTTACCAGCTGTTCCTAGGCAAAAAAATTACCTAACCAAAAAAAGAAAAAAAGAAAAAAAATCCCCTTCCTTTCCTCTCATCTTCTGTCTGCCTGCCAGCACCTTGACCCACGCCCCAGGGGCAGTGACCAGAGCAGCCAGCTCCTGCACCTCTGGGGGGTCCCTAACAGTGAAATGAGTCCCAGGCTCTGGGATGTTCCTACACCACCGCAGTGTTGGCCCAAAGAGCTTTGGGTGAGAAATTTAAACCACAAAACCTCTCTTTGGATGGTCACGAGTGGTGATGGCCCAGCTTGGTACACCACAGCAGCAGCTGGAGAGCTGGAAACCAGCCTTTTCTGGGGCAGATGGATTGCAAGCACATGCCCAAGTTTTGAGTCAGCACTGAGCAGCAGGGATAGCATCACTCTGGAGTAAAAGCAAAAGGAAAAGGCTTTGTTCAGTCTTTTACTTGGCTGAAGACTGATAGAAGAAAGTGAGATAATCTCCTACTGGGCTTTTGTGGAACTGGAAGTGCCTCCCTGTCCCTGCCCAATACCTACCATCATTTTCTGTTGCTTGATTTGGGAATGCAGAGCCTCATCCTGCGGAGCTGCATTGCTCTGCTCCTCTCTCCGTGCTGGGCTAAGTGGGAGCTACATCTGCTCCTCGTGCAGAACACTTCAGTGTTCACACACTTCAGTGTGCTGAGTGCCAGCACAGAAAACCAGGGCAGAGGGAGATGGCATGAGCTGTGCTGGGTGGTTCTCTTATCTGGAGCGAGATGAGACATCAGTCAGAGGGAGGCTCACATCTTGAGGACTCATCCATGCACTCATCTAAAGAACAACAGTTATTAGCTGAAGTGGCTTTTTGTATTGATTAAGATGTGCTGAGAGAAAATTGCCTGGTAGATCTCTGGATTTTTTTTTTTTTTTAATCATTTAAAGTTTGGTGCATTTGGTAGAGGAGCTACCAAGCCCATCTTCTCAGTTTGGTGTCTGCAGGTCAGCGTGGCCCCTCCTCTCCCAGGCATGGAGCACAGTGGCAGTCAGGGGTGCAAACCTCTCACCTCTTCCTCTGTCACCTCCTTTTGCCAGTACTTTATAGATAATAAAAACTTTATAGATGTAAAAACTTTATTACATAACGTCCAGAGGGGTAAAACTGAGTTTTGCTCAGGCCTCTACTTATTAATAAGCATTTTCACATTTCATCTTTCAGAAGTGCCTGATGTCTTGGGTGTCAAGTGTGAGGTGCTGCCGTGTGGCCACTTGGAGTGGCTGCTCATCAGTTCATTCCCGAGTGGTGGAGCCTCCTGTGGTGGCTCAGACTGGGCACTCAGCCTCGGGAATTCTTTGAGTCACCCCGGTGCTGAGATCTGCCCAATCCTTCAATCTGACCAGCCACGGGGTTTTCTCTTCTTGCTCATTTTCTCTTTGCTGTTAGCTTGTAAACCTGTTAATTCATATTGATTCCTTTAATTTCCAAAGGAAATTGCTACAAGGTGAAGGTAGTACCGACAGAGGCTGTTTCCTACATGTTTTTAATCGGTGTTTAACCATTCTGAAAAATAGCATTGGAGTGAACTGGACTGTGCATGTAAAACAATCAAGCAAAAAAGGAACCACTTAGCATTTTAATTGAGAATGTTGTGATTTTACATGCTCAGAATCAGTTTTAACTTCTCCAAATCCATAATGCAAGGGTTTCATGCCTTGAGATCCAAAACCCCTGTGTTTTTGCTCTCCTCTGGCAGCTTGCTGTTGGGCGCTGGCCCTGGTGGGCGATGCCACATTAATCCTCGGGCACTACGAGCTGAGGTGATGCACAGAGAGCCTGGAAGAAGCCCCCCAGCTGTCTTGTGCCTCCACAAAGCTATTTAAAAGCAAGCCCTCACAGCAAGAACTTCCTAGATAGGAAAAGAGTGTGAAGCTTGACAGGCTTTTAGTCTGTGCTGAGTGGCTCTCCTTGCAGTCTGAGCAAAGAATTTGGACTCGGACTTAGGATTTCATTAAAGCAGCTGTTTGACAGAAACCTGGCGTAGCTGCATCCACCAAGCTGCCTGTGGAAAGCAGATTGGCTTTTGCTGGGAAAAAACCTCTGACAAATTCCAGAAGCTACAAATGTGGCTTCTGGAAATGGTGTTTCTGGATGACATTCATTTCTTTTGTCTTTCTTGGACTTGATGGTGCCTCACAAGGGTGCAATTAGGCAGTGGCAGTGTGTGGTGTTTGATGTCTTTTGGGCCCCGTTCACCTCTGGCTGGGGTTTCTTTTCTGTCATATCTCTCCAAAAAAGCCACAGCGGCCGTGCAGCATCTGTGAGGCTCTGGAGTGCAGCAGCCAGCCCAGCTGAAAGTCTTGGGAAAAAATAAACGGGAGACTCTGAATTTGGCTGGCCAGCACCTCCTCCACACAGCGCACTGGAGCAGTTGGATATTAAACTGCTCGAGCAGCTTCTCCTGTGCTGCATTTTGCTGTGAGCGAAAGGCTTTGAGTAGGTGGGACCAGGATAAAACTGCTCCAGTGGCTTCTTCTGGAACCTTCCTCGCTGGCGCCTGGGCAGAGCCCTTGTTTTCGTGTGGGTGGTCAGGGAGGCAAACAAGTGCCTCCAGTGCTGTTGGCAGTGCTTTGTCAGCCTCTGGACCTGCTGCCTCCCCAGTGAAGCCCACTCCTGTCCCCTTTTGGGGGTGAATTTTCCCTTATTCTGTCAGAAATGTGGCTTTCCTTAGCTTTTTGTTTTGTTGGTGGGGTTTTTTGATTTTCCTCTAGGTTTTTGATGAGTACAAGGACTTTTCTGTTCTAATTGCCAAAAAATGACACGTTCCCTGTAACCAGCAGCCTGACAGACTTTAGGTGGGCTGTTAAAGCTTTTGGAGTTGATCCCGAAAGCTGTGCATCTCCACAATTTTGGAATGATGCACTTATATTTTTCTAACAAACACAAATGATAAATTTGCTTATCTGCTACTTTATCCCATCGCCAGAAATGCAGTAAAATACCAGGGGGCTGTTACTACAGTCCTTTCTGGTCACAGAACTCCTTGTGGAGTCAAAGGTGGATTTGGATGGAGGATCCTGTGTTGGGTGTGTGATGTCTGCCCTGGGTTATGTACACACATATTCACACCTGGAAAAGAACATTTCAACTAAAACACAGTAATATATTTCTAAAGCCCCTGAAGATATATTTAAGTTAAGATCAGGTCAGCAGTCCACTGAAAATGGTGGCAGTTTTCATACAATCCTTGTATGGTTTGAAGATCTTCTGGATGCTCCCTGCCCTCCAGCTGCTCTCAGATCCCACAGATCCCAGGACAAATTCCTGCTCCTGTATGAATCAAAGCTGTGCTTAGTGAAACTGGGGTTTAGCACCATCAGCTTTTTATGGCAGGGTTGCATCTAGTCCATGAGAGTGAATGTGGTCAAACCCCTGCTCAGCTTCTCTGCCTCAGTGAAGGGAGATGATGAACTCCTTGCTGCCCTAGCTGGGTTTTTGTTTTGGTTTCTTATACTGGAGTTGTTCTGCTTTCTATAAATAACCACTGGAGCAGAAGCTGCAGCTCCTGGCCCTGTGCTGAGCTGTCTGAGCTGTGGGCTGCCCTTGGTGTATCCCGGGTTTCGGGAAATCATTGCTGCAAGAGCTTGGGTTTGTGACAACAAGGAAAGGGGAAGAATGTGTGAACGTCAGGAAGCTGCTGGGAAGGTGGCACAGCTGGGTTCCCGTGTGCTCTGGGAGTTGCCAACTGGAGCCACTCGTGTTCAGGGCCGGATGCTGAGAGAGGCCGCCGGGAGCATTCTGCAGCTTCTCAGGGTACCCCTTTGGGCGTGGTGCCTGCTGGCTGCCCCAGCCATGCCCTCTTGCACAAGAGCTCCGGAGACACTGCAGCACTGCCGTGGGCAGTCAGGCCCTGCAGGGACGTGTTCCCCCAGGAACGAGCCCTGCAGTGTGTCTGGTGTATGATCTGCATCCTCCAGCAGCAGCGTTTCCCCACTGCTGCACATGAATCTTAATTTATGCTGTATTTAAACCCCCATGCTGGAAGGCTGACTCGCGGGGACTCGGAGCAGCTGCAGCTCCTGCTGAATCCACTGACGTCACCTGGAGCTGAGGGTGGTGTGAACTTCCCTCCTCCCAGTTCGGTCCGTAATCATCTCCTTGAAAAGGTCCAAGTTTGGCTTCAGTGATAACAAGCTGTCTGCAGCAGCTGGCCAGGAAAAATGGCAAGAAGGATAGTAAATTCAAGTATTTGTGTTTATTTTATGATTGAATTTCGGTAGCTGATTAGTGACAGCGTTATGGAACAGGCATTTGGGTGCCACTTTTTGGGTCAGCAGGCTTCTATGTTCGTGGCTATCAGATCCAGAAAAGGCACCCTGCTGGACCCAGAAGTGCCCCCTTGGATGCTGGTTGAGGTTTGAGCAACCCCCTGGCAGGGGAGTTGGAAGTAGATGAGCTCTGAGGTCCCTTCCAAGCCTTTCTCTGGCGGTACAAAGTGCACCTGAACCTCCTGAGGACGGGTTGCTCCCAGAGCAGAGCGTAGCACAGGGTGGCAGCAGAAGGGAGATGGGTGCTCATCTCCAGAGTTCCCAGTAGAACTTGCAGCTGTGTGTGTGACAGCTGGAGATCAGTCATGCAAACAGGAGCAGAAGAGGAAAGGGAGGCTTGGAGCATTGTTTCTATCACAGTAGATGCTCTCAGTTGGGTTTTGGGGCCAGGGAAGCAGTGGTGCTCCCTGAGCCTTGGGGAGAAGGCTGGTGCCCCAACCAGGGAAATAACACAATGGGGGGAACAAAATCTGTGTAATTATTTCCCCCTTTATTGCCAGGAAACCAATCACAGCCACAGTTTTCATTGGGTAGTGTCTTGCAGATTTATTGAACACGCTTGCTGTACCTGCAGATGAATTTTCATACGTAATATTGGTATGTTTATATTCTTTGAGCATTTCTGGGATGTGTCTGCTGAAAAGATACCATTTAGTTTGCATAATCAGCAAAAGGAAAAGGTGATTAAGCATGTGAACAGCATTCATTGGCAGAGAAGTTGATGTGTTGAAGTGTGGTGGTTTTACAAAGCACACCCAGTGCTGGGGGATCTTTTGCTGCCTTCAGTGTAGGCTGCTCCAAAATGTCTGCTGTGAAGCTGGGATAACACATGCCTTTATTTCTGTGTGTGATCTGCCTGCTTGGGCTATTTAGGGTTCCAGGGCAATTAAGAAATAAGTTCAGTTAAAAATGGTTTGATGCAATTTCCAGCATATTCTAGATCAAAGTTACTTCATTGGTTCAAGCACTCAAGCTAAAATAAAATAGCAAAAAAAAAAAAAAGTTATAATCTTTGGGATATTTTTTTCCTTTTTGGAAACGGAGATCTCGGTGTATAAATCATTGGTATCATTTCAGTATTAAAAGTAAAGGACTTTTTAATCATATTTTCTGCCATGCATCATAGATTGCTTTCTTAAACTCAGCAGTGCAGGCTGTGAGTTAGGAAGAGCTTGGCCAGATGGATTTTCAGCACCTTCTGCTTCTGTATTGGTATCTTCAGGGCAATAATCTCTCTTTTGTATGTAATTAGTTGGGTCTTTTCATTTACTGACCCTGTTCACTGAAGAATGTGGTCTGAGGAAATTAGGTTTAAAATGGTTCATATACTGAGGGAATTTTTTACAGAGGCTGATTGGGTGGGTGGGGACAGACTGTTCTGCTAAATCTGTGCATTTTTTAAAAAATAAGTTTCCAATAAAATTGGATGTACAAGGAAATGATTTATTGTTGTCCAACAGTAAGCAGAAGAAACCCTTGACTCCCGACTGTACAATGCAATTTTTGGAAGACTTCTAAATCACACTTGTATTTTGATGGAAGAATTAATGGCTCTGCCTTCTTTCTTAATGAATCTTGGACCACGTTTCCTTTTCTCTGTATTTTTTTTTTCCAGACTGCTGCGGGAACAGTGGATCAGAGCCAAATACGAACGAAAAGAGTTCATCCACAGTGAGAAGCAGGAGCCTTACTCTGCAGGTAGCAAAAGACACATTTGGCAGATAAGTTTTTTGATGTCCAGCACCTTCCGTTTTCTTCCTCTCTGTTCATGTGCTCTTTATGTTGATTATTGCCTGTATGCCATTCAGTAGAAGTAAATGTGCTCTTTTGCCTAAGATCCCTCCTGGCATCCCCTGTATTTGATTTGGAATATTGGGAATTTTGATAACTGATGGAAAGAAATCAGTTACCAAGAGTCTTTCTGCTGGCTTCCACGGAGTCCCCAACCAGGAGCCAGCCAGACCAAGCAGCAGTGGGTTTGTTCCTGGGAGCAGGGGGTGTGGAGCTGGACTGAAGTGCAGATAAAGGATGTTTGTGTCATCCAGGTGACTTTAGCTTTGGAAAGATGAGGTAGCACTGCTGGCCTGCCTTGGGTAGTGGTGGGTGTGTGCACCACGTCCTCCACTCTTGCCAGGTTTCTGTTTCTGTCCTTCCACAAGGCTCCGGGTGTCAGCAGCGGGCCCTGCTCTCCCCGTAGGGCAGGCAGGGTTTTGCAGCTGCAAACGTGCAGCTGATGTGACAGAGCTCATTTCAGTGCTCGTTTCAGCACTGCCAGCAGGGTGGCAGTGGCCCTGCGAGGGGCTGGGACAGTGGACCAGTGGGCTGGATGCTGTTCTTGCACTGAGGAGGAGACACAGAGCTCGACTGTGTTTGTGCGTGGCTGCACCAGCATGAAAGTGCATGAAATTGGCTGGGTATTTCTTTGCTATGTGTAAGTGGCATTTAATTTATTCTGCATATTAAGTAGTTGACACCAGCTATGTGCTTGGATGACTCTGGGATAATTTTATTAGCAAAGACCATGTTACAGATTAAAGGTTAAAATGTTATTTTCGCTATGCTTTTCAAGACTAATAATATGCAGGTAGCTCCAGCAGTTTGCTGCTATGAAAACCACAATTAAATTCTGATCTCATATAGTCTCAATTTATGTTTAGAGCATTTCAGCTCTGCTGTATTGTGTACATGAGGATCCAGTGTGTGGGGAGTATCCATATTCCTAGAGAGCACGTTAGGCACATTTTTATTTTAGATCTTTAAGAAGCTGTCTGCCAGAGTTGGACATGTTCTAATAACAATAAATAGTTTTATTTCTTAGATAATTTTGGAATGGATCTGCCAATGTGTGTATAATACTCACCCAAGAATAATGTTTCCAATCTCTATCGTGCAACTTTAAAAGCTGGGATTCAACCAAGTACTTGAGGAAAATGCATAATTTTCAGCACAGGATGAGTCCTTTCGACTCCAAGAAGAGTGTGTACCTGGTTAAAGTGAAGTAGGTGCTTCAGTGCTGTGTGGGAAGAAGGGCAGCATGTTCTGAGCTCTCTGAAAGATATTATGAGAAGAATTCAAAGGGGAGTTTATTTTAGCAGCGTGTTTTGTAGGTGTTCTTCAGTAATGTGGCTGCATAATATTTAACTGCACGCTGAAGTGATAGGGTTTTCTCACCTCTCTTTGAAGTTCAAAAGCCATTAAATACAGAATAGAAGAGAAGAGGGTGAGCCATTTTCAGTGAGCAGCGCTCTGGGGAGGAGGAGGGGAAGGGAAGGGAAGCAGGCTGGTGGGCATCACGTCAGTGGTGGAGGAGTGATTTTAGGTTGTGTATTGTCTTTGAGAATGGCACTATCCTTAAAATCCAGCATAGGAGCCACGCAGGTGACCTGGGCAACTGGGATGTCATTTGCTGGTTCTTCTGGACAGCAAATTCAAGGGCAGCTTTGGCCGGGTGTCTCCTCCTTGGGGAGACCAGGTCGATGTTACAACAGAACAAAGCTGGGGATGCACACACCCAACTCCCAGTGCCAGCTTTTCCCTTCTGCTGCACCACTGCAGCCCCCAGTCCTTCACCCTGTGCCAAAATGTGCTCCTTTTTCCAGACTGTCCTGTAAGTTGGCTGATGATGCTGTTTTCAGCTCTTGGGCTGCTGGGCTGGGAGTTGGTTGTTTCCTGGGGCTGTGTCCCGAGAAGGGAGCCCAGGAAAAACTCTGTGTCCTGCAGGAGAGCAGCACACTGACCATCACACAATCGGCTGGGTTGTAAAAAACCCCTGAGGTCACTGAGTCCATTTCACCCAGCACTGCCAAGGCCCCCACGGGGCCGTGCCCCCAGCAGGAATGCTCCCGTGTGTGCTGGACAGTTCTTGCACCGTTCCAGTGCAGTGGGGCTGCTGTGCCACTGTGCTGTTCGTGATGCTGGACCTGCTGTGCCCGGTCCTGCCGGGCTCAGGGCTGACAGAGGCTCTGGGCTGTGGCTTTCCACTGGTGACCTGAGCTGTCTGTGAGCACACCGAGGTGGCACCGATGCCAGGGCGCCCTCCTGCCCACCCCACATCCAGCTGTGTCTCACTGGAGTGTACCTGTATCTCCATTTCTCCCTGGTGCTGTCTCAGACCGGTTTTCCTCACCCTCCTGAATTCCCTGGAGCAGTGTCGGGTTACCAGTTTCTAAGCATGAAACGTTTTGTTGCTAATAGAAATGTCAGTATCCATTTTCTCATGTTTGCTGGAAGATTTAATTCCATTTTCCAGTCCCAGGGGCTATTTTGCATTCTGATATTTGTTCAATAATTGCATGAAAAATAAGAAAATGCTATACCGGAGTCGTTTTGAGCAACATCCTTTTCCAGGCAGCCTGACGAAACCCCGGTCAGAAATTCGGTGTCTTTCAGAATACCCTTTGGGGAGAGACTGTCTGGAGCCTGTAGATGCCAAGCAGAAGCTATCACAGCTGAACTGCCAGACTCAGGAGGAATGAGCCTCGGGACAGGAGTGTCAGATGTGCAGGTCAGAGCTGGGCGAGTCGTGCAGGGAAGCCTGGCAGGAGGATGCAGCAAACTTCAGCTGCTGGAGAGGGGTACAAATAAGAGGCAGTGTGGGATGTGAAGGGAACAGCTGCCCAAAGGCTCTTGCATCTCCCCCAAACTGCTGGGAGACATCTGCCTCGTGAGACACAGAGGGATGCCAGGTAGCAGGATCGGAGCTGGGAAACAAAGACACTTCCCAGGAGCAGAAATCCCCAGTGTGGGCAGTGCTGAGTGCTGGAACCAGCTCCTGAGCCTGGGAAGAGCCATGGCCGTGGGTCTTGGTTCAGTCCCTAAATGAGATGTCCCCTCTAGGGGATGTGCTGCTGTACCTCTGTCACAGCCACTTACCCTCACTGGGACACGGTGGAAATTCCTGTGAGGGAGTTTTTAGAGCTCTTTGCTCCCCTAGGAAGCCTTGGAGCACAAGCCCATGTGCTGTTCCCAGCTTTCAGCTCCTCCCCAGTCAGTGTTTCAGACTTGGATGGTTCTGTTGTTAATGAGTGTATCAGGACCATTGATTTTAGTGTGAGGAGTCAGTTTGAGTTCAGATGGTGCAGCAAGATCAGTAAAACAGTGATTAAATGTTTCGGTGATCCACTATCGATTCTCAGATTCACCCTCTTAGATATCTGAGCTCTTCATTCAGCTGTAGTATGAGCTAAATAATTTGTTTGCCCCAGCCAGACTTCATGAAACAAAACATTATTTACACCCCAGCAATCCCAATTAACACCATGGCCACATCCCTTTCTCTAGCAGCACAACAGCACAGAATGGTACCAGTTTTGAGACTCTCACATTAACGTGTTTCAGGTTGGCTTTATCCCTTCTGGTAAATGAACTGGCAAAATTACTGTCAGTCTCCAGCTAATTGTCCCTTCTAACAGAGTTTAATGGGGCACGGGTGCTGAATTCTCCTAGAAGTGGGATGGTTGTAATTGCCATCACAGTCTGGATCTGTATCTCAAGGCGATTGCAAGGTTGGATAAATTCTAAAAATATTTTGATCAGTTTTAAAAAGCTTGGACATTTTCCACTGCTGTTGATAGACAGCAGTTATGGCAATGCTTCCCAAAGGAAAGCTGGAAGTTAGTTCAGTTGGGTGCTCTTGATTTCTCTTAATCCAAGGGATTTATTTTAACCGAGGGAGACATGGAGGAAGCAAAAGGGAACAGTATTTGCAGGGCTGGAGCACTGTGATGGTATAAACTGGTCAAGGTGCAGCTGCTCTGATGCATCTCAGGCTACAGAGGAGAGAATGGGAACATGGCCAAGAGAGAGCAAAAAGGAATTGTTTGCTCTTTGAACTTTGACTTCACTGTTTTCATTCTTTGGTCATGGGCAGCTGGAACTCCTCAGCTGATAAAAGTCATCATAGGTCCCATGAAAATGCTGGAGGAATCCTGATTTGCACCAGGTGAAGGTTTAAGCCCTGTGCTTCGGGGTGGAATTTGGAGGACTGGGATTATTTGACTGGTAGTTCCATAGATGGGTGGGATGACCTGTTGGGTTGCAGAGTAGGATAATGTGGTGTTACTGCAACCTGAGGTGGCCCATGAGCTTCCACTGGAGCTGCTGAGAAAGCTGGAAGATACAGGTAAAATTTTGGGCATATGAGCAAAGTCAGTGATGATCAGGGCTTTAGGCTCTGTGGGATTGTCTTCCTGTATTTAGAGCACTGTGGGCTGGATCATATTGTCACTCCTCAGGTGAGCTGTGGTTTATTCAGGCAGCTTTTCTCTGCAGGCCCCTATTTGCTTGTGCTATCTTCTGTCAGCACCCTAAGGATGCCTTGGCTTATGCGTTGTTTCCTATTTGTCTGCAAATATGATGGCAAAATAAATTATGAGACATAAAAGAGCACCCTAAAATAGTAAAATGTGTTAATATGCACTTTCCATTCCACGAGGCTCTTGCATAATTTGGGCAGCAGTCTGAATTAATTTTCCCCTGCACTCACACAGTTGAAAGGAGCTCTGACTGCAAAGCACTGGAGAAAACACAGGGGACACAAAAACGTCCTTTCTCCGTGTGAGGAAGGGACCCTTCTTAGCTCAGTCTGACCTGCAGTGATGTAATGCAGGTTATTTTGGGCCTCATCAGGCAAAACAGTGAGCAGTGTTGCAGTTAAAATCCAATTATTTTAACTGACAGACCTGATCCTCTGCTGTCTCTTACCCCATTTCCTCCAGCTAGCGGGGAGCTGTGGGTGCCAGAGCGACACCAGCTCTGCCGTGTGCTTTTTCACAACCTCAGAAGCAAATTACAGGGCTCAGCAGCACCCAGAGAGCAAACCAGTGCTAATGGCAGCCTCAGAGGACACGGGGTTTGCTGCACATCAAACAGCCCAAGGCACTGAGCACAGAAATCCAGCATCAGCTTGAGGGCTCCTGGTGCCCTGTGCTAAGCCCTGAACACACGTGGTCTTTGAGGAGATGCTGGTGCAGAAGGGAACCATCCCCTCCCTTTGCTCTGCAAGCACGGGCAGTGAAGCCCAGGGGTGGAGGTGACATGGGGACAGGAGGTGTGGTGACGCTGTGTGGGTGGGAGGATGGGTGGCTGGGGACAGGCAGGGTCTTCTGATCTGTGGGTGTTGGCAAGGAGGAAGGATGAGAGTGGAGAGGGCCCAGAGGCTCAGGGGAGCAGGGCACCTTCTGTGCAGGCTGCAAGATTTTAGTGCTGCAGGGTGGTGGGGGTGGAGTCGTGGTGGGAAGTGGGCTGCTCCAGAGAGGTGTTTTCTCCAGACACACTGGCTTACCTGTGCCAGGAAATCACTGCTCGGGCTTGGCTGCAGCTCCCGTGCTCCAGGGAAGGACAGTTCAACCACAAGAGAAAAGGGTGCTGGTGAGAAGGTTTAAAGAAAGACCAAAGTCCCAGTTCAGGGCACTGTAGCAGTGTCAGGGTTGTGACAGCAGAGTGTTCCCAGATTTGGGCTCCCATGAGAGCTGCAAGAGAGGCAAAAGTGGGTTGTTGGGGTTTTTTCCCTATTTCTTGTGCTGGTTTATGCTGTCTGAAAGTCTTGGTGTGGGACACTGCTCCCTCCCACTGGACCTGCTCTGTGGTCAGAGCATCACCCCTGTGGGTAGGGACAAACCCTGTGGGAGTGGCTTGGTAAGGCTGAGGCAGCTGTTGTGTGAAACCAGCTCCTTGCAAGTGGGAAGGGCCATAGGTGCTTCCTGTAGCATCCTTTAACTGCTGACAAGACACCAGACATGCATGTTAAATAAAAGTTGAACCAAAACTCTATTCTTGCTAAGGCGTTATCAGCTAAATCAAGAGCTGCTTTTAGCACTGGGAAGGGTTTGAGCCAGCTCATGAGTGTGGTCAGGACGGCAGCCAGCTGCCATCTCAGCTTCTCTCATGCAGACCAGCAGGAAGATTTAGTTCACTGTTGTTTCTTCCCCAAGTGCAGCCCACGTCCTTGGCTGATGTTCCTTCATCGGCTTTTCCCCGGTGAAGGTCTGAGGGTGGCCAGGGTGCTGCTGTGCCAAGCACTGTGCAAACAGAGAGCAGGATGGGGGTATGGTTGGGTGTCAGGTGAGAGCAGGCAGGTGCCCGCCCCTCACAGAAGGAGAGGCAGTGACCCACCATAAGGGTGGGGATGATTTTTCAAGTGTGTAAATTATCCCATTGCTTCATAAGCGAGGAAGACTAGAGTGTTCAGCAACTACAGGGAGCCACATCTGGCTGAAATTATCCAAGATGCTGAGAAGCCAGAGGGAGAGACGGATGAGCAGTGCTCACATAAGCCTCGGTTCCTTAGGAAACAGAGCTCACAGGAACAGTAAGAGAAACCATGAGATAAAAGCAACCATGTTGAGGGTTATCAGCAACATCTCGCCGGGCTTTGTCCAGGCACCGTGTGCTGTGGGAGAGCGTGGTGGTGCAGAGCAAGGTCACCTGCCTGGCTGGCACGGGGTGCACTGGGGTGTGCAGGAGCATCCCACTGCCTTCCAGGGGGTGGGTGGCTTTTGCCTGGTTTGGGGTTGATGTGTGTGAAATAATCCCCCATCATTTCCACGCCGTGGCTGCCGGGACGAGGGCAGGTGTACCTGGCCATGGAGCAGGGCAGGGCTCTGCCTCCCGGGCCTGACAAGGTACAGAAATACTTCAGCATCTCTTCTCTTTCCCCTTAAACCTTTTCTCCCTTCCCCCAGTCCCTTATGAGCTTACAACATCTCCTCGTGCTAAAAATAGCCTTTGGTGTGGGAGTGAAGCCGCCGTGGCTCCGCCCGCCCTTTGTTCGAGGGGCTGTGGCACCAGCCCGGAGTGTCCGAGTGTCCGAGTGTCCGAGTGTCCGACTGTCCAAGGCTGAAGCAGATCCACCAGTTTGTGTCACCGGCTTTGCAATGGCAGCTCAGAGTGGTTTGTAATTGGGCCGTGAGTGCTCTGTTAAACCAAATCAGTTTCAGGTCCCTGCTGGGTGCTGGGAGCGGTGTCAGTCCCCGCAGAGTGGGTGATGTTTGTGTCTGTTTTCCCAAACCCGTGGCCATGGAGGGGTTCCTGGTGAGGGCAGTGAGCTTTGAAATGTCACCCTATAAACACCAGCTCGTGTTAGACTCTGAATGCCACAGCAAAATCTTTAGTGCCACATAATGCTGCAGATTTATAAATGGCCTTTAAAGCCCTGGCTGCGTTACGTGTCTGTAGAGTGAATAGAATCATGCAAATAAAGAGTTTATTTTCCCCTCATTCCGCTTTTTTGCTGGCATGTTTCCTGTAATGCCAGTGACTTGCCTCCTGATTTACACCATATATAGAAATGTAGAAAAAGCCTAATTATAACTGGCTCTTCTAACATTTTGTGAGTTGAACTTCTGAAAATACTGGCTGCATCTTGATCCAAAGGTCTGAGTTTTTCAGAAGTTTCTGTGAGTGTAAATCTCTATTTAACCTCAATGCAGATGTGACTGATGGGCAAACAGAGCTGTCAAAAGCTTTAGCAGGCCTTGATCTTAGTCCGTAGAGAGGAATTTTCAATATAAAGAAATAAGTTAATTTATTTCTACTTAATAGACTCAAAAAGAAGTTGCTGCTTGGCTCCGACTGCTTTTTAATGTCACTGTTATCTGATGCTAGTTGTAAAATGGATTAAATTCTCTTCTGACGCTTGAAAGGCTCAAGTATTAGAGCAGGGCTTTGAGAGAAGCTCCATAATTTTCTGCTCTGCCCCTCACTGATGGGAAGTGCTTGTTTCTGTGATTCAGGGCAGCAGCGTGCGTCGGGAAGATGAGGCTGTCATGGGATCTGTGGAGCATCCCTCATGATTTTTTGTGCTCTCTTAGCCCCTCTTTCCAATCCCTGTAAGAAGACTCCTCATAGACCTAGGGATGGAAATAAAAAAATAATAGCAGCGTGGTTGAAAAGCAGCAAAAATCAAGGTGGCCTGGTATTTTGTCGAGAATTCATGCTGGCTTTTAGAAAGCAGAGATTTGAGCATGGAGGGGGAGATGTTTTGTGGTAGGAAGTTGGGGCACCAGCTCCCTGCAGTGCACGTTGGTGCTTGGTGTGCGTGCTGGGATTGCATCACTGGTGCCTTCTGTTAAATCACCCTTTCCAGTAAATTCCCAGCCACCCATTCCGGTATTTGGCTGAACCAGAGCACCAGCTTTGGCTCTTAGTGGATTTCAGCAGAACTGTGTTACAAATCTCTGCCCTTGGCCCTGCCCTTGTCTGTAAGGGCTCGGCTGCAGGGTCCCAGGGCCTGGCTGCGTTTTCACCCTTCCCAGCTGGCAGCAGGAGCGGTTCCTCTGCTTGGCACGGGTGCCCCCTGGCACTGTGTGGTGGTGCCCAGGGCAGCCAAAGGTGGGGCTGATCTCTGAACAGGCTGGGTTTGTGTCTGAATGAGGAGCCCAGGGCACAGGGATGCTGCGCCTCTTTGGCGTGAACCTCTGCCCTGTCTCAGCATCCCACAGGATGAAGTGATTTGGCATCACAGCCAGGCAGGGACTGTACCAGGGAGTTTGGCTTCTTGGCTGAGCTTTGCAGCCTGCTGTGAGCTTGGTGCTGTGCAGGTTCTGCTGGTGTTTCCCTTTGTGGTTGCTGGAGCAGTGGGGACCGTGGCAGGGAGGGATGCAGGGTGTCAGGCTAAGTGGCTCTAGCAGGGCTTTAGCCCTCTCCAAAAAGGATGCAGCCTCCACTATTTGCTTTTCAAGGGAGCCTAAGAGTGTTATGTGCAGGTTGCACCCAGTGCTCTGGGTGCTGTACAGATGCCCCAAAAACGCAGCCCCTGCCCAGAGGTTTCCATCAGAGGGCTGGGGGTGCGAGTGCCCGATGGAAATTACAAACCCTGCAGTTCTCCCAGCCCAGCACCAAGGTCACTGGAGGCTGGTGTGCTGTTGTCAGGAGTGGGTTAAAGCACGAGCATCCCTCCAGCGAGCAACCTTGCCTGGCACGGAAACCTCCTTCTCGTGCTGCCGAGCCACAGAGAGGCTTCTGTTCTCAGCACTGACATCAGCCGCCGGCCGGGACCTGAGTCACGCTGGGAGCCAGGCTCGGGGGGAGCTGCTCCCCCTCCCCACACCCCGGTGAAGCCCCTCTCGGTGGGTCTGAGCCCCTGCTCCTCACCTGTGTGGCACCTGCCGTGTGTCAGGTGTGGGGTTTGCAGCCCCAGGAGCAGGGCAGTGTGTGAAGTGTGGCGTCCATGCCCTGGCACTTGTGCTGTGGAGTTTGGGTACAGAAAAGAGGGATTAAGGCCTGGGTTGGAGGTTTTTTTGTTGGTTTGTTTTTCCCAAAACCCCTTTTGTCTAACAGGGAGGGAGAGTTTAAGATGAAAGGCTCTGAAAGGCTCTGGAGAAACGTTGAAATGGTTGAAGGAGGAAACTCTAAAGAAAAGCGTGTTCAGCTGAAGCAGATGGGACCCCATTGCTGATGCTCAGTCTCCTTTTCACGTCTTCCCAGTTTAATCCTTTACGCATTTAACATTACACAACTCCATGTCAGGACTTGCTCCAAGAAACCTTTCCCCATCCTCTCCTTGGAGGTTTGAGGGAAATGCAGTCATTGCTTTGAAACAAATGACTGCTTCTTCTGCCTCGGTGTGCCCTGGCACTGCTGCCATGGGAAGTGGATGGGGGCTGATGCTTTGCAGGTCACATCAGCTCTCTGCAGCCTCACCCGGAGCACAGCAAAACTCACACAGTGCACGAACAAATATTGAGCCGAATCGCCGTGGAAGGAAATGGATCCACTCGAAAAAAATCCACTCAAGAAACCAGCAGCAGATCTAAGCCCCAGCCAGACTGACAGCATCCACTGCAGCATCCTCAGCGGGTCCAGGCAGGGCTGGGGAGGGACAGGATCTCCCGGAGAGCTGCCTGGGGTGGTCCTGCTCAGCCTCGCTCTGTGGTGGCAGCTTCACGACACAAACGGTGTAAACATCAAACAGGACTTCACTGCAGCAAAGACAAGGCACATCAAAGGGCTGTTTAACAAACTAAACTCAGGAGGAGGATGCAAGGGGAGATCACAGCGTGGTTTATTGTACTATTATTTTCTCTTGTGCGAGGGGAGCAGGCCTGTGACAGGCACCCGTGCGTGGCATCGCTCCCATGCCAGGATGTGCTGGCATTCCCACAGGGCTGGCATCGCATGACCAGGAGCTGGAGAAGCCTTTCAGTGCCTTTCAGGAGCTGTTTGGAAGTGCTGATTCAGGCTTGGTACAAACCCCTCCGAAGGAGTACTGCCGCCTCCTGGGGCTCCGTGGGAATCAGAGGAAGATGCTGCACTGCTTCCCAGCCCTGCTAAGGAGACACTGCACAAAGTCGCCACCAGAAGGCAAAGGAGAGGGCTCCAAATGCAAAAGCTTGTCTTTTAGAGTTAAATATGGTGCATTTTTATTTTTTCTATCTCTCTGAGCTATGGCAAGAGGCCAGTGACTGCTGTTATGCTTTCCAGGAAATCCATGAACACTGCAGTGACAAAGTGATGGGGCGGTGATGGATCTTACAGATAGCTGCTGGAGGAAGAAAAACATCTAGCAAAGAGAAATACTCTGATGTCTTCAACTCCCCTAAAGCAGAAAAGCATTTAGGCAGCCAAAAATTGCAGGTGAGGACCTGCGGGTCTGAACTTAGAAGAGGAGGAGCAGCCGGCCAAGCAAGGCGTTGGCAGCCGGCTCTGGGAAGGGGGTGTAGCACCACTGCGAGCTAAAGCTGGATGCTCACAGCTGGTTTAGGATCCAGCTGTAATTTTTACAGCTGGTTCTGTCAAGCTGCCTTCAGCACAGCTCTGATCCAAGCTTCTATAATTAGCCAAGGAGCAGCAGCTCTCGTGCGAGAAGCAAGGCAGCAGCGATGCTCGATGCAGGGGAAGCAGAGCAGCGTGGGAGTGAGCCTTGCTGAAAGGGGTAAGGGCTGCCCCATGAAATTTTGAATAATTGGGGGTTGGTCTTTTTCTCTTCTCCATCTAAGGGCTTTGTGCAAAATGTTTCATTAGGGGTTTTTTTCTCCCTTCTCAAAAAAGCGCACCTAAGAAATGTTGTTTCATTTTGTGTCATCCTTAACAGAAATATTTACATGTATCAGCTGAAATCAAAAGCATTGAATTTGTGGTCAGTTTGAGGTCAGCTGAGTTTGCTGAACTGGTGCAGTTTCTCATGGGGGAGGTGGTCTGAGCCCCTCCTGCCCCTGGCAGCTGAATGTGCTGCCCGTGTTTTGGGGTGTGCTCTGGATGCTCGCTGGGGATGCCCTGAGCTGTTCCCAGGAGAGCCAGTCCACCTGCTGGGGATGGACTGTAAGATCAATAAGTGTGTGAAACACCCCTGTTACAATTATCATGACTCACTCCTGTCCTTGAGCTTTCCCTATTTGAGGTCAACCAACTTGAAATAGTGTATTTTGATATTGCTCAGGCTGCCTGTTCCTGTGACCTTGAGTTTCTGCAGTCAATAAATGGACCTATACCAATTGGAGAGAGCTGAAGGGAAGTATAAGGCTCTGTTCTCCATGTCTCAGATGATAAACATTTAAGGAAAGAATAGGAGAACCATCCCTTTGTATTTCCTGTGCTTTATGAGGGTAATTCTGAGTGCCCCAGGTCTGGTGTTTCTCAGTGGTTTTATACTGTGCACATTCACATTCCCTGACTAATGACACAGGACCAAAAGGCTGGGGCATCTTTCTTCCACTAATGAGAAGGGAGTGACTAGGAAGCAATAGGATAACAGAGAACATGGAAAAGGCTGTTTTCATGGCAACTTGTGGCAGCTTAATTAAATTTCTGCTAAAGAAAGATCCGTTTTACTTTGGAGACCTGCGCAGGGTTGGGCGGTTTCTGTCTCTCACCAGATAAAGAACATTCTCCAGGGTGAGGTCATGTCTTTTTCTGGAGTTTGCTGGAGATGTAGCTGACTTAGATCAGCCTCGACTCAGGAGCAGGAACATTTGCTGATGCTTCTTACCAACACCAGCCCCCATCCACCTGCATTTTCACACGAGTTTTCACCTTGAAACCTCCGGTGCAGCAGGGACGGCTGCAGCACAGGAGTTCTCCACACCCCACTTCTCAGATGCTTGCAGTGAAATGGGGCAGGGAGGTGCCTCCCCAGCTGGGTAAATGGGACTGGTTTTATAAATGCTGCTGCTGTGGAGGTGCAGACACAGCAGCCACCTCCAGCTCCATAACCAGGGCAGCCCCTGAGGGATGTGGCACGGCACCAACAAACACCATATCCCCAAAATACCTACGAGGCAATGAGGCTGCTCAGCAGGAAATGAATTTCAAACTCTCACACATTGCAGAGGGTGGAAGAAAAATTTTAGCCTAGCCAAGTCAGTGGGAATTTTGGTCGATGATTTATTGGGACAGAGTTCAGCCTTGCTTTATATAATTCCAGGAGTTCATTAAGTGGGATTATGCTGCTCCAGGGAATGGGAGGTGATGGTTTTAGAAAAACCGAGGTGTGCAAATGTCCTTGTGCAACCTGGAGGTTGTGGCTGCTCTGCCAAATGCTCCTCCCTTGACAGCACAGCTGCCAGAGCATCGTGTACCAGCTGATTTCTGGGACAGCTGAAACACCAGCAGCCAGGGCAGGAACGAGTCCTAAATTAAAAAATTCTGCTTTCCTGTGTGAAGTTTTCGCTGTAAATGCATTGAACACTCAATAAAAGACATTCAGGAGCCATTAGCAGCACGGCAGCAGATCTGCTCGAAGCCATTTGGATTTCTCTTCAAAGCAAAAAAGGAGGAATGTTACGTGCGTGTGAGAATGGGTTTCCATGATTTATGACTGTATGGAAATGCTGCCTTCGTGGGGGAATGCTTTATTCCAAGATGCCCCAGAACAGAGAGTCCTAAACCCACCTAAAGTCTGTGGTGAACTTCTCTGCTGACTTCTGTACAGCTCTGTGGGGGGTTTAAATTCATCTCACCCTTGCTTGGATTGATCTGCGTGAGCAGCTGCCTAGGCTGAGCTTTTATTTATTGGTGTGGGGAACAGACCCATCTAAAGCTCTTCAGGCTCAGACACTCCTTTAGCCTGATCCCACAGGGGTGCTTTGAGGATGCCTGTGTAAAACCCACACCTTCAGCTAGTTCCTGGTGCTTTGTGGGTGTTTTGAGCTGAAACCCCAGCAGCTGTAGGTTGGTGAAGCCCACTGTGGTGTCTGAGGAGGGTGTCAAGGTTCCTCGTCCTGTTTCTCACCTCTTTGCTTCCTCCATGAGCCATTGCAGCTGCAGGTGGGTTCTCCCTCGCCTCGCAGAGGTCCAGGCAGGACCAGCCCCGTGTGGGCATCCCTGGGCAGGGGTGGTGACGGCGTGGGACGGTGGCAGTGGCTCCTCCAGGTGCAGGGGGGGAAGGCTGCAGGACGTCTTCCTGTGCAGTAACTCGCAGCCTCGCTGGGGCTGCAGCCAGGATTTTTTGGAGTGTTGATGTCTTGCCCGAGGAGGATCCTTGTGGTTTGGGAGTGGTGTGGATTCAGGTCCTGAGGTGAGCTGCTGCAGGATGTTACTGTCAGTCAGTACCGTGTGCCTGCCCTTGAACGCGTTCTCGCCCAGCTCAATCAGGCTTTGAGTGCCCTCAGTGCTGGTAAATGGGATGAACATCACACTGGGAGCCTCCCAGCTCTCATCTGCCTTTTGTTATGAAGGACTGGCTTCAAAAGATCAAAACCTGAAAGTTATTTACCTGGAACAGGGGTTTTTTTCTCCAAGCAGCCAGCAGCTCCCGGGTGGGAATTGCGGGGATGCCACTCGAAGAGGAAGCATTTGCTTTCCAAGTAAAATTAGATTCCACATTCAATTCTCAGCAATGTAAGTGCAAGGCTTCCAGTAAAGACATTTTCTGCGGCAAGGGGCTGTAACATCTCCCAGCAGATACAATCGAATTGTGCTGCAGCAGCAGCCAGCTGTGGTCTTATCTTTAATATGTAAACACTTGCTCAATAATTAAGTTACCACGGAAGTCGTTCTGTATCGATGGTCAATTATAAGATAAACTGATAAAAGGGAGGATGTGGCTGTCTTCTTTATCAAACCTGATATGCCTGCAAGCAGTCAGGTGAAGACTTGGGAATTGTATAATTCGATGTTTTCCCCTGATACTTATTCCCACCCAGCGTTTTCAGAGGAGGCGAGTGCTCACTGGGAGATCAGTATCACTCTACCAAAAGGAGTTTTCTCTCTGAGTGTCCTTTGCACCACCTTACCCCGGTGGCTGTCACCCCCCTGCTGCCGTGATTTCCCGTTTTTTATCCCACTGCTGGCTCTGCAGAGGCACCTGTGGGTCTTGTTCCTGCTGCGCTCAGTCGGCACAAGGGGCCAGGTGATGCCACCTGAGATATCTCCCTCGAGTATGAATGGCTGTGCTAATGCCTTTGTCACCTGAGAGCTGCTCCGTGGGGAATCATAACATGTGATTAAAGAAACCAGTTAAAAACAGCTTAGGAAGCTGGATTAGGTACATGATCTCTTATTACGGCTCCTTTTAGCTGACAACCCGGCGAGAGAAGGGGGGTCTGGATTACACAGAGGAACATCAGACCTGACAGGAGTGTTTTCTGACTGTTCGGCTTAGTGGTGTCATGTACAATTTTAATCAGATTTAAATAGTGGCAAACATCACCGGCTTAATGGATTTCAGCTTTATTATTGGGGCTTTGCTTAAAAGCAATTTGGATTTTCAGCTGTGAGCCACCAATGCAAGTGTATTCACGATTATCTGGGACTGGAAACCCAGGGATGGACCTGGCATTTAAATGCCACATGCCTGTGTGTGGGGACAGACCTCGTCTTCTTTCTGTCAGCCTCAGGATCTCGATGTGTGGTTAAGCTCAGCTCTGTGATCTTTCTGTAGAGATGGTGCATTTGGCTTCATTTTCCGTACCCATCCGAGCAGCTGGGGAGCACCTTTTCCACTACAGAATCAAGATGAAGCAAGAGGACAATGTCTTTTTGCAGTGATCTGAAGAATTGGTTTTCCATGCTTGGTTTCAGCCTTGAAGTTGTTCTTCACGTGAGCTAAAATGGTCTCTGTCTCTGCTCTAGGTGTCATGGGTTGTTCTTCTTGCCGTTCCCGTGGTGAGGCTCTGTCTTGTCTCGGCTGTGCCAGTTTGGGCTGATTTGTCGAGAGGAAAAACAATCCCCGAGGACACTGACACCTGTATTTCCATAGAGACGTGGTCCTGCCTCCAAACTGAGTCTTTTGGGGTGGTTTTTTTTTTTTTTTACACTGTGGGAGAAGATGCTGTGGAAGAAATCGATATTGAAGGTGGTTTTTTAAAACAGTTTTGGCTTTGCTCAGAGGGCTGGATCCGACTATCAGAGGCGAGTTAACATTTCAGGACCCTGTTGGTCATTGAGGTCTGGTCAATCACTTGGTGCTCCGGGCCCTGCATGAGCAGAAGAAGTAGGAAAAAGGGAACATCAATCATTGCAAGTTCCCCTTTTATCAGTAAAGGGAAGTGTGTGTTCCTGCTGCCTTGTGTTTGCTGTGCCACCTCACACCACCGACCTGAGGTTTCATCTACTTCCAGCTCTGAGCTGGGCATTAGTGAAGACGTTTTCCCTTAGAAGGCCAAGGAGATGTCTGAACAATGTTATCTGAATCATCCACTAAATCCTGGCTTTCTGTCTGCTGTAGCCATTCAAGCGCTAATTGCCTTTGATTAAGTCAATCGTTTGCAGACTGAGTGGGTTAATTGGGTATTGTGGAAGCAATCAATCTCATCAGCTGCTTGCATCCATAGCTGAGGCGACAATGCAGTGGGACAATAATTGTTTTATGAGCTCCTGGAAGGCAGCAGAGGCAGACTGGATGACAACAGGAAACCCTTCTCTGCAAAACAGCCTTTAGGAAAGGTAATTTGGATGCTAAGTGCTCGTTAAGAGAGGCCTGATTGATTAGGAGCTGGGAAATTTTGCGCCTCTAAAACGTGTGTGCGCAGGAGGAAATGGTTGGTGTGGGTGTGAGGGTGCCGCACTTGGGAGTTCTTGGGCTCTTTTGCATGGCTGGGTGAGACGTGAAGAGGATGTGGTGCCTTAACCAGGGAGAAAGAGTTATCTTCAGGGAGGTGAAGGGAGATCCTTCCCCTCTCAGCCTGTGAGAGCCGAGACATGCCAGGCACCCACCTTGCCTTAGGGACACCAAGCCCTGACTGCCCGGGTGTCCTGCGGCCAGGCTGGGCTGCAGGATCGCTGAGCATCCTCGTTTGCTGCTTGCTGAGGCTGTGATTTCCCAAGAACCGAACCGTGCAGGGGCAGCAGCAGCAGCTCCTGGAGGCTCCTCACCCGGTGGGTGCAGGAGGACTCGCGGGGGGAAGGATTCCCCTCTCCTCACCAAAGCCCCCAGGTCCCTCCGGCCGTGGGGATGCTGACACATCTCCAGCACGGCTCCATCTGCACTGCTCAGCGTGGGACCTGCAGGAAATTTATTATCCAGAGGTGGCTGCAGAAGTGTTGCAGGGAAGTTGTGAGCTCCTCAGCACAGCTGCAAACAGGCAAAAAAACCCCAAAACAAAACAAAAAACCCCCAACAAAACAGGCAAAAAAAGCAATCTGCTGGTGCTGTGCAGGGCAGCAGGGTGCAAGCTCTGACGGATTTGACCAACCTGGACCCTGCTTGCATCTGGAGGATCTGGACAAAGAGTTGTGTTTTCACTCCATGAGAAAGCTTAGTGTTCCTTGGTTTATGACTTTTATTGGAGTGCAAATTCTTAAAATATGCAAATTGAAGTCGTTTAAATGTCTTGCTTTGAGGGTGGCTGAATGCTACAAGAAGAGATGTTACAACCTGGAGCAGTCAAACCAAGCCATTTACACCGACATGGCCAAACAAGAGGTGCACGGTTGTTTTTGCAACCCTATTCAAAGTCCAGGCTGTAGGGAAAATACAGAATATGCCACCTTCTCCATCCAAGCCTCTGACTGTGGGGTTTATTTCAGAGGGAATGTCCTTCAGACTCTTTGTTTAAATAGGACGTTGTAACACTGGGGTCAGAGGTGATGTGGGATGTCAGGGATGCAGCACTCAACTGCTCCAGATAATTACACAGTTCCTTAACCTCTCAGAAAAGGTGGGCACACCACATCCAGGGAGTGCCTATCCCCTGCTCTGCCTTAATTAACATCTTGCAGTGCTAATAGAGCAGGCTGCTCAGCTCTGACCCCCAGAGCAGTGGCCGTGGACACCCTGCAATTCCAGCAGCCGAGTGAGGCAGTTGTGTTTGAGTCTTCTCCACAGCTCTGAATTGGGGTCAGTGCACTTTGGCTGCTGAGAGGAAGGAAAACTGGCTTCTGTAGGAGGAGGTGCCCTGCCTGAACTCTAGGAAAATGAGAGTGTCCTGGGTTACACGCACAAGTACATTTCTTCCTCCTATTCAACCCCTCATGCTTTGTCTTGCAGTGAGACAAGAAGGCAATAACCCACACAGTGGTGCACTTGTGTGGTGTTGGATACACTCAGGTTTCTTCTAAAGGCCTGGGACCAGACCTGGTTTTACCACAGCCCTAGAAACATCATGGGACCAAGCAGTTCTGATGCCTCTTTCTAGGTGAAACTGCAAAATGAGGAGCCAAAGAAACCGAAGATCAGACGTGGTTTTAATTCCCAGTTTATAATGCCTTACTTAGGATGACTGAAGGAAAAGTCCATGCACGTTGTTTTTTGCAAGCCAGTGGATCTGATTGTCCTCCTTGCAGGAGGGATTTTTCTTCTCTGAGAACAAAGGCTAAAACTGAACAAGTGATTTTGGGTACTTCCTGTAATCCACGTTCCCAGAGACCAAACTCTGTAAGAGCTTTCTGAGGTGGGGAAGTAGCAATGTCCCTCTTCTTTAAAATGGGGAACTCGACCCAAATGCTGGTAGAAGTCAGATGGAAGGGTGGTGGCTACAAGGGGTGTTTGTGACATAAAATCCTCTCCCTTGCTTCCTCTGCAGCCTCTCAGGCAGGGAAAGGCTGGGCTACACTGGAGCACCCAGTGGGTGCTGCCAGTTTTATGTGCCTGGCTTGGAGGCCACCAGCCCACCTGAGCTGACACAAGGCCGTGCACTGTCTTCTTTCCAGTCAGCCAAGGTGGTGATCCTGCTTTCCTTGCCCCCAGAGTTTTAGCTGTGGGGGTGAAGTGGGTGTGGAAGTGACAATTCCTCACTTTACCTTGGAAGCCAAGTGCTGGGTCAGAAGCACCCATCTGGACTCTGTGGTTCCAGGTTGTATCCTGTGCCATTTGCTGGCTCACCTTGACACAACTGCTTGGTGGGGCTTTGGCAGGTGCCACAGGTTCGTGCCAGAGCAGCCTGCAGAAGCAGGTGGTTGATTTTGCTCCTTGGCAGGTGGCAGAAGGGATGCAGGAAACGTGACAGTGTGACAGCAGCAGTGTTAGCAACCTGAGAGTGGAACTTCTTTAGCAGGTCTGCCCCAGGTAGTGCTTCCTACACTCATGGCTGGGTGCTGGTGGTCAGAGGGGTGGTGGCAGGGGGTCACATCCCTCGTTCTGTGCTTGGGAGAGGGATGGTGGCACAATGGTGACACGATGCTGCGTGGTCCAACACCAGCAGTCAGCAGGT
Organism: Platysteira castanea; assembly: GCA_013397175.1. Classification (NCBI taxonomy): domain Eukaryota; kingdom Metazoa; phylum Chordata; class Aves; order Passeriformes; genus Platysteira; species Platysteira castanea. The sequence continues at coordinate 278,169 of VYXC01000200.1, forward strand.
GGTGTAGGGCTTGTGGTTGTTCAGCTTCAACACAAGCAGAACAGCCTTCACAGGATGGTTTGGGTTGGAAGGGACCTTAAAGATCATCCCATTTCACCCTGCCTTGGGCAGGGGCACTTTCCCCTATCCCAGGCTGCTCCAAGCCCCGTCCAGCCTGGCTTTGCACACTTCCAGGGATCCAGGGGCAGCCACAGCTTCTCTGGGCACCCTCACCAGGGCCTCACCACCCCTGGAGATCCAAACGTGATCTCTAAATACAAAGCTGTTGCTGAGATAGTGCAGCACAGGGGACAAGGAAGAGAGAGTTTATTTTCTGTCTCCAAGGCCCTCCGGTGTGAGATCTGTTCCCTGTTCAGCCTCCTGCGGTTTTGTTTCTCAGCACCTTCTCTGGCTGTTTTCACAGCCCTTTGGATCAGGGCTTTGAGGACACGTCTTGCTGACACTCAGCTTGCCCGGGGAACCTGGGTGGGTTCACGTGGGGTTCAAGTCCCATTCATGGTGGTTTGCACTGATGGGTGTTGACAGGGGTGCAGGCAGCAGGTTTGGGCAGAGCAGAGGAGCAGCTCCTGAGGATGCAGCCCTGAAGGGAAGAAAAAAAGAAAAAGAGAAGAAGCAAGCCAATGTTTGTACCAAAGTACACTGAAACCAGCAGCTGGCTTTGTCAGAGCAGCCAGGAGTTCTTTTGCTGAGGAAATTGGCCTGGGAAGAGCCAACATGTGAGCCACAGGATGGGATAACGCTTGGTTGTGTTGGGGTTTTGTAATTCTTCCTTGAAGTGGAATTTGGATCCCGTGTTTTCACACAAGAAGTTGGAAAGAGATCAAGATGATGGAACATCCTACGTAAGAGGGTAGGGAAAACTGGGTTTCCAGTCTGACTTTAACCCTGGCTCACAGCCTTGTCCTGGGCAGCTCAGCAAACCTCTCTGGGCTTCCCTCTCTTCATGGTGCCCACCTGGCAGGGTTAAGTGTTACCTGGACTTCACAGATTTGCAATGATTTGAGATCGTCTTTGGGGAGAGGCGGAGTCATTTTATTCTTCATCACTTCAGTGTTAAAAAAATGGTGTTGTGGAGGGGAGCAAGTGTAATCAGGAGTGCCTGCAGCATCCTTCACCAATCCTGTGTTTGTAATGGATGAAGGAATGGATGAGACCCACAGCCAGGAGCTGCTCCGAGGTGGGGCCACCAAGAGCTGAGCTCTGTGAGCTCAGTGTGCTCCGCTGAGCCGAGCAAAGCCCGGGTGGGGATTCCTGAAGGAAAAGATGGGCTTTCCTCCTGCATCACCCCACGCTGGTATTTGGAGATATCACTGTCCTGTTGTTTGATGTCCTTTGCTCCAAGCCAGCTCTCCCCAGCCCCTATGAGATGTCAGTGTTCCTGAAATGCTGGGCACAGAGAGGCTCTGGAACCCTCTCTGCTGTTCAGTGCGGTGAGCAGCAGCAGCTTTTGAAGTACTTGTGCTCCAACTGGCCTGGCATTAAACCCAGCACCTTCCAGGAACAGAAGCCTCTTGGTCCTTGGTTTCTGAACCAGACACTCTGAGGAGAAGCTGCTTCACGTGTTGCCCTTCAGAGGAGCAGTCTGCTGTCAGAGCAGCATCTCTGCCTCACGTGAGGCAAATCTGCCACGTTACAGCTGTGTCAGCCGGGCATCACCTCCTGCCTGTGTGTCTCCTGCCACAGAGACACTGTTCCTGTCCAGCTCCGTCCTGTACAGCCTGGGGTTGCTGATGGAGCCTGGCAGGGAGCAGTGCCTGGCTCTGTGTCAGTCACAGCTGTGGTTCCCCAGCAGTTCTGCCCTGCTGGGGTTACAAGCACAGCAGCCAGGGCTGTTCCTGCACTGCTGCTGGATGCAGCTGGGCTTTGGTGGCTTCCTTGGCTGCTTCCCCTTGCTCAGGCTTGGGGTAATTCTGGTCCCTGGGGGTTCTTCTCTTTCTGACACTGCAAGTGCCCTCCAAAGGGGCTTTTTGCTAGGAAAGTTCCTAGCAAGCTCAGAGTGGGATAGGGTTGAATTGAGGGACTGAATGAGCTGGGTCTGCTCCTGGCTTTGGGGAAGATTCTCCCAAGCTGGATGGGTGGACCAGAGGAAAAATTCTAGCCTTGTCTTTCCCCTGATGTATCCAGTGTTGGTCCTCTGGGACACTGGACTGGTGCCCACAGGTAATGATGCTCCAGTGGGGTGGAGCATTTCTTCTGCACTGGAGGGGTGCAGAGGGCTCGGAGGTGGAAGGATTTGGTGGACAGTGGTGGTGTACTGTGCTGGCTGTGGGTTTGGACCATCCATCTGCATCTCTGGGCTGTGACAGGGCGGGTTTGTGGGGGTGCAGGCAGCGGGGGCTGCTGGATCTCGTGGGGACAGAGGTGCTCACTCTGCTGGCTCACCCCGGGACTGAGCTGTAAAAATGCACGAGGGGGGCCCTGCAGGGAGTCACTCCTGAGTGTCAGAGTGGAGATGTCTGAAGCACAAACTGCTGGAGAAGAACGAGAGCAGAGTGAGAAGGGCAGATCTGAAGGAGAAGGCTGGCTTCCTTCATGTCTTCAGCAAAACAGCCACACACAAGGCACACTTTGCTTAGTTCCAAAGTCTTAGTTCTTTTCTTTGCCCTAACTCTCTTTCTAAATACAGCACTTTTGTCCCTGGTTCTCAGTCGTTCCTTTCTGCTGCAGGGTACCGAGAAGGGTTTCTGTGGAAGAGAGGACGCGACAACGGGCAGTTCTTGAGCCGAAAATTCGTGTTATCGGAGAGGGAAGGTGCTCTGAAGTACTTCAACAAAAACGATGTGAGTACCCGGGGTTGCTGCGTGCAAATGGGATCTGTGAGAACATCCTGGAACACGTAATTCCCAGGGCACCAGCTCATTTATACAGTTTCCAGAAGCACTGAGTCCCCAGTTGCTCCAGGACAAGAGCACCAGGCTCAGCTCACCCTTCCTTTAGTAGGGTTTGCTCTTGCTCCACCACCACGGTCATGGAGAGGTGCCCCACTGGCCAGTTCACACATTCCTGTCCTTTAAAGTCCACAGGGCTTTTCTCAAACCACCTGCAAAGGAGTTCTTCCCACTTCTGGCTCTGCATCATCCAGCTAACAGGGGTTTCATATTGATGACTGTCTTGTGGTGAGGGTGTCACCACCTCACAGTGGTTGCTGTGGGTCTGAATCCTCCCTTGCATGGCATGGCATGCAATCCAGAGGGAAAGCTCCCTGGTTTTCTGTTCCAGTGCCAAACAGTGTGGAAGTATTTGTCTTTTCCTCCCAGAACATGTTTCATTATTGTGAAAAATGGAGCTATTACCATGAAAATTGCATTTGTGAGGAATGGATGGACACTCCACTGTTCTGCACCATGTACTGGAGAAAGCCAAGGTGTTTTCTCTGACCTTTGAGTGTCCCCTGACCATCACAGCTGAGAGCAGCCCAGGCTGAGCCACCAGCCAGTTTTCCCAAGCAGCTGGTGCAGTCGTGGTGTCGTGATGAGCCGGAGGAGGGGAACATCCATCCTCACTTCTCCATGGCTTTGACAGCACCGTCTTCCCCTTCCGCCTGGTTTGTGATGGTGCAGCTGCAGCTCATGGAGAGGAGAGAGCCAGTCCTTGCCGAGGGAGAAGTGAAAGTCCCAGCAGTTCCATCCCATCACTCTTCACTGCTCTGAGTGTTTCAAGCTGCTTTGCTTCGTTGCTGACCACAGCTGTGGTGGGAATGGTGCTGTCTAGACATCCTCTCTGCTGGGATTTCCCCACCATGGTCACCCACCAGGGCCGTGTGTCCGCAGCAAGCCCCCAGGTTCCCAAAGCAGCACTGACAGCTCTGCCAGCTCAGGACTTCTGCAGGGTGCTGGGGACCACCCCACAGCCTTCTGCTGGGCCCTGGCCCTGCTCTGAAACTGGTGTTACTGGGGGGCTGGTCTGTGTTTGTTGGGATGTTTTATTCACAGCAGCTGGTTCTCTTCTCAGTGTGGTCCTGGAGGGGTGGTTGGCTTCTAGAGGTGCTTTTGTGGGAAGATGAGCAGCACCACAGTGCTGCCATGGAGGGTGCAGGTGGGGTTGGTGCCAGGGAGGGCCTGAGCTGGGCTCCCCTTTGGGGTAACCCACCCTAGGGGTGAGCTGTAAGGATTATTTTTGTCCCTCTGAAAGGAAAGCTCCCAGTTCAGAAGGCAAGGGGAGGAGCAGAGTCAGCAGCCAGTGGCATGTGAGAGCATGGGACAGGTGGGGACATGGACGTGGTGCTCCCCAGCTCAGCACCTGGGTCTGATGTTGGCAAGAGGGATAACCCTCCATTTTTTGGGACAAAGATGAACTGGCTGCGGTGCTGGAGATGCAGAAAGCATCCTGGCCTGTTAGCAGTCTGCCTTTCTTTGCACCCCTGCTGAATTTTCAGAGCAGAGCATACTTCCAGGCTGGCAGGAAGCACTCACTGACACCCGAGCAGAGTCTCGGGTACCTCATCACCAGGTGGTTTTGTGGGCTGGCATTCAGGTGTTCTTAGCTAATGGCCTTTTTTCTGACCAGGTGAACTGCTTTCTGGTTTGAGAGCTGATTCTCAGGTGTTTGCTCACTCAGCTGTGTTTTCCAGGCAAAGGAACCCAAAGCAATTATGAAGATCGAGCACCTAAACGCGACTTTCCAGCCTGCAAAAATCGGGAACCCACACGGGCTGCAGATCACTTACTTGAAGGACAATAGCACAAGGAACATCTTTGTCTATCACGAAGATGGCAAGGTGAGGCTGTGGAGGTAACCAGAAGGTTTGGGTTGTGGTGCTGGGGGCTGCTCAGAGCCAGCCCGGGGCACACCAGGCTCTACCCGAGCTGGAACTACTTGGAGGATGGAGAGGGTACAGGATGCAGAACCAGCTTTGGGAATGTTTGTCGTGTTCTTCTAAGCACAGAGGGTGGCAAACTGCTCTAAGTAAAGAGATGAAAATGGAAGGAATTGGTGTTCTTCTCTTGCAACTTGGAGTAGCAGGTTTTTCAAGTGCCCAGAGAAGGAGACAGGGCGGGTGGAGCAGTGGAAGATGAGGGGACTCAGCCCTAAGACTTGCAAAAGGGGAGCAAAGTGGAATGCAGGAGAAGTAGGGAACTGCTGTGGTTGTGCCTGTCTCGTACTCCATGAAACGCAGATATTGTGTTTGTATTGAAACAAATCCCCTTGCTCGGATGCCTCTGAGGGGAGGCGTGAAGGAGAGGGCATTTGTGGGTCCCGGGGAGCTGCTCCCAAACTTGCCCTCCGTGCCAAGTGCTTGGCAGCAGCGGGGGCTTTAGCACAGCACAGTGCCCCTCGTACTCTCAGTACCTCCCTGGCTGGAAGCAGAACAAGCAGCAGCCCTTTCGTGGGAAGGCTGCGTCCCACGGTCAGTGCCTGTGGTTTTTGGGGCTGTGGTGGTTTGCTCGGCCAGGCTGAGGAATGCAGGCAGGGCTGTGCTGGGCCTGGGGCTGGGGTTTCAGCTGCTGAGGTTGCTGCTGGGGGCTGGTGGAAGGAGCGGTCCCGCCGGTCCCACGCAGGGCAGGAGGTGACATCTCTGGTGAAATCTGATGGTGACCCGGCTGAATTTCTTCCAACTTCCCTGAGTTTGGTCTGCCTCCTTGGCTGCACGAGGGCTGCGGGAAGATGAACCCCCTGGAGTCAGCTCCTGCCCTTTGGGATTGGAGGCTGCCCTGGACTCGCCTGTGGTCTCCTGCTGCCCTCTGGTCCCTCTCGTACAGCCCCAGCAGCCCCAGTGTGTCCTCCTGGACCCCAGAGGTGCTGCCTCTCCCTGAGCTGAAGTGGTGGAGCCTGATTTAAGTTCCTTCTCGCATTTCACAGAATCACAGAATGGTTTGGGTTGGAAGGGACCTTAAAGATGGTCTCATTCCACCCCAGCCAAGGGCAGGGACACCTTCCACTATCCCAGATTGCTCCAAGCCCTGTCCAACCTGGCCTTGGACACTGCCAGGGACGGGGCAGCCACAGCTGCTCTGAGAAACCTGTGCCAGGGCCTCCCCACCCTCACAGGGAACAATTTGATCAAACCCCATCTGTGGCAATGGATTATCAATATTCCAGGAAGCAATTTACTGCTGGAAGTCAGTGAGGGTTTCAGCTTCTGCTTTTCTGCAGGGTGAAACCCTACCTCACATCATGATCACAGAGAAGACCCACAGGTAAATAAATAAATAGATAAATATGTATATAACCACCCATTTGGTGGCTGTATGAGATATCAATATTTTAATATTACAGCTTACTGTCCATTAGCTCCAGCCTGGTTTGGTCATCGTTAACTTCAGGAGCAAATTCCTTTCGCTGATCCTCTTTGTGGGGTCTCCTTAGCTGCTTAGGGTAGGAAAGCAAGTGATAAGTGAATAAAACCTCGGACAAGTAGGTCAGAGTTTTCCAAAACAGTGTTTGTCTGTGTCCTATTATGTTTTGGGTTTTTTTCCTTTCAACCTGAAGTAGCTTAATGAACCGAAGCAAAGGTTCTAAATTTTTGAGAATGGCTATTTGCCACATTAGATCATTATGGAGATATCCCCAGTTCAGCTCCCTAAAACTGAGACTTCAAAAATTTCAGACGAGCCTTTCCTCCTTACCCTGATCATTTCTAAAGCACAAAAAAGTTTAAATCTTAGAGCAGGCCAACTTCTCCTTTGATATGCTCTTTCCCACACTACAGCGATCTCACCTGAAAGGGTTGACAGTGTTTATTTTAGGATTAAGTCTGGCTCATTGAACAGGTCCCTGGTCTGATGTGTGAAGCTTCACATGCATTAATGACAGCAGGACAGCTCAGCATCCCTCTCCCTGTGCTCAGCACCCCAGGCAGGGCAGCTCTTATCTCCCTTCCAGAGTGCCTTTCCTTGTCCCACAGTCTCAGACCTCAAGGCAGGGTCTCAGTGCTCCCTGTGTGGATCACTTAAAATTAATGTGCATTGCTCAGCAAAACCTTCAGAGGCAAACAGCACAAGCTCTTGGGTCTCACCAGAGACAAATGAATGCATGGCTTTAAAAACAAAGAAACTATAAAACAGTTATTTTGTAGGTGGGGGAAAAAAACGGAGAGAGATTTTTTCCAAGGAAAGGGAGAAGTGCCAGAGCTTCTTGGACTTCAGTATCGCTGTGGGTGTTCCTGCAGGACTCGCAGACACAGCTGATAGACTGGGATACAAAGATAAGGAGATGTTTGGCTACTCTTTTAGCAAAACATTGAAGTGTGTTGCTGGAATTTGGGTGGGATGCAGGCGTTGCTCAGGGGTCCTGCTGGAGGGGCTGGGGGCAGGTTGCACCAGCCAGCACGAGCCCCGCCGTGTTTATAGGGTCAGCTCAATATCTCAAATGCTCATTTGGGGCTGGTTTTGCCAGTTTAGAGATGTGCCTAAATCCTTCCCTCTGCAGAAAGCCCCTCGATGCTCGCTGGAAGCTGCAGAGCTCTGCACACGTCTGGCAGCCTGAAACAGCAGCTGAATGTTCCCCATCCTTCACCTTTTTGCTGTATTCTGTGTTTTTTAGGATTGCTGCTACACTGTATGCTGTCACTGGGGCCGGAGTGATGGGAGAGACAAAGCACAGCAGGATCAGGTTATTTTGTGTGCAGGCTGCATTGCTCACTCTGCTTTTCTCCCTCGTTATTAGGAAATAGTGGATTGGTTCAACGCCATCCGGGCAGCACGTTTCCATTACTTACAAGTGGCATTCCCTGGAGCCAGTGACTCTGATGTGAGTCTTCCTGCAGTATTGGTTGGCTGGTTTGCTTTTTTTTTTTTTTTCCCCTCTCGCTCATTTTTAGCATCCTGTTAGCAAGCTGGAAGGCTTGGGGAGTGCTCCATCCTTCGGAGCGTTCTGCAATTACCGGGCTGAAGTGATGGTGGTGGGATGCTGAGCCCACGTGCAGCACCTGCTCCCAGCACCCAGCCTTGGGCCCCCTGCACAGGGGCCGTGCCAGGACCTCCAGCCCTGAGCCTCTGTCTCAAAGGGTGTTGCTGTCATTACAAAAGCCAAAACAAAGGCTGGAAGGCAGGAAAGATGAGGGCAGAAGGATGTCAGCGCCGTGCCTGAGTCCTTCTCTGCGGGTCAGCACAGCCTGGCTTGTAAATGCCTGTGTTTTCCGGGTGCTGGAGCTGCTAATTGTGTTACCCCTGGCTAATGCAATTCCAGAGGCTGCACTGACGTGCTGCCAGCCAGGGCTGTGTGCTGGGCTGTAGGGTCACTGTGGTGGTGCTTGTTGATTACTCCCTGCTACCTCCTTGGCTGTAGAGTTTTGAAATCTAATTACACTTCCTGCCTTTCACCAATTATCTGGGAGGGGTGCAGTCGTGGTTCTGCAGGGTGGCTCTGTCCCCTCCCTGCCCTGAGGACTTTGGGAGGTTCTCCTGGAGGCTGCTGGCTGTGCTGGGGAGCTGCTCTGAGGTGTTTCATAGCTGTACCCTCCTCTTCTGAGCGCCGTGGAGGAGCAGGACCGGAGCTCCCAGGCAGAGCCATGGGGTGGGCTCAGGGCTGGGGGCCAGCTCGGTGTGGGTTTTCCCTCCAGTGATCCCCCAGCCCTGCCCAGCACCCCCAGTGACCCCCAGTCCCCTCCATCTGACACCGCTCTCTTTTCTGTCCTCTTCGGTTGCTCCAGCTGGTGCCAAAGCTTTCTAGAAACTACCTGAAGGAAGGATACATGGAGAAAACGGGGCCAAAGGTAGGACATGAAGCATTTTTCAGTCCCTCCAAACATGAGTCTTGCTCTGTTTGGCCCGAAGAAGGGGTTGCTGGGGGGACAAACTCCGTGAATGTGTTTAATGCACTTTCCTCACCTGGGAGCAAATGTTAAAATAATCCAAGATCACATCACAAACCCAATGCTCCTTCCTGGTACAGCTGGCCCAGGCTCTGGCTGTGGTGGCTTGAGATGGCCCAGAAGCCATCTGTTCCCAAATCCCCCAGCTGATCAGGCTTTGAGACTCCTGGGTCGTGCCTGGTTAGAGAGGAGCTGTGCTGTTCTCAGTGTGTGACCCAGCATTTTCTGGCTCCTCAGCAAACAGAGGGATTCAAGAAGCGATGGTTCACCATGGACGACCGACGGCTCATGTATTTCAAAGATCCCCTGGTAAGATGAAGGTGCCTGGACTGCCTGTTGGGAATTACCTGCAAATACTACTGCTATTAATAATAAGAGTAATAATAATAATAATAATAACAATCTGCACTGAGGTGCAGGCTGCTGGGAGAGCCAAGAGGGCACAACGCTGTCGCTGCTTGGTGTCCAGCGTGCAGTAGCCCTGTGCATAAATACCAAAAACTCTTTAGAAGCCCTGTCCACTGGACATTCTGCATCTGGATTTTGGCTTCCTGGTGTTGGTGCTGCATTGTGGGTGCCCCTGGGGGGAAGCAGGGGTGTGGGGATGGCTGGTGCTGTCGGGGTTTGGCTGATGGGCTTGTGGCTGCTGCAGGGCGAGCCCTTCTGGCTGCCCGGGAGGCAGAGCTCCTTTCACACTCCCCCCTGCCTGACTGCTCTGCTGTCTCCTAGGATGCCTTTGCTAGAGGGGAGGTTTTTATTGGGAGCAAGGAAAACAGCTACAAGGTGCTGGAAGGGCTCCCGCCGTCCACGCAGGGAAACCACTGGCAGCACGGGATAACCATCGTCACCCCGGACCGGAAATTCCTCTTCGCCTGCGAGACGGAGGACGACCAGCTGGAGTGGATCACCACCTTTCAGAAAGTTATAAGCCGGCCCATGCTGCCTCAGGAATACGCAGGTGTGTTCCCTGGGGAGGGCTGGGTGCTGGCCCTGGCCCCGCTGTGGGCTGTGGGCTGGAGGATGGGATGGCTGGAGGGGGATTGGGGATGCAGGGTGTCGCTCCCTCCTGTGCCCTGTGGGTGAGGCAGCCCTTCACTGCCCAGGGGGATGCAAAGGCTGTTTGGCCAGAGAGGGGCTCGCCCTGGGAGGAGGAGGATGGCATCCTTCCCTCTTCACTGCCTCTGGAGTGATGTCCGTGCTGCTGTAAGGTTGTGGTTATAACGGTATGGAGCACAATTGTATGGTTATAAGGGTAACTGGAGCCAAGAAGCATCAGCAAGGACCGTTCTCAGGGTGGACTTGTGCCAGGCTGTCACCACCTGCCAGTGCTTGTCCTGCTTTAACTTTATTTTCTCTGCTTTTTCCTTTCAGTGGAAGCCCATTTCAAACATAAACCTTAGCTGGGACTGGCTGGGCAGACCTGAGGAGTGAGCTTCTGTTTACAACACAACGTGGTTTTATTTGAAATGTTAAAAATAATTAATAATAACAGTAATAATATAACAATAATAATACTTCCCTTTCCCCTCATCATTCACTTGATCATGTCGGAAGGGCGGCAGCGGAACGTCGGAGAAGATCCTGATCCAACTTGAAATCCAGCTCTGTGGCTGCTCTGTGGGGTGGGACAGGCGGTCCTGCCACCCCATCACCCCACACCTGCTGGAAGGGGCGTCCACCCAGCTTCACCAGGATGGCAGAGACTGTTGGTGGCACATCCCAGGGGCAGATGGGACTTTTCCCCATGCGCAGGCCCCTGGGTGCTGGAGCTGAGCATCCCTGCACTTTTCCAGATGGCTGCCAGCCCTTTTTTCAGGGGGCCGCAAGTCCCCAAAGGGTGACATCCCTGAGGGATGGGAAACAGCCTGGAAACACACGAAATGGTGCTGTGCAAAACAGCTGAGCCTGCCATGGCACCGGGGTAAATGATAAGGAAATTATCCCCCTGGGGGCTGGTGGTGATGCTGTGCCTGGATAGGGTCAAATAGGAGTTAGAAATAGAGGAAATGGGCATCATCAGCCTCGTTACTGCTTAACGAAGGGCAGGGAGGAGGGGGCTGCAAGGGGGACACCAACCCGTGAGGTGGTGCTGGGGAAGCAGAGCTTTGGGAGCTGGGCCTGTGTTTGGCTCCCTGGGTCATCCCTGTTCGTGGTCTGGGGGGCTTTGCCCTGTTTGGGGAGCCCGGTATGGAGCTGGGGGCTGAGCTTTATCTGCAGTTTTGCTGACAGGCACCACCAAAGCCTGTCCCAGCTCGCTCCCAGCAGGCACATCCCTTCTCCAGACTTGGTGGTTGCACTTTTTCCCCCAATAATTCAATTTTTTTTTTTTTCCATTTTTTCTTTCCTTCCAAAAAAAAAAAAAAAAAAAAAAAAAGCTGCTTGAAGTGACGTTTCAGCGCGGTGTTGAGCACTGTAATTCCTGCAGTCAGGGCGGGCGGGCTGGGACCTGCACACCAGGTGCTGGATTTTTACCCCAAAATGAGATTTCCGGCGTGCCCTGAAGGCCCAGCCCCAGCCACGGACCCGTCCGACGCGTTTCTTAGGTTGGTTGTGTTATCTGAGAGCATCTCATCGGCTGTGTGCATTCGTTCTGTCACTGGTAAGACAACTGTGGTACTAAATGTCATTCGAACCAATAAATTATTATTATGTCAGAGCCGTGGCCGTGTGGTGCTGGGGCAGGGGAGGGGGTGGGGTTGAAAAGCAGCAAATGCAAACAGGAGGTGCCGGTGCTGGCAGAGCCCCGGGGGTGTGGGACACCCCCAAAACCATCTGCCCCAGCCTGGCATACAGCAGGTATTATTTTATATATTATTTGTGTGTATGTGTGTATTATACAGTGCACTCTCTGTGTATTTACAGTACTTGATGTGCACACACACAAAGGAGAGCTGGCTCTTAGGAATGCAGAAATCAGCTTTGTGGAGGGGTTGTTGGCTGTTCACAGACAACTTTAAGCTGCATAGTGGATAGAGTAAAATACATAAAATGTGTATGTACGAGGTGTTCATGTGCACACATTCATGTAGAGATGTAGCAGTCAGATACACTCAATTTACAAATATACAGGTGTGGGAAATACATTTAGCTTATATATGTATGGAGACATTTTTATAGTTTTATAAAATATGTGATTATATGTTATATACACATGCGCATGCTTTATATACATGTAATTTATAAACAGATTTATAAATTTAAGGTGAATATATTGCATATAAACATAGATATATCTGCATGCACATGTGTATGCATAACTATAATTATATATTTAACGTATATTAAAAGTATTTATATGTTACACACACACTGTCACTCACACTTACCAACCTAGGCATGGCAGAAGCAGGGAGAAGACAGACTGGGCTCCTTGTTTGTGTTTACAAGTAGCTGTTAAAACTGTTTTGTGTGCATGCATAATTAAGAATAATATAAGAACATTATAAATTATATGCCATACAAGTATCTAAGTATTATCTATACAAAAGGCTGTTCATATGTGTGTGCATTTACATGTATTTTAAATTCCTGGGTGAATATTTTATACACACACACATCTGTTCTATATATACTGTTGTAATTATTGAATATACATTTTGTATATCCACAGCCCTGGAGCACTGGCCTCCTGTCAGGGCTGGGGTTTTGGGGTCAGGGCACACGCAGGGCTCGCACTGGGGGCTGCAGACAGCTGAGGCAAACAACCTCACACTGGGTCATACACAGGAGGGGACATGGGCTGGACACTTTACACTGCCTGAGAGGCACGTTCCTGGCAGCCAAAGGCAATGAACTGATGTGGTTCTCAACCTCTGCTGCTGTCCCAGATCATTTATTAAATGTCTACAGCACCATCCTGGATAGGGAGCGCTTCCCTTAGCTTGCTGCACAGCAAAGCAATCCCCGTCTGCTCCAGACATCCCAATATTCCACAAGAATTACGCCTTTACTGCACAGAGGTGAAGCTGCAGCACTGAGGTCTGGATGACCCACAGTCAAATGCAGAGTGAAAAAAACAGCAAGGAAAGTAAAGCTCTGCTTGGCAAATTTTTGGAAAGCAGCAGTGTCGCACATCCTGGTATAAAGTGTTTATTTGAGACTTCACAATTAACACAAAGTCTTCCTGTCAATGCCTTTTTTTTTTTCATACAGTCAATAAATTTGTATTAATCCCTCCCCCATGCATGATTGCTGTTTATTAATCTAAGCCTTTTTATTTTCATCGTGAAAAAATAAAGCGTTTCCCCACCCTTTCAGCTGTTCCCTGTACCAGCCTGTGCTGCATTACAGAGGAGATGGAGAATGGCCATGCCTACTGCTGGGGGTGAAGTTACTCCATTATTTATTGATTTATTCTTTTTTTTAACAGAAAGTGTTAAATGAATCAATCACCCAAGAAAAATAAATATATCATAAAGAACCAGAAGCTCTGCAGTATCCCTTTTCCTGCCATCCAGCCCAGTTCAAACACATTCTCTGCCCTTGGCAAACCGCTCCGCTCGCAGCAACGCCGCCGCCTGCACGTGCAGCTGGGAACTTACACTGGCAAAACCTCTTCCACAAGCCACAGGAGCTATTTTAGATGCCAAATTTATACACCTAGGCAAGAGAGATCCACCTGGAAGCCAATTACCTGCGTTCCACTGATGGGCTTTTACTCAACAGCAATTCAACCTTGTGCTTTTCAGGAAGTATTGGCTAAACACACGCGTGGGCTCAGCCAGAGCCTGGCCTTGGGGAGAGGGGCAGGCAGTATGAAGGGTGTGCATGTTACTCGTGGCAGTGGAAGCAAGTTCTTGTATCAATGTCTCTTGGATGTGCATCTCAAATTATGCTGCTCGGCTCGTCTCGCAGTACTTTTGGCACCAGCCTCGCAAATCAATTATTCAATTGCTCCCCCTGCCTTTGGAGATCTTCCTTGGAAGAGGGCAGAGGGCAAGGAGGCTTTCTCAGAACAGAGACGGTTTTGGGTAGGCCGTGAAGGACGAGCCCCATGTTTATGCTTTATTGAATGACTGTGCAAAAGGGAATACTGCATCAGAAACCGCAGACCATGTTTAATCAGTCCCCAGCCGCTGGATCGGAAACCCACTAACAACCGCTCCGATTGGTTCGTTTGGCTACTTTTTGTTGGTTTCTTTCTTTTTTTTTTTTACATAAATAATATAGACCGACAGTATAAACATTTCAGCAACCATTTCTAAAAGACCAGAGGAGCCCTTTTAGGAGCCAAGAAACAACTGCAGGATTCAAATTCCAAAAGTGTCTTTGGAGTCATCGAATCGTCAGATTTACACGGCACCCAATGACAACAACATTCAGTCGAGCTCGATAGGACTGCTGTCTTCCTGACCATCTTCTGTGTCATCATCTTCCCCAGTTCCCATCAGACTGTTTAAAAGATTTCCTAGAATAAAATACAGGACAGTCAAAATCATTGATTTTACATTCTCATCTCAAAAACTTTTAATAATCTTCCATCCTGCTATGGTACTGATTTCTGTAACAAAAAAAAACCCAAGAGTTTTGAAGTACAAGAGTCTCAGCAAGGCATTAGTAATCCCACACTGGTTTCAATTAAGAATATTGATTTTGGTAGCTGCACAGTCTTAGCTGCATATTGATACTGTTCCTTCTCTACAAATACATTGGAAAAGCCCAAAATCACCTATTTATGTGCTACAGTTGCAGCCTCAGAGGGGAAAAAGCCCTAACCAACAGAGGAAAAACACATCTCCAGCAGTGAAACTCTCAAAAACCAGCCACAGTCTGCATCACGCTGTAAAAAAATTGTCTGAAACTCACAGGCATCAATTTAAAGGTGCCTGAATTGGTGAAAAGCAAATTAAGAGATGGTAAAAACACAATGTTCATGTTTTTCACCAAACTTTGGGTATCAATGAATTGACGTTTGTAAGTAAAGCTTCAAGAAGCTTAATTCTCACAGAAAACATTCAATTTTGTTTACATTTTATTCAAGAGCCAGGTAATGAGGGCTGAATTCCTCTATTCCCTTTCAGTCCTTGTAGAAGGGCAGTATTAATTTCAGAACTTTCTCTTGGGGCACATTCATGGTGTACCAGCACTGATTAGATCTCTACCATAGCCCTATACTTGATTTAAGAAAAATCACCCTGAACTCTGAGGAAATCAAGCTTTAACACCAGTAAGATGCTTCTTTACATTAGGAAGCTATACTATAATGTCAGAAATTAACCGTAAGAGTCTTTTTAGTGCTTCTCCCTTTCTCAGGCTATGAAAAGAATTATAAATTCCTTAGAGCAGATTATCTGTTTGCAGCACAGGTGTTTTATCCAGGTCACTGATCAAAGTCTGAAGGTGCCCACGAGCAGAGCTTACCTAGCAATCCCCCGTAGGACGAGGTCTGCTTGGGCGGAACTCCGAAGAAAAGCTGTCCTATTCTATCTAGGTACTGCAGGGACACAGGATGGAAAAAAAAGTCAATTATTTCATTTACAGGTGGAAATGCTATGGGCAGAAATCACCCACACAAGGTAAATCACCAGCTCCTATCTACAAGTCACAAAGCTGGAGACAATCAGCCATGATTTCAGTAATTCAGCGAGTTAAATCCTGTTTGTGAGCAACTCACCTCATTATACATGGGGTCTCTTTTCAGCGAAGGTTGATACTGTTCACACAATACTGTAAATACTGTTAGCTTTCCTCTAGAAAGGAAACAACCAAAAATGTAATCTCAGTTAACAACTGAAAAGGAAACCAAGAGCAACACGACAGAAATCGGACTGTACCCATCAACTGCCAACAACAGAAACCAGATGAAGTTTAGCAGTGGTTGCACAAAGGGTGGGCCCTTCTCTATTGAAGGATGTTTCTGTGTGTATGTCGTAAAAACAACTGATGCGCTGGTCTTATTTTTTAAGCAGAGAAATCTGAAAAAGGAAAGAGAACGGGGCAAGTTAAAAACAAAGAGCAGAGAAATGGTTTCACCCACAGAAAAAGGGAAGCCAAAAGCTCTACAATCTACTTCACTTGTGCATAGAGGCCATCTCAGGCTTGAACTGATGGCAAAACACAACTGGTAGAGATGTACATCTTTGGAGATGGTTTGGCCATCAGCTGAGAAAGGGGAAAATCACTACTAAAACACACTGTGGAATAAGCAGGTTGGGAGAGAAAACAGACATTAAATATTAATAGAATGAGTTTAACCAGGATCTAAGCAGATTGTACAGGATGGTTACTAAAAGAGAGCATCCATTTAATCGAAATGTGGAAAGACTGGCTACCCTGTAACTCACATTAACATGAAACTGCATCTACTGGTCCAGAGCTTACTGCACTGAGTTAAATCTGAGTTAAAGACCCATTCATCCCCAAACATATCTCCCTTTAGCATGTATCTGTCAGTATTTGTTGACTCTGTCATTCTATTCCATCTCAACATAATGTGGCACCAGGACCACTAACAGCTTGACACACATGCCTAAAAGTCTCATAATAAAGCTGTACTTTGAGCTCCCAAGCCATTTGTCCCCAAGAGATCGATCCCCCAAACAGATCAAATCCTTGTTCAGGTCCAGTTAATTTAACTGGCAATCTCTGCAAGTCCCATTGGCCTAACAGGCCTTTATCTGGGACAAATGCTGTCAGCAAGCACTAGGAAGGCTGCCATAAGCCATCTCATTTTTGATGGTAGGCTGGCTTCTAATTCTGCACCCTCACATGTGCAAGGGCTTGGGGCTGTTTTGCCTCACTGCTAGCAAGGAACTGCAATTATTTTCATTAGAGAATAAACTGCTGTGGAAGAGGATTTAACACAGTATTTGACATATAGGCCAGTAAAGGATGCAGTAGAAGTGCTGTATAAACACTGAAAAAATAATCTCTTAACTTCTCTACAGAATTTCTCCCCATAGAATTGTCTGAATCCTGCATATACTGGATTTCCATAAAGGATTTGCTACTTCTCAAGATCACAGCAGTCTATAGCAACCAGCTATGGAAAGCAGGACAAATCTGACATGACAGCTCACTGCTGCCAAAGAGAGACAAACTTGCTCTCACCTCCTCCCTCTCCCCCAACACCTACTCTCTCCCTGACTCCCTGCCACATAGTCCTGTCTCCACCTCCTCCTCAGACTCCTCCAGGAGCTGCTTTCCCTGCCTGAAGAAAGCCATCAGCTGATTAAACACAGTAAAACTGGCTTTGTCAACCTTCATTCTACATGAGCTCTGCAGAAGCACATAATAGCTTGCATTCCCACCTCCTACAAAATAAATGCCTAAAATGAGAGCCAGCAGCAACTCTGTCAAGGCAAGAGCCATCAAGCTGCTGCTTATGGATCAAGCTGACCATGACAAGTTGTCTCTTAGTTCTGTGCTAAAGGTAAATATAGGGCCTGCTTGAGTACAGTCGTTGTAAGAACATATAGATAAGCCCTAACGAGACATAAAGTGGTGTTAACAAAGCTAAAAATTGTGCTTTCAGGGTTAAACAGATTACATTCATTCTTTGGGCAATTAACATAATTTCAGGTTTTGACCTTGATACGTTATTTTATTTTTTCTCTCCCCAGTCTGACGAATTTAACACATCAGTTTTCAGACGGTTTTCTCCTGTTGTTGTTCTGGCCAGTTTCACAGTTTCTTTTGCAAAAAGCTGTGTGGTTAAATCAGATTGGTCCCACACATAAAGTCATCTCAGCAAAATGCTTCAAGAGAAGTTTAACACCTACTGTAGTACTGCCTGAGCTACAAACATGTCCACCTCACTGCGGTATCCGCGGGACGAGGAGTATTCCACCAGCATATTTGCACAGCCCTCACCATCTGTGGAGTGCAAGAAGTGATACCGAGATTCACTATAGTTTTGCTCTAGAAAAAGAAAAAGGAAAAGGCTTTTAAGGAATCAGTTCATCGCACCAGAACGTAAAAACAAATTTATGAGGTTTGTACTTTATTAGCTGGTAAAAGAACAAGAGTTAGAGGTGTTGCATGTAAATAAGACAGCTAGTAAAAAGTCTGTAAGTTACAGACAATTTATAAAGGGGGATAATAATAAATTTTATCCTAAATACATTTGAACAACTGCTATTGACCAACTATTAAATACAGTTTACTCAATTACAGCTACTGCTGGCTTGAACTTTGGTCATATCATTTTATCTAAGTGAATGCTGACACTTGATGTGCTATCATCAGCATTAAAGACAGGAATCAAGGAATTCCATATTAGACCATGCTCACCAAGAAGTCAAACAGCACCTTCAGCATCCTTCTTTCATTTCCTAATTTTATCTTAGCCCACTCTTGCTATCAAAATTAAAATCACTTCCATATGCTGAACAGAGCAGTAGTTATACAGGAAAAATGGTGTAAGAAATGGCAATGATTTGTTAGAACCTGAAGCAAAGGATTGTGCAAAATCACCGCAATGACAAAACTGGATAGCTGCTAATCTTCTGAATTTGGAAGTTTTGTTTTAAAAATCTGATGAAACTCCAAAAGCTACAGACTAAGAAAATGTAGGCATTGTGCTCTTCAAGAGAACAGTGAGCAGGCGGCTACAAAATGGGGACTTTTACTTTCAGAATGCAACTGTTTCTTATTCTAATTGTAGCAGCCTCTAACTTAAATGCTGTGAGAAAAATCCTCCCTTTCTGGCTGGCAGCAGCCATCAGGCTAACATAAATCCCAGGAGAGCAGCTCGGGAATTGCCCATGGCACACAGAGAGGCTGCAGCACTGACCATTATTGGGTCAGGGTTGTGACATGAAACCACTGTCATCACTTGGCAGCTACTGAAAAATGTAAAATAAACAATCATCTTGCACAGTTATCCATGAGAAACCACAGAAAAAATGGCATGTATTCAAGTGTTCTCCATCACCTTTGCTATGTTTTGAACACAAGACTGTAAACACTGGCTATCATCCACAATTAAAATAATTATTTGGAGCATTTTGTGTTTCTCTTACATCCCATCACAACTGATAAAATGGCTCATAAATCAAAGGCAACAACATTCATTTTGGAATAACCCTGCTGGCCAACTTCTCAAAAAGTACTTAATTACAGTCCAAAGACTGTTTTGGATGCCAGGTGATGTATTTCAATCTTTGTCATATTTATCCAGGATTTAAAAACAAAAAAACTTGCCAACAGAACATCTTTGCTCCTTGGCAATTTTCCTCCTAATGACACAACTGAACTACCTCAATGTCTAAAGGACCAACCTGCCTTTTCCAGAGAGCCTTACAGCAGTTGTGTTTTGGATTTTGCACTAATATAGAGCTACAGACCCAATTTTTTTCCTCTTAGTAACATTAAGAAGACGTTAATGCAAAAATCAGATAATAGCAGAACTCAATCAATCATTTTCATCTCAGCTTCCTTAGATTATTCCCAAAGCAGATCTTTTATAACATTTTGCTTTCAACACTTTTCAAAAGAAAACACAGAAATGCCAGTTGGTTTTTCTTACCTTTCCACAGGGTAATAGCTAGTAACTGGTGTAGTTTTGGATGTCCAAGTTTTCCTGATCCCCCACTGGACCATTTTAGTGCTCTGGATACGAAAGCCACTCTTTCGGGAGAATTTGGATCCATTAAACTAAACAATTTAGCCAAGTTTTCTAGAAGCAATAAGATTCAAAAATATTTAGCATTAAGAAAAATAAGATGATCTGCTGCTTCTAATGCATCTCTAAGATCCATCTTTAAGACAGGCAGCAGTGTTAGTTCCAAGCACGCCCACAAAGTCATCAGGAACCCATTATTCTCTAACAAAGTTTCCCCCAGTCCATTCCTATGGGGAAGGTAACCCTTAGCCATGTTGGAAATGCATCCAAAAAGGATTGCAGCTTTCAAGACTATTAACAAGTCACTGTGAAGGGAAAGCACAACTAAATGCCATCAAACCAAGAGCAAAGGTCACCTCACCTAAAAGGTCTTCTGCTACTTTTGCATCCGACTTCTCCAAAGACTCCAAAACCAGCATGGACAGATCAGCAGCACTGTTTTGCTACAAAACAGACACATACTGGCACTGATGAATGTATCAGGGCATAAAAAGAAACATCAACCAGAATTTTGGCAGCCGCAGGTTTAATGCTTTTATCAACATCTACAGCTAGGGCACAGTATCAAGTCTCAGCCTTCCTGATAAAAAATTATAGTAATTTGATGGCATCAAAGAGAAGCCTCCAGGAAAGCAGAACACAGGCATTGTTTGGATGCTCACAAACACTCCTGCTGCATGTTCCAGTTTGGCATAATCCTTCTTTGTGGAGAAAGGCTCAACAAAGAGATAAAACAAAAGATTACAAAGCCATTACCCCAAACATTTACCACTGAGAACTCACCATTCATCCCTCAAAACCTTTCGAGTAACAACCCCCTGCCCCCCAACCCGCACACAGAAAACCAGTGGCTTACCTGGTTATGACTGAAGAACAGTAAAGCCCCTGAATACATTAATTCTCTTGCTTCTGCATGTTTTCCTTGTGACATATACCTGAAAAAAATACCAAAGCCGTGATAAAAATTACCACTAAGTTAGGTGTGTATGCTTAAAGTTTTTTATATTTAAAGGACTAAAAGATTGCTCAAATTTAAAATAATGACAACAAGGGGTTTATTTTTAAATCAGGTTAGTTTCAATAATGATGTAGCTTGAACTGCAAGTTGCAATTTGTTTTCTGCTCCTGACCTGATGGAATAAAATGAAGAATAGGAATGAAAATGGAGAGCTACAAATCTGTTTGGGGCTGGAACAAGAAAAGGGAATGAGCCCAAGACTTCACCTGAGCAAAAGATGCCAATGCACTGAGCCTCTATCAAAGCCATCCCAGTGAAACAATTTTTGGAATAACTCCTGGAGAGCTCACTGACCTTTCCACTGGTTTAAGCCTCTCTGACCACTACAACTCTGCCAGGGGACATCAGCCTGTCCTAGTCCTCTGCTGAACAAAAGGAGCTCATCTCTCATGGGTTCAAGAGTAAGATAAGCACAGTCAGCAAGATTCACCATGCAACACTTCAAAAGAAACAAAATATAATGCTTCAAAACACACCTTCCACCTTCCTCACTTAAGAGTTAACGAAGAAATAAGGAATGAAAGAATGTGCTCGCAGTGGTTACCTCAGGACCTCTTAGCAAAGAGCTGTGACTGCAGCCTCCTGCACATCATCACTGTCAGTAACTACAGCTCTTGGAGAGCCACAGCTCTGGATTATAAACACAGCAGTTCCCATAAAAGCAGTTTAGGTGTGGCAGAGTTTCCAAATTCCATTTCTCTTAACTGCTACTCAAAAGGTCTGTGTTCTCAGTAGCTGATTTGCTCATATCAGCAGAGATAAGCGTCAGCTCCACTCTGCTGCTTTAGCACCTGCAGCTTGGTTTGTCCTCTGTGACACACCTGGCTGGGCTGTGCCTGTGTCACCCCTTTCTGTTCCCGGGGGTCAGGGCAGCCCCTCTGCTCCAGAAGCCCCGAGGGTCCCCAGGCTGTTCCAAGGCCCAAGAGTGCCTGTGGGGTAACAGAGAGGTCGGGGGGTCTGGGGGTGAAGCAATCAGGGGTGGTGGGACAGCAGGACAGCGTGGGGGTCACCATAACCAGAGGGACAACCAGAGTGAGCAGCGCATCCCAAACCTCTTGCGCTGTGCCCCAGATTCCTGTCACATGTGACAGCTCCAGGACAGGCCCTGCTGGTAACATCACACAGCAAACAAGGGAGGAGACACTCCTCCCACCTGCTCATCAACTCTGAGAAACCCCAAGGTCTTTTATCCAAAACAGAACTGAAATAATGGAAGGCACGATAGTAGTGTTTGGGAATTATCCTCAACAACTCGGATCTGCAATCACCGTGGTAAATGCTCTGCACGTGAATCAAATGAATCCACAGCTCCAAAATTTTTACAGTTGGGCTCCCATCCAGGTTTGCTTCTAGGAGCTGGACTCAGTGTGGATCCACTTCCACAAATTCTACTTCCAGTAGATTCACAATGCTATATGGAAGCTCCTAATCTGGGAATCATTACAGAAGATACAAAGTATGTTTTAAAGAGCTGGGGCTTTTCACAGAATTTTTATTAGAAAAGTTGTTTAATAAAAATAAACATTGATGACACTGCTCTAAATGGCATTTAGAACAAGAGAAATCCTGAAACACATTATTTATACCAGAAAAATGACCTACAAGTATCAGGAAAATAGAAATGGGTGTAACAAAGATGTTACACTTTGAAGAGTGACTCAGTTACCAAATCATGGAGAGAGAAGATTCAGCCCAGCCAGCCTGTGGAGTAACAAACACCACCAGCTCAGGTGTGTTCAGGGCAGCTCAGGGTTAGACAGGAACAGCAGTTTTCCACCTGCTCTGTGGATCATGGAGGGATAATAAGTCTGCAGGAGGCAGGCTTATGGTAATCTTTCCTCCTCCACTTCTTCCCCTCCTCCACCCTAAAATATATCTCAGTACACAAAACTGAGTCAGGATTTCAAGCTTACTCTCTGACAGACAAGACAAATGTTTTTCAGACCCGTGTGTTTAAAAGGAGTAAGCACCAGCTATCCCAATTGCAATTCCAGAGCTCAGGTCATCCCAATCTGCACTAATGCGTCTCTGAAAAAATGCTGATTTTTATCACATTTTACAGAGGATTGACAAGACTACCCAGCCATGCAAATGTCACCTTTATATTTAACTGAACACACCCTTTCACTTGCATTTAAAATGGAAAAGGCAGGATCTTTGATTCCAAATTAATTCAGGGAGGTTTGAGTATGTGAGTTAATACATCCAAAAGACTGGAGGAGAAGTGACCTCCTGAGCCAAGACTTCTCACACCACTGCAGACACCACATCGCATAATCCCTACTATAAAATAGGCCAGGCTTTGTCTTAAATTTAGATTTATTCTCAAATACAATTTAAGTCTTAAGGCCTGGATGGTGCCTCGCTGATCCCATCAGCGGGGTTATGGAAGAACAAACTGATTTAATGTGCTGGTGCTGGCACACAGGGCAGGGCAGGGCAGGGCAGGGCAGGCTGTCTGATGTATGCTGGGAGCACAAGCAGGATTATGCACCAAAGACTTTCTTCCCCACTTTCTTCCATGACTGCTACTTTTCTGTGCTTACTCACAGGCCTGTTCTCATCCTAACACAGATGAGGTCTGAGGACAGGAGACACAAGACACAGGGCAGGGAGGGTGGTGCCCAGTTTTGGACCTCTCACTTCAAGAAAGACAGCGAGAGGCTGGAACATGTCCAGAGAAAGGCAATGGAGCTGGTGAAGGGTCCAAAGCATGAGTCTGATGAGGAGCAGTGGGGGCTCAGCTTGGACAAAAGGAGGCTCGGGAGGGGAACCTTCTCTCTACAACATCTGAAAGGAGGTTGGAGCCAGGTGCTCTTCTCCCAGACAGCCAGTGACAGAATGAGAGAAAATGGCTTTAAGGGGAGGTTCAGGAGAAATTTCTTCTCAGATGGGGTGGTCAAGCATTGGAACTGGGCCCAGCTGCCTAGGCAGGTGGTGGAGCCACATTCCCTAGAAGGGTTCAAGAAACAACCAGAGTGGCATTTAGTGCCACCGTCCAGTTGACAGGTGATAAACCAAATGTTGGACCTGATGACCTCAGCGGTCTTTTCCAACCTAACTGGTTCTGTGAAGTCAATTTTCCATCCTGTCCTCTCCCAGCAGAACCACAGGTAAACAAAGCTGGGACCAGCTGAGGAAGCCCCTGGAACAAGCCCCTTATTCTGTGCACCTGCAAGCAAGGGCCTACATGTTCAATTCTGATGAGAGAAAGGGTGACCCTCGCAAGCTGCAGTGGATGTGAAAAATGAAGCCTAAAAATGCTTTGCAATACAAACAATTTTCTTATGACAAAAAAGGCAATAGTAACATTTCTGAATAAACGCCCAGGCCTGCTCTACTTAGTCACTCTCACGTACACAAATACTACACCAAGTGGAATTTATTCCAAAAAGCTCCTCCGTGCAGGCCATTCCGGCCACCCAGAAAGCTGCCCCTTTCTGACCGCGGCAGCAGGGTGCCCGTGCCGTGCAACAAAGTAGCCCCATGTCCCGGCTGAGCAACAATCAACCTTCAAACCCTGACACTGTCACTGCGCAGCCACCTGACATTTACACGGTGCTCGCAGAGCTCCGGCTGTGCAGGGCTCAGCTCCAGGATGGCCCCGGGGCTGACCCCGAGCGTCACGGGACACCCGGGGGGACAGCCTGAGCCATCCCGACGGGCGGCGGGGCTCACTCGGCCTCCCCGGAACGTGGGGCCACCGAGAGACGCTGGGGGACGGGGGGTCGAAATTGCGCTCTGCCCGTGACCTCTGGCCAGTGTGACGCAACCCTGGACGGTGCCCGGGCCGGCGGGGCAGGGACAGGGTAGCAGTCGGGGTTGGCCTCCAAAGGCCGGCGACCAGCGGCTCCTCGCACCACCGCGAGCCCCTGACTGAGCCGGCGGGGCTGAAGGAGGAGACGCGGCCGGANGCCGCCTTTCGCGGCTTCCTGCTCCGCCGCCATGATCGCCGCCGCCATCAGCGCGGAGGACGGGGAGGGGGGGCGGGGGGCAGGCGCATGCGCTCGCAGCCCCGGCGCCCCGCTGCCCGGCTTCCGCCCGCTCGGACGGCGGCCCGCGAGGCTCATCCCGCGCGGCTGCGCGCGGCGTCCCGAGCTGTCCCGTGGGCGAGGGGAGCGGTAACGGCGTGAGAGGAACCCCCGGGAATCGAACCCGGGACACGGCGGACCGGAGCGCACAACAGCACGGGAAACTGCAGAATAATTAAAAAAAAAAAAAGAATCGAGGAAGGGTTGATGGAGCGCAGCCAGTAAGAGCGGCTGAGGACTGCTGTGATACAGGCAAGGATACAGGCAAGGCTTAGGGAACAGGAATTAAACCAACCCCGCACCCAGCTGAAAGTCATCCAGCAACGACCCAGTTGTGCTTTTCTTCCAAATCTCCATCTGTGATGTTTACTTACCAACCCTCCGCTGCTCTTCTGGGCCTGTCCCTTAAAGCTTTGTGACCCTGCCCCTTGTAAAAGCCTGAGTGAAATCTCCCCCTGCCCCAGCCCAGCTCGGGGAAATTTTGAAATCATAACCTTTCCTCACTTATTTAAGCAGCTGATAAAAAAAATACAGAAAAGAGGCTTTATTTCTTGTTTCAAGTATTACATGCACTTTCAAAAATTAAAACTCTTTATTTAAACATCTCAATAGCATCTTGTCAGTTTGGAGGCAGCAAAGAATAACACATTTCGAAAAGCATTTACAAAAATACATTGCACAAAGTCCTATCTTGTTTTTTTAAAAATAAGTTAGTGTTATTCAAAATATTCCCCCCCAGCTACCTAATTTCAATTTATACAGGATAATTCTAATTTTAAATATGTAACCTATAATATGAAAACACCTGTACATGTGTCATCTACTCCTCTGCGTAGGCCATAGGTTATGTCTCTAGGTCGAGAGAAAAACAGTTCTTCACATGGAGACTTTTTGTATTTTGAACATTCGAGGACTGTTGTGCAACATACATAACTCAATTCAGAAAACCAGTCAGCAGGTCCATGTGGAAACAGTTCTGTCTAACTACAAAATGCACTAGAACAGCAAGATAAAAATTCTGCATACAAGGAAATTTCAGGAATCTTTTCCGAAAAGGATCTTCAAAGCAGCAAGGCTAAGGGGAGCAATAAGCAGTTTCATCTTGTTCTACGTGGAAGTGTTGTTTCCAAGAGCAACTCTAGTCATCTGGTACCCGACTAAGGCTTGTGGGGAGGATCAGGAATGCCCGTGTTTGCACACAGCAGCGCTGAGCTCGAGTCCCTCTTGTAACTGTGACGCAGCGAGAATTACTTCAGGCTTGTTTCCCACACACCGAATTCTCGCAGTACAGCATTTATGGAGTATAACAATCAACCAGTCTAATGAAATCTTGTCCCAAAGACATCACTTTTGACAAACTAAGGTAGTTCAACTGCTGTATCGCAGTGGTGACTGAGCAAGTTAGCAGCCTTAGCACCTCTGAGCCAGTCAGTCAGTACATCAAGGTCGATCTGGAATTGACACTAAAAAAAGAACAAACTGGCCAAGTTGCCACGGTAAAAACCCTTAAAATAACTTCAGTTACTTAAAGTTATCCCTGACTTTTAGAGCAATTCATGGCCACAAATTACAGTAAAGCATTCTCAGTCGCTGGTGTTTAAACTGGTTTTGGTTGTGTTAGCTTTCCCTGACAGTAGTATTTATTATATTCAACATGTAGCAAAGAAGCCCTTTTGGATCCACCAAAAAGGTCCAAACCAACTGTCAACTGAAGGACACCTTTAGCCACAGTCAGTGTTCAAAATGTACCACAGTTTTTGGCTTATGGTGCCAAGCTAGCAAAAGTATGCAGAAAAGTCCTGGATTAAAAAAGAACAGATTCCTAGTTGCAGAAAGTGTGGTTTATTCTTTAAAAAAAACCTATACATTCATTTGTAATAAAATATGTGTCACCTGTTTGCCAACTGGGCATTATGAACCAGAGCTGTTTGCATGCATTATTTCTCCCAGCATGGACACAGAAATATGAAGCGAACTGGCAATTACAAGCTGAGCTGTAGAGCAAATAAAAATTGGGGTTTATAAATTGCTGCTGACAGTCTTCTGCCTTTATCAGAGGATCAACAGTTCTGCAGTGTGTATCTTGCATCCTCGTCCTTTACAGATTCCAGTGTTGTAGGCTTCCCAGTATATACAGATTAGGAACAAAATGTACAAAGCAGCCACCCCCAGCTGTAGTGTGGATTACTCGGCAGGTTTCCCGTGCACTCTGAACCGATAAAGGCAGGTGTACTCTGCATGGCCCCAGTTAGAGAAAATCCTCAGCTCCACTATTTGGAACGCTTCTTCGTTTTTCTCCTGGAGGAGGAAAAAGCAAACACACAAACCAGTGTCAGGGTTCTGGTATAAATGGCTGCAGCTGAAGCTTTCTTAAGTTCCTGGAAGTACCAACAGTCATTAATAACTAAGTTATGCCTTGGGAATTTTCTGTTCCTTTGAACAGAACCTTCTTTGCCTTAAAATTATTTGTGAGCTTGAAGCAGCATGGGACAAACTCTTCCCATGTTTAGTAACTTCCCATCTTTTGTGTCCAGATGGCAACAAACCTTCCTCCCCTCTCACCCATTTGGGCCATAGGTTTTGAGGCAGAGGTAGATACTTCCTACCTCAGCTTCTGCAGTGCCCAAACGAGAACAAGGCCTTCTCCCTTTGCTGCTCATTGCACACAACCGTAGAAAATAAAAGTAACCTTCTCCTGACACTTTTAATCTTATAATCCAGACTTACCATCACTGGAAACATCTGCAGTGGTTCTCCATCTTGATCATAGACATACTCTCCTAGAAGCTTGCCTTCTTCTTGATATTCATCATCCAGACCCTGTAACAACAAGATAAAGATTTTTGCTTCTATCAGATTTCCAGTCTAACCCAACCTGGAAGCATGTCTACGTAGCAGAATATCAAGAGACAGCACTTGGAGGTCTAACAAGCCAGGATCAGAATGTTTCCCATGTAATTTAAAGTTCAAGCACAGCTTGCATTCCAGTTTCCTGCACAATAAATAATTGTGCTGTTTATGTGTTTTCATGGTCAAACCCCTTAATTTCCATGGCTAAATCCTTATCACAGTGTACAATACTGCTCATGACAAACAATGAAAGAACATCAAGGTTGATGTCAAGATTCAGATGCTTGCAGGTGACTATTTAAGCATTTAGAAAAGCCTGACAAAAAGTTCTCAGCTATTGTAACTACACTCTGATGTAGCCTGTGGTCTCTTCTGTTCCAAAATCCTGCCTACACAACTGTGGTGTGGGTAATACAAATTAAAAAAAATTATTTAAGGCACATCACAGTTAAGGTGCAGAGACAAAATGGGAGGGGTAGTGGGTGTAGAGAGGAAGAACAGGAGGGAAAATGAAACAGTGTACGAAAGAACTAGACCAAATAAAAAAACATTATCTCGCTCCAAAAGTGTTTACTACTGTGTAAGGCAAGAGTAAAGAAGTAACTCACCCAAAATTAGTTGCAATGCTTCTTATTCCTAATCTCAAAGCTCATAAAAAAGCAATTTTTAAGACCAATGAGTGAAACAGTTTATCATCTTCTTAGCTGTCCTCCCTCAAGTTACTATTTTTCCGAGGTATGTAACACAAATATTCTGTGTATAAACATCAACTTAAATTCAGAGACAGACTTACATATACTGAAAAATTCCTAGGAGCACTGGTGATATTTCCTGTTGGTGAAAGAGTTTTTGGTATGTGTTCCAGTGTAAAGGCAGTTGGATAGATCTTCATGGAAAGTCTCACCACCAGATAGCCCTGTGATCCTTTGAAAGCCCAGCAGTTCCCTGGATACATGTCCGGCTGCACGGAAGGGAGGCGGAGAGAACAAGGTGGGACACAACGACAAAAACAATGCCACAAGTGTTTCATAATTTTTTTTTATTGTATTAAAGAGTTGTAATGAATTCTGAATTCTTAGGGACAGTCTTAAGTGGCAGGAATAATCTCCTTGGTGGAACTCTTCAGGAAGAGACTGCATCCACCTGAGCTACCAGAGGTGTTTTGAAGACCTACCTCAGACATCACTTCTCAAGAGGAACCCACCCAGCCCTCACACTTTGCACAAGCCCAATGCACCACCCAAGCTTCTTCTGAGTCTTAATTTTGCTGGAGTAGGACTTGAGCTGTGTCCAGGGACCACCAGATGAATCTCATTCTTGGGAACATAGTTCAAAGTACCTGTGCCCCCAATATATTACAGATACAGCCAGCACCCAAAGAGCCATCCAAACTACTGAACACAAAACATTGCTGCATTTGTTTACTTGGCCTTTAATTACCTGAATCACCACTCTGGGAGACTGAGAGAAGTACCACAGAGGAATTCCAAAGAGGCTAATTAATGCTGTCTTGGTCTCATAGGTTTCAGAACAGCGAGTACTCAGAATGCTGCCACCTCAAAAAAGATAGACCAGGTTAGCAGAAATAAAAGTCTTCAAGAAGAAATGAGTAATTAAGGCAGAGATTTATATAAAGCAGATATTGTTAAGATCTAATAATTTTCTGGGGATACAATGCTTCTATCATGTACAATGTTAATTTAAGAACAGGTTAAAGATTTTTCATTTCTTTCTTAGCCAGTTGTAGACACGTTGAGAACTATTTTATTCCTGTCCATGCACACCTAGGCTGATATAGAGCCCGTACAGCCCCGAAAACACCATCGCAGATCTGATGATCTGGCAACACACAAAAATGCTCTACTAACTTTTACTCTTAATTTTAAGATTTCTAGTAAATACTACTAAAAGCATGAACAGTAAAAATGGTGTTTCCTCCACTATTTACCTCCAGATTCCAAGGCGAAATCCACCATCCCAGTCTTGTCTTGAGAGTAGAGTTTCAGTGCATTGTTGACAATAATCTGTGCTTGCTACAGGTGTAAACATACAAGAGAATGGAAGGAGAAATATTTTAATAAGATCAAGTGATAAAATTATTTATATCTACATATCTGTGAAGTTGCAAGCATCTTTTTGATATGCTGCACTTCATCACAAGTCTTTGAAAGCCTCTTAAGTCAGAGGCCACTTTTAATGCATGGTTGTCTGCCTTAGAATACAAGTTCATACTACATTTTGACTGCTGTTTTCTTTAAAATCTGCATTCTTTCTTCCCAAGACCCTGAGCTGCATTTCTTTGGTATACTTGTCTCTTGGGAATTCTTCAATTTTCAAGATAGCACACTTTGAAAAAATGCCAATGTTCACAACAGGCAATAATCGATGCTGTAAGAATACATTTGATAAAGCATTTTCTGCAGTTCTCCTCATTTCAACTGATGTTCCTGACATCTCCTAAAATCATTAGCATTTATGTTGACAGTTATGCTCCACAAAATACCCATAGAAGAACTCTTTCCAGTTTTAGTTGAACTTTTGAGACCTTAGAACTCACTCACCGCTTCTGTGATTCCAGAAATCCCCGCGTTGGTCACAGCGTTTGTGACTACTTCAGATGTTACTTTTTGGTTTGTTACAGACATATGGAGAGTAATATTCTTGAGGATCTGCAACTCAAGATCCCGCAGCAAAGTCTGTAGATCACTTTTGCTTACAAAATTGGAGGTAAGCCACTGGAGAAGTGATTCAGGAAAGTCTTCTTGATGATCACCAAAAAGCATTAGCTTGACAGATTCTTTGACCTGGGCATCTACCTAGTAGAAGCCATTAACAATTATAATTATTAGTTTTTATAAATATATTTATAAAAATATAAAGCAGGCACATAGCTAGTCAAAGTTGATAATCCTGTATCAATACTGTTGTATTTTGTTGGCTACATTCCAGTCAGACCTTTTAAAAGGCTTCAAAAGAACTCAGACACGATTTTTTAAAAGCAGCTCTCAGGTAACAAACCTAACTTGCTTTTACTTAAACTTTTCCATATTTCCATGGGTTAGCAAAATACATCAACAGCAAAGTACTGTACAGAGAACTGCTACTACATCATAACTTAAAAGCAAACCCCTGCCGTTGTAGAAAACAAGCCATAAACTCCTGTGCAGTACATGTTATGCACTAAAGGAAAAATTCACAGTAACCCTGCATAGAACACTGTCATCCTTGAAGATTAATACTATCGCCATGTTACTGATTGCAGTGCCTTTCAAGGAAGTTAGTGAACAAAACCAAGTAATATCAAATTTTACTGGGACAGTTAGAGAAGTTGCAGAACCTACTTTTTCATGAATGACATCCATTTTCTCACAACTCGTCTTCACACCTTCCCCAGGTAACAGCTCCGATTTCATGTAAGACAGCTCTAGCTCTAACTTTTTAATTTTGGACATAAGTAGACTATATTGATCATCATCTCTGACAAAAACAAGGAGTCAATCATTAGGAAAGAGCAGTTGGAATCATTCCATCAAATCCCAAAGGTGTGAGAATATACTTGTCTAATACAAAGTGCTTTCCTAGTTCAATTGTTCACCACAATACACACAGAATTTGCAGTTCTTTGAAAATGGTACTTAAGGCATATTTAGAATTAATATATTAAAAGCAAAGTATTTTGAAATTATGGAAAAATCCAGCAGTGATGACTTCAGATTATTACCAGGCTGACAAGTTAATAACTCAAACATATACAGATTTTGGGGAATATCAGGGCTTCTGGCAAACCAGTCAAACTTTGTGTGCATTTGCCACTGGTTAGAGCAAGTCACAGGCTACCTCACTCAAACTCCAGAGGCAGTGGTGAGTTNTAAACTTTTCCATATTTCCATGGGTTAGCAAAATACATCAACAGCAAAGTACTGTACAGAGAACTGCTACTACATCATAACTTAAAAGCAAACCCCTGCCGTTGTAGAAAACAAGCCATAAACTCCTGTGCAGTACATGTTATGCACTAAAGGAAAAATTCACAGTAACCCTGCATAGAACACTGTCATCCTTGAAGATTAATACTATCGCCATGTTACTGATTGCAGTGCCTTTCAAGGAAGTTAGTGAACAAAACCAAGTAATATCAAATTTTACTGGGACAGTTAGAGAAGTTGCAGAACCTACTTTTTCATGAATGACATCCATTTTCTCACAACTCGTCTTCACACCTTCCCCAGGTAACAGCTCCGATTTCATGTAAGACAGCTCTAGCTCTAACTTTTTAATTTTGGACATAAGTAGACTATATTGATCATCATCTCTGACAAAAACAAGGAGTCAATCATTAGGAAAGAGCAGTTGGAATCATTCCATCAAATCCCAAAGGTGTGAGAATATACTTGTCTAATACAAAGTGCTTTCCTAGTTCAATTGTTCACCACAATACACACAGAATTTGCAGTTCTTTGAAAATGGTACTTAAGGCATATTTAGAATTAATATATTAAAAGCAAAGTATTTTGAAATTATGGAAAAATCCAGCAGTGATGACTTCAGATTATTACCAGGCTGACAAGTTAATAACTCAAACATATACAGATTTTGGGGAATATCAGGGCTTCTGGCAAACCAGTCAAACTTTGTGTGCATTTGCCACTGGTTAGAGCAAGTCACAGGCTACCTCACTCAAACTCCAGAGGCAGTGGTGAGTTACAAATAGCAGCTCATATATGCCCAATATAGATCAGTCTCCAATGAGCTCTATGGAAAAAAGTCTCAGCCATCATTATAAAGCCATTTTACACTTAATTCTAATTTAAATGGCAATTCAGCAAATAAGCCAAAAAAACAGAGACAAAAATTAGAATTGATACAATTCAAGAATTTCAATATAAAGCCCATCAAAAGCAGTTACTGCATATTTCAGTAAGTGATCTGAAGGAAAATTCTAATGCATTTGTAAGAGAAGTCCCTCATTCTCCTCCAGCACATAAACAAGTTTTCTCTAGTGAAAGTGAAGTTGGAGGGTTGCCCCCACACTGGAGGAGAGTCCTGTGCTGACGTTCAGCATCACAGCTGAAATCCAGTACAAGACAGAAGTGCTCTTGCTGACAATACAAACTCTCAGGGTCAGTTTACTGACACAAGGTAAGGTTTGTTATATTGGAAAGAACAACACACAAATCACTGTCAGTTGGCATCAGGAGTGAAAAAGCAAAATATATTT
This sequence comes from Platysteira castanea, assembly GCA_013397175.1. Lineage (NCBI taxonomy): Eukaryota > Metazoa > Chordata > Aves > Passeriformes > Platysteira > Platysteira castanea. The sequence continues at coordinate 310,602 of VYXC01000200.1, forward strand.
GAAAAGTGCTTATACCTCACTGTTTTTGATTTGGCTATGTCAAACTCCTTCTGGATGTCCTAAAAAATACAGAAGTTAAGTTTTATGATAGACAAAGAAACTCAAGTGACAGAAAGAGGATAAAGAATGTTATATGAAAATAAACTTTAGCACCACCTTTATGGGACTGTGCTCACAATTATGTTGGTGCCTCTGTGTAATAAGGCTTCATTCCAAATAGAACCTGTCTCACTGGTCAAGGGAATAATTTTTAAACTTTGGAATGAAACCCTCTTCAAGAAGGGGGAGCAAAAACACAAACAAATTTTGAGACTTAGGGAACTGTAACAGCCAGACTGCTGGCTGGGACAGCAAATCAAAATACAGTCTGTTTTATCAACAGGTTACAATCAGAACAAGTCAGCAAAGCTCACTTTCAATACCTTGGATTCAGCGGAGAGTTTTCTAAGAAGGTCTTCCAGCGTCTGGATGCGCAACTCATGTTCTTTATGTAAAGCCAGGAAGTCAGCCTTAAAAAAGAGGGAAGAAAAGGGGGGATGTATTTTTCTTTGGAGTAACAAACACCACAACTGGTATTTTCTGCAAAGCATAATTTTAATTTCATTCTGTGAATGTTTAAGTGATTTATCCTGTAGGTAGTGTAAGAAATTACAGAATCTGTAATAAATACAGCAGTCTGATTCAGCTGTAGTAGGGGCTATACATAGGGAGGTTTACCACAAACCCCCTGCTTTGTCACTAGCCCTTCCTATAGTCTTCTTTATCTGTATGGAAACAGGATAAATCCAGCAGCTTTTCAGCAATGCAGGAATCTACTTTGGGCCACCTGTCTGGAATTAATCCTTTGTCAGCAACAACAAAGGAGGAACAAATGCCCACAAGTACTCCCTGGCCTTTACTACCTGTTGGTTATTTCTAGAGCAGAAGAAGAATCCTCCAGTCAAATTGCTGACAATCTGCATTAGGAAAACTTCAATCAGTATCAGGAAACATCAATAACTGACTGTCTTACCTTTTCGTCCAATTTCATATCTTCAAGATGTTGACTCACGACATTTTTTATTAAATTCAGTGTTTCACTTCTGTCACTCATTGTGGCAACCTGATCTTGAAGATTCTGGAGCAGGCTCATCACTTTGTTATATTCTTTGTTACGGTCATGGCATCTGTCAGACACGAAGGCCATTTGCTTTTCCAGCTCATTTATGCGACCAAAGTCAAAGATGTTTATGGTGTCCTAAAGTATAGAGATAATGCTTTAATATATAAAAAAATCAAGACACTTATTTACATTACTCTTGTGCAACAAGTAGTTATTGCAAAATATTGAAGACATGAGAGTTCAGAGGTCATAAAATATATGCAAGTTCTTCTCTAGAATGTTCTCTCTTACCTTTGGAGGCTGCACAGAATGAAAAGAATCATCTTGTGGTTCAGGAACATGAACAGAATCATCTGTTCTCTGTATTCTGTCAATTCTTGTCCAGTTCAATGGAGGTAATAATGAAATTAGGCCATTAAGCCCCCAGAACCATATTCCTAGAACAGAAACAAAAAGCAACATGTGTTCATAAGAATTCTCCCTTCCAACTGCTTATATCTACAAATGGTCTTTTTAAGGACACAGCTACCTTCAGTTTGCCAGGCAGGTGCCACACAATGGACACTACTCCAAGTCTAAACAAAAATCACCATGAGTCAGCTTTAAAATTTTTAAATCAAGCACTCAAAAATATTAGGGAACATCCATCAGTCCCACTCACGCAGTTGTGAGGCAGGGAACTTGCACTTAGATATATCATGGTACAAGCTTAAACTTGTTCTACTGCTTCCCTGGCACCTTGATCACATTTGCTGATTAAGACAGGCCACATTTTCTGAATGCAGATGTAAATGCTGCTTTTTATCTCCACGGAAAATATGTTGCATTATACACTTACTACATATCACATTGCATAAGAGCTAATAAAAGTTGGAGGAAACTTAGGCTTCCATGGAAATAAAATAGCATTTCACAATATTACACTTATTTTTGCAATATGTTAGTGGGAACTAGCAACATTTTCTACACAGGGTAAATTCTTTCCTTGTTCACCCTTGTACAGAGGACTTTGAATCACCACTGCAGGTTTCCAAGAAGCTTCATCTTCTCCACAAAACAGCTGCAAGTTTGTAAGACTCACAAAACCATGAACCTGCTTTTCAGAAATGGCCCAGCACTTCTGGTAAATACTTCAAACTCAATTTGTTTCATTTCAAAGTTGACAGCTGGCCTGGAACACTGCCTACTAACCAGTCTAAAGTCAGCAGTATCTTAAGCAACTAAAACATGGTCTAGAGCAAAGGAAAGACAGAATGAGTTCATAAAAACTTAGCCACACTTTTATGGAGACTGACAAAGCAATCAGTACATGGCCTACTCGTTCATTGCTACTCCTGTGATGGGAGGTAAAGGAAAAAGGACTTCAGTGCATTTACTTACTCAGCCACTGTTTCTAAAGAGCTCTATGCAATTAACTCAAGGATATTACTTCCATGACAAGGGGAAAGCTCGCTGACTTGTCAGTATCCTGTAAGCTTGAATTACTGCCTTGTTCACCAACAAACTTGCTTTTTTTCGCTTCTGCATCTTCTTCATAAATCAACTAAAAATGCTATTTTGGAACAGCTGTAGTACACACATTGATTTGTATTATAAGTGAACAATTGACATACCTAGTAGAAACAGGAGTGGGATAAGAAACAGTAACCACCTGTAGTTCTTTGGAAGGCATCTAGAGAAAGAGAGGAAAGTTTACAGGAAAGAATAAATTTACCACAATTAATTGTTTTGTATTGTAACTGGGTAAATAACTTGCTCACAAAACAATTATTTCAAAGGATACACACCTTCTTACAAGAAACACCTTGAGCAAAGACATCAGAGTAACAAGTTGATACCACCCAGTTCTAAGCAACCTGAACATGCCAGAAGCTGCTCTCCCTAGAAGACAAAAGGTGGGAGTGTGAAATGTAATTACTGCAGCACATGTTCAAAGAAACCAAGCAGAGGGACATGCAGCTGTGGCCAACGCTTTGCAGAGAGGAGAAATGCATGAATAAGGCAACGCATGCAGCTTATTGCCATCTAGATATCACAAGTGTGACAGCATTGTAACATCAGCTACTCGACAAGATTAACAGTCATGCAAGGTGTTGAAGTGCTCACCTGTTATGACAATGCTACCTCGTTGGCAATTCAGTATTAATGTCTGAACACAAGTTATCACACACTGGAGGCCTCAGTACGCTCCAGGAAATGCACAGATTAGCAGCAGCAGTTTTTGGTAAGAGGAATACCAATACACGAAGCGACTGCCAAATCAAACACACCCCATTCCTCTTGACACCCCATATTCAGTGCTATTCACACACTCATTCCCTCCCAAAACAGCCTGGTTAGTCTCCCGCTATGCCTGTGAACAGAAACACGCGCTCTCATTAAGCATATTTTGGTCAACAAAGTAGCACATGCATTTCAAGATACAAAAGCTACAGCATAAGCACAGCTGAATTAGTGCAAGCCCCTGCAGTCCCCTCGTTTGCCAAAAGGAACAGGCCATGTACACACACAGAGATTAGAATAGTAACCTGGAGAAAGAATGGCCAGCCAAAGTAGAGACAACACCTTCTGCGACACAAGCCATCCTGTTGCTCCCACTGTTCGCAACACGTGAAGCATAAAGTAACCTGGATTATAACAAATTAACTGCATGTGGTAACAGACACAAAGGAGCTGAAGGTTCCCTTCAGTACATGAAGTAAAACACCCAGCCCCCTTCCCATTACACGCTTGCAGAATTTTAAACCATACCTTTCAGTAATCTCAAACTTGGTTCTTCACTACTTTAAAGCAAAGCAAGCCACTAATAAATACAAAGTCAAGTAAAGCCAAGACAGTTTAGAAACTGAATTCTCATGGACAGAGAGAAACAGAATGAACACCATCTGTGCCGTTAGAATATCACTTTTCCAAAATCAAAGTTTACATTTTGTAACATGTTTATCTAACAATGCCATGCAAAGTGTAGCAGAGAATAGCAAGAGTACTAGCATAAAAGCAAGCTTTAAGAACATCATTACTTTAAAAGCATCTTATTTGTTCAAAATTATACATCAATTATAACCCATTATCTGGGTTACTGTTGAGAAGTGAGAACAATAAAAAATCTAAAATTCCAGTGATGTCTAAGAAATATTGATAAATAATAGAAAGTATTCTCTACTAAAAGTTACAAGTAGTCAATTTTCACTAAGCTGATTGTTCCCAAGGATGTTCAGTACCACAGTTTTTTTATCTCTTAAAGAGAACAAAACTACCACCACCACCCCCACCCTGTAATATGCACTGTAATAAATGCACTGTAATAAAATGCTGTAACTTAATAGAAAATAATGTCAACAATTACTATGTCCAAAACTAGGACCAATCTTTCTACAGAACAAACTACACCATATATGTTTAGAAAATAATCCTACATTTTCAGATTAGCAGGTATGTCTGGGTTAATCTGAGGGATTATAGATATACCAACCCAAAGTTTTGCAAATCATTTAGGTGACTGAAGTGTCTCAAATCATTTTCCTTTGCTGAATAAAGAGCACTCAACAGATCCTTGATGCCTCTGTCATTCAAGCTAGGGAACGCTCATCTCACAGGGTAGATTCTATCCCTATACAAGATTCCTGCAAAAATTCACTACCACTAGAACAAAAATAAAATGTTAAAACTCCTTTATTCAAATAGTCTTCATATGACTATCTCATACCTTGCTTTCATTTAAAGTCAGCTTTTCAACCTATCAAACATACAGATCTCCCTAAAGTGCAATAAATTAACAATCTGACTTGTTCCTTTTAACATACAAGGTGCACATTACCCTACACCTTGTTTTCACTAATAGGTAAGCAGCCTGCCAAGCTTGTGCAAAAGCCAGAATCAGAGCAAGAAGCCAGACAGAAGAGGTGTTAAGGAAGTTAGTTGTCTAGGCACTTTACATTTTTATCCTACTCTGACAGATGAAGGAAGGAAAAAAACCCCAAACACAAAACATGTATGATTAACATTGTGAGATTACGATGCAAAATAAAAGCAAACAAAAATGTCCAAGTCAACCTGCAGAAGAAAAGGTGTGCCAAATGGTCCTTGCTACCCTTTTAGCCCATGAGGACTGCATGTGGTCTGTGGTGTACATTTCAAGATGTTTCTTCCCCTTACAGTCATCACCTGTTGGTTGTGGTAACAGTTGATTAATAGGATAAAGCCAGGATCAAGTCAAGACTGTTAAAAGATAGACTTGAGCAAGTCTATCTCACATCATCAGCTATCAACCCAAGAACTGCTGAGCAAACTTCAGGGGAAGGAAACTTGCTTGAGGAAGACCACAGTACACCAGGGGATCACCATCCCCCCCCTACATCTAAGGTGCAAACCAAACATTTACTTTGTAGCTTCCATAGTGTCAGGGGCTGTCTGATACTACTCTCACAGCAACAACCTGCTGCAGAGCCCCAGGCTGAGACAACATTAATCACTATACTTACATATAGATTCCTCATTCACACCAAGATGACGATCTTCTCTGTAGAACTCCTTTACATTCATGCTCCCACAGTAGTCTGAGTGAGCTGCAACACATCCAAAAAGCACACATGGAATCTAATTCTCAAGTTCAAAGCCTTTCACATACACAAATTTTAGCTAAACTGGCTTGGTTCATTATTAAAGTTAGGTTACTCACAGGAAAACTGAAAAATTATTGAGGAAGAAGCCTACTCTGTGCAATCTTACTCTTTCTTTAAATATCAGGGGGCCTCTTGGTTCAAAAAAATCCTTCTGTTTCTTTTCAGACAGCAAAGTTCATAAAAAAAAACCCAAAAAACCAAACAAACCACCCAACCAACCCTCATCAAATAAGCCCCCATTCCCAACATTCCATCAAATGGGACAACCATTCATTACATACTTGTGTTGATTTTAACAAACTTGTTACAAGAAGGAGAAGAAAGCATTAGCAGTTTTAAGACTCTGAGCAGAGAGAAGAAGGAGAGCGAAGTTCTACTCACATGCAAAAATCAATTACCTTCTGCCTATGGCAATTTAACTTCCCTTGCAGGGCAGGTATAATAGAAGAGAAAGCACCAAGAAGAAATGAATGTTTTCAGGGAAAACAAGATGAGCTCTAAAGTAGTACAGACTGATGAGAGCAGTTTGAGTTTTGCAAGACAGATCTAAACAAGCTTTAAGTGCACAGCAGGTTTAAGGGTGATAACAGAGACCTAAAGACATTGAAAAATCAGAATTTGACACTATCACTGCAGTTTTTAAAAATCAACAAGCTTCTCAATTTTAAAATTACTCTCTACCACTTTCTAGTAAAAATCAATATGTGGATGTCGTGTAAAGGAATCTTGATACTTTGAAAACAGAGGAAAGGCATGAAAAGTGTAGCACAAGTGAGGTAATAATAAAAACTGAGAAAGACAGGAGCCAGCCAAAAGACTATAGAAGAAGAACACCATAGTGCCAAAGATAAAGTCCATAAGAAAGAAAAACCAATACACACGGTCTTTGTTTGGAGACCAGGAAGACAACTGAAAAAGTACCTTTATATTCATAACCCAGCTTCAGCAAAACCATTTGAAATAGTTGCACTAATAGTGATGCAAAAGATGCTGCAGTATTTTTGACCAATCGTAGAATCTTACTCATGTAGAAATACGTTCCTCCTATTGAAAAAAACAGTGTGAATACAAATTATTCATCCATAGAAATATGTAATTCTGTTCTCTGGTCACCATTAGCTTGTGTAAGAGTGAGGATGAAGCAGGGAAAGCCTTTAGCCAAGAGTATGAAACTTCGGCAAGTGCTGTTTGGAAAGTCAGGGTGTATTAGATATTACATCAAAGCTTTTGTAAGAACTGCACACCCTGGATAATGATTTCAAGGTAAAATGTGTAACTTCAGCAAGAATAACTTTGTTTAGTGAGAATGCAGAACTCTAAAGAGCAATGAATTCCTTGCTTATGGAACTCAGGATTCCTCACTGATTTGAGCTGTTGATCCTGATTTTGGGGGTCACAGTTCCAAAGAGACACTACAGTGTCATTCTGGATTTGAAAGTGAAGACTGCTGACCACCTTCCCTCCTGTTACATCAGAGGAAGTTCCTATGGTGGTGTGCCTGAAGTGCTGGAGACACGCCCTTCTCCAGAGCCACAGGAACAAAGCCACAGTCCACCACTGCAGCTGTCCTAGACTCAGCCACATCCCAAAAACCTGCCATGACTGTGTGTGCCTTTCCCCACCGACATACCTCCAAAGCCTGACCCAAACTTCTAGATTAAAGTTCAAAGGAATGTACAAAGATGAGTAAAACTCTCATGTGAATACAAACTCAGGAGCACTGAAAGAGTTTTCATGCAGTGCCACTTTAAGTAGGTGACTGCAAGTCAAAAGAATTCCACTCTGTGCTACACTAAAAAGAAATACTTAACTCAAGTACTTGAAGTCATATCATATGGCTCAAACAAACTAATTTCTTGTACTGAAAACAAACTTCATTCAAGACTAACAAATTTACAGAATTCCAAAACTGGCTCCTTTCTAATTCAAGGTCATTAAAGAAACAAATCCTTTGTGAAAACTGAAGACTACCAGTAATCAAGAAACTCCAGATGCTGTGCAAGAGGCAACACAATGAGGAAAACAGTCCACTGAAAGGAGACTGTCTTAGAAAGGCAGAATCTTATCTTTACAGACTTAACTTTTCAAGCTTTTGAAATGTAGTCACTAGAGTGACTATTCGGAATCAGTTTTTCCCTTTGGAGCTCAATTTTTCATGTAGCTGAGGTTTAGCTTTTAGAAACACTATAAAAAACTTCAAGGTTAAAAGAGGAGAAAAAATTAAACAGGAAGTAGAAAGTCATCTCAGACATCCCCTAGATAGCAGAAGCACTGCAAAGTAACAATTCTGGTCAATCTTGAAAGTTCAAATCATGTAAGGGATAAAAAATTATAAAAGCAAAAGCACAGAAAAAGTTTCTCTCTGAAAGCCACAACCAAAACCTTAAAGACAGAGCCATGGAGATCCAATGTCAGATTAGGAGACTTACAATCGGTGCTGGCTGGCCAAATAATTTTATAATTTAGGATACCCCAGCACTTTCATTTTGTAATTGTTTAATTCCTACAGCGGCACTGAAAATCAGTAGATATGTAAGAAACTGACAAGTACACAAAATTTCAGCTGATACAGAAAAAGATATAAGCTGATCTCTAGAATTCAGTTATTGGCAAATTTATCAGGGTAGGACAAGCTTAAATAACACTACATAGAAATGAAGCAACTGAACTGTATTGCAGAGAAAACACAAGAGAAAGTAACTTACTAGATGCATGTTTCTGGCTCCTGTCCCTAGTGTAGATCCTGGAGGATGGCATGTGGGAAGCTGAGTAGGCAGTGAGGACCTCCTTCCTCTCTGACAGCATGCTGCAGTCACTGCACGTGTAGCCGTTCAGCGTGGGCTGCAGCTCTGCTGCTGCTATGCCCCCGTTCCCCTGCAGCAGCGAGGTGTCACTGCCTGGAAACAGAGCACAACAACCAACACAGCCATGTCAGTACTGCCAGCACTGTGGCTGTTACACAGAAGGGACGTGGAAGGAAAAGCAAAGTCTAGTTACCTTTGGGGTCACCTTCTTCATCAAGGCCTGCAAATGAAAAAAGAAGAAATTGGTCCCAAATACAAGAAGCCATGAACTGAATTACAGTATCTGACATAAACTCAAGTTAGAAGTCCTGCTAATTTTAAGACTCCAAAGAAAGTCTCTTTACGGTTAGCATTTAACATATTTTGCAGCCCATCAGAGAAACATGTATCCAGACCTTTTTATAGTAGGGTAATAGCTGTGAAAAGCATCCCACCACAGAAGAGGCAGACAATGCAAAATGAGTATTAACTGCACCTTGACTTAGCTCCCACGTGACGCTAAAGCAGCTAATTACAGGCTTACAATGTTTCTGCTGCTTGGTAACTACTTTGATACTACTGTATTAAAATATCTGTTTTAAGAGCCAGGTTATCTAAAATTTAGAATGGGTTCTACCAAGATTGAAACAATTCTTCCCATTAGGACTCTGGGAAGGTCACAAGTATTCTGACTAGAAACAAAGGGTCTGAATTGGGAGATGTAGCAAATTGTTGACCTGGTTCTACACAATACTTCACGTAGACAATAGAGACAATTCTCATATTTTCTCTTCATTGAAGAACGCAGGTTCCAGGAAAATATACTTTTATATATTTGCAAAGCCAAACCAGCCAGGCACACACAAAAACCCTTTTGGGAAATCCTGAAATGCCACTAATTTGAAACTTTCACATTAAGGTATGTTAAGAAGAAACAAACTTCTGCCTATAAACAAAGAAAATGCTTTTCCTTTGGATTTTCAAAGACAAGTTCCATGTTTACTGTTCTTTAAACACAGTACTCAATGTACATTTTGAAGACAGCAATGACAGGAGATAACTACGGCATTGCATCACAAAAGTGTTTATGTTTGCTGGCATATTAACTTGACTATGCAACATCCCTTGATGTTAACTATGCCAGTGAATCAGAGTTACACACTGGACCACAAATTTCCATTGGGCATCTTAGCAAGTAGACCCCTACAGCAGAAGTGCAAGTGCACACATTTGGGGATAGGATGGACAGCAGGTGGGGCAAAGATCATAAACTTATACGCACCAAACCAGTTTGCACAGTTTGATGCAAGCAATAGCAATCACTGCCTACCCCAGAAATGATCAACTTCTGTCTGTTCCCGAATCAGAGACTCATCCAAAATAGTGGATATCATTGATGTATCACTGGCATGGCTATTGAAACTGCTCTGGCTAAAAACAGATGAGCTGGACAGATTTTTCCTTGGCACATGTCTTCCACTGCCAGACTGTTTGTTCATACTTCTGCGTTGCTTTACCACCCTAGGAAACAACACAAAGGCAAGTAAGACATAGCACTAAAGAACACAAATTTCTGTTAGTTTCTCACTTTATTAATGAATGATTAAACAGTCATTTCAACACTTGATGTGACTAAACAGAGCAAACAAGGTTTAAAAGGAAGTCTTCGCCTTCAAGCATCTGTAATTTTACAAAGATTTTTGTAAAAATTTGCCATTGCAAAACACATACTGAACATAAATTTCAGAGTATGGCAGGAAACACCAAGAACAAAAAGTAAGACCTCTAGGTAACCTTTTCGCATTATTGTGTTCAAACAGTAAGACTCAGGATTTACTTGTGATGACTAAAAATGCTTACTTAGATTGATCCCTGAAGGACATGTTTCCAGCATAAGAGCTGTCATGAAGGGATTCATTCTGTCCATCATCAGATTTACTGTATCCTCCAGCAGCCAACCGTAAACTACGCCGTGACATTCTGGGTGAATCAAACACTGGATCTATTTTGTTTTCAGTCTCAAAATCCAAAGCAGATGAAGAATAACTCGAACTGCAGTAAAATAAGAAAGGCAAAGTTACCAGGGGAATTTTCAACCTGGTGACAAACATGCTTTTCAAACTAGCCCAAGTTTCCATTAAACGCAGTTTATTCAGGGTTATGGTACAATCCCCACAAGATATACCAAATAACCCAAATAATCTAGATATATGTAGATATTCAAGGTTCTCCTAAGCAATTAATATTATGACTTCTACAACTGAAAGCAAATATGAGAAAGAAACAACAACCATGGAAACAACCTCTCAAGTTTAGCCAGAACAAGCATTCATTCTTTTGGGACGAATTTTAGAGAGGTAGCCATTCATAACACAGTTTCTTCACCATGTCTAGCAGCAAATTAAAAATTACACACTCCAAGTTGCAAGGCAAAGATTAATTTTCAGTCTAAGCTTATTTTTGTCTACTTGCTGTTTGCCAAGTCCTTGTTTTGAGAACCAAAGATCCATATGCCCATTACTCTGAATTTCCATCTCTCAGCAAGTAGGAACTTCCTCCTTTAAGACACTTAAAGACTCCCTTACTTCAGCTACTTCAGTTTAACCACCATTACTTTTTTTAAAGAAGTGGTTTAAAAACATTTCATAATTTATTGCAAATCATGAGAAACATTTAACTCTGAGCTAACAAAAAACTTCTAGAGACTTTAATCTGTTTTTTCCACAGAGGCAAGTTTACACGTAGATAACCTTCACACAGTTAACCCAGGAACTCCGCATTTCAACACATGATTCTCTCAGAGCCTCCATGAAAATTTACAGTGAAGACAAGGCAGCAACACAAGGCAAACACAAACAGATTAAGCTGAGGAGTCTGTAAGAAATACATTTACCAAAGCAGAAGTTTAGCCTAAAGCAGAATACTCATACTTACAACCAAAGGAAACACTCAGTTATGTAAGTGAGCAGAGGCTGCTGGCACCGGGCATTGCACAGCAGGTCAGGTTCTAGAACTGCTCAGCCCTGTGACCCAGAGCATCCAAATGCTAAGTGCTCTAGGCCAGCTTTCATAAGGATTCTGTCCCTTCTTGGGCCACAGGGACATACAGAGATGTAACAGCACTTCAGTACTCCTGGGGGTTTCATTTGGTTTTTTAAAAGGAGAGATAAGCAAAGACTTGTTTACAACAGCAGCTCCTTCTCCCCAAACAAAAACAAACAAGCAAATTAGATTTGAATGAGTAGATTCTACTGTGCGGCCTGTATTTGAAATAGCTCTCCCTTTAAAAATACATATAAACAGCTACTATAAAATGAATTTGTGTAAAAACAATTCAATGGAAATAGTTTTCTTACACAATCATTAAAGATCTCAGAACATCACAAAGTAATAATATGGTAAGTATTGTATTACTTCAGCATACAATTAAGTTAACATCAGAAGGCCTTGAAGCTACACTTACAGTAATGATGTAATTCTGTCAAGGTGGTGCTTTTGAAGCGAGTTTCTTCATTGCTCCACAATACAAAGTAAAGCATGTAAGAAGGGGCTGTCAGCTCATCAACTGTGTTTCTTTTGGCTAAAAAACTAACCCAGACAACACACTGCAGGAAAACATCTCAGGGCTCCAGCACCAGCTGGGCATTCAGCCCATAAGACCAGACCAAAGTCTGTCCAAAATAGCTGCTTCTATAGCCCAGAGGAGCACAGATTTGATGGCAGGGCTTTGGCTCTATGTGCTGGATCTCACTGCTCTGCCCTGATAACGCTGGCGCATGCAGTGCAACCCTGTGCAAGGCAGGAGTCCCAGCACAACTTAACAAACCCAGCATATATTACTAAACGCATTAGGCTTATTAATCCTTGCTTCCATTTGTCTGGAAGAGGGAGAAGAAGCAATACATTTTCTCATGGACTTAACCAATTGTAGACTAAAGAATTTAATTTTTACAGTTTTCAAAAACGCTAAGTATAGATGACTCATATTCTGACAGATGTGAAGCGAGAACAGGGGTTAAATGTGGCTCCTCCTGCTGTTATTCTGAAAGGGTCAGAGACACAACAGTTTTCTATTGAGTCCCTCCCTAAACAGTTGTTTCAGAACTCAGTCTTGCTATTTACACTTGCCACTATGCATTTGCTTTTCCTCATCTTCACCCCACGTTTCTTACAGATACTCAATTCACAAGAACACAAAGTACATAGAACAAGCTGACAGCTGTGACCAGCCTCAATTTGTTTCTGTTTATGAACACTTGCTGTTACCAACTATCTCAGTGAGCATTTATATTAATGTGGATTGAATAAATAGCTCGAAGTTGGCCTCCACTATCTAAAAAAAAAAAAGGCCAACAAATCATCATGGAATCTTTTCCTCTTTAACAAAAGGGGCTTGTCTCTCACTTACACTAGATAATAATTCTCTTCACATTATCTGTCCTCTGTCAGCAGTACCTAGAAGTCTCCTAACTTGCCATCTCACTTTCTATGCTTTGGAATGCAGCCTTTTTTCTTCTACAGAAAAAACTATAGTAAACAAAAAAACCACTGCCTTTCCTTTCAAGGGTCAGAAATGAACCTGTACATTGATGCACTCCTATGTAATATGTACAGCTAACCAAGAAACCTAACCTAAAGGTGGGATGCAATTAGCCTACACTCCTGGATAACCTCTGCAGAAAGTGCAGACTTTGGTTCCTTCTCCCAGTAAACAGCTCCCATGGCTACTGGCAGAGCTGGTGACTGAATCCAGTCTTACACTTCCAGCTTCTTGATACCTCTTTCACATGAGCTTCTACAGAGTAAGAATGTCCTAAGCTTCAGTGAGTTATTTTCCAAGTTATATATTTATAAGTGGAATGAGAATGAGGTCTGCCAATTTTAGCATGCCTATAGCTTGTCTGAAGGACCTTAAGTGTCATTTATTTATAAATACTCCGTGGAATGAAATGGGCAGTGATGTTCTTGACTATTTAGGATAACAGATAGATACAATACACCTAAAGAACTACAACTGAACAGACATCTTCTAACATGGACACAGACATATAGTCAATACAAAAACATTCATAGCCTTTCTAACCAGGGGCATTACTTACATTAAGTGACCAAGGACACTAGCTTGAATTGTTTAGTTATTTTTTCAGTCAGTCCCACAACATACTTAAAAACCTCAAAGGATTTTATTCAATTACTGTGCAGAAAATTACATCCCAATTGAATGCTCTGACACGGAAGAAGAAAATCAAACCAAATTCTTATTTATTTAACCCATATTTGTGAAGAAGTGTTAAAGGCATCCAAGCTGACAACACAACTCAAAAGATGACGGTGACTAAAAGGAAAGATCAGTCGTAAGAGTGAGGTGTAAATTATATGTTGACAAGTGGGTGAGATTCACAAGTTTGACTTGCATTTGGAGGAGGATAAAGATTATTTAGGTATATCAGTTAAATGTTTTTCTGATTTGGCCTGGAGGAGTAGAAGCACAAAGTAGAGGCACTACAGCTATGAACACACAGTGATCCCAGTGAGTATTAATGTAAGTTCTATTAATAAGTCATAGCCAACTCTATTAATAGCTTTGTGGTATCAAGCTTCACTGCACTGCTCTCTGCAGGGCTACATCCCAAACCAATTTCTTTAAAGAAAAGATTCTGTAAAAATTGAATTGTCAAAGACAGAATAAACCAGATTAGAATATAAGCAAAACAAACACAGGTGAAGGGTAAGAAGGAACAAATTTCAACATGAAAATATTTCTGGTTAGCAATTCTCCCTTTCCTCAGAGTCTTCAAATATTGTTTGACCCAGGGTAGGAAGAGCTGCAATAAATAGATGTCACTCTGCACATATACAGCAAGCAGATGCACAGCAAGAGCCCACACAAAAGGCTGTACTTTACTCTCTTGGCACCCTGCAAGCAGTGTCACGTCAGTGTACCAAGTAGTTCTCCCCCATTATTTTAACATTTGGGGCTTCACACAATTTTAAAGAAAGAGCTTGTCAATCCTTCTTTTCCACATAAAGAAGAATTACAATTAACCAATTTCAACCTAGTTTAACTATACTTGCCTTCATATTAAACTTCATCTTACCCAACTCTATCCATTTCTAAATACCTATGCCTAATAGTCCAACACAGCAAAACGGCAAGCTGGAAAGTTTCAGGACATGTAACCTCTTCACAACTTCTCAGTTTTGCAAAACAGTCTTCATTTATGTAGCAAGACAAACACTCACAGTTGTCCCCTAAATAAAACCCCACCAAAGTCATAATGAACTATCCTCCAGATGTCCAATAGGATTTATCATTCTGCATCTTCCTTTCTACTTGCCCACTGTTTCGCTGGATAAGAATTTTGGACCAGAATACCACAGGAGCAAAGTTTAATCGATCAGGAGTTACAATATTTCAGCCAATCTCTAAGGCCCATTTGCAACACAGAGGTAACTAAACCCACTCAGTAACACAGAAGTGAAACTGCTGCTGGATACAAGGCACATAAATCACCTTTCATTGTCCAGCATGCTTTTCTTGTAATTAGAAAATCCACTTGTATTTAACCAACATTTTACCAATGGTTTTTCATAAAATTCAGGAAAAATTGCAATTCAATTGATGCAACATAAAACGCGTCACATTTTGCAACACTACTGACATTAGGCTATAGCTTAAAAAAAAAAAAAAAACAACCATGATCCCCAACAGAAAATGGAAACGTACAGTTTTGGAGCACACAAAAGGAGGAGTATTAAGTCAGTAATCTCTTAATGCTACAGAGTTTTGGCAACTTCTGTTTTATTGGCAAGTAGCCAAGTATTCTCCAATCTATACACAATACAAAATAACGACATACAGAGAGAATAGAAAGGCAAATCTCATATGGCATCCTAATGTACAATCATTTTTTCAAACTTAAAATTAGCTAAACCAGTAACTCAGGCTCACTAACAGATTTTGAAGCAAGTATATATCTCATAACTCAACAGCAGGAAAAGCTCTATAGATTAAAACAACAATCTGCTATATTAATGCTAAAAAACTCAAAATAGGCATCACAACACTTGTTCTGAATACATAATACAAAATCTACCAAACACTACAAAGTTAGTTTTTAGAAAACTGAAGTGATTTAAGAAAAACAATTAGATGCAAATATACAAGAAAAAAACCAAGATCATTAGAAGATACAAGAGGAAGATACAAGAAAAAACAAGTTCATTAGAACACAGATTTTACATTCACCCAACAAGCAGCTTTGCTAAAAGAAGTAATCAATATGGAACTTCCAGCCAAGTCCCACACTAGCAGCAATGAGTGTGCATCAATCAGCATTTTAAAGTGGGAGTGGTCCCAAGTCACCAAAGAAAGCACACACCGAAGTTACAAGACACAAAACATCGAAGAATTTTCAGGATATATTTATAGAAATCCAACAGCAGTTGTAACTAGGCGGAGACAAGTTATTCATAGCAACTAATAAACACTGAGTCATTATCTTAGTCATTGTCCTGTTAGTTCAACATTTTCTTTCCTCCAGTTAGGACACAGCAGTTGTTTTCAAACCAGACTAGAAAAAGCCCACTTCTTCAAAGAAGCCGGCTACTTACCATGAAAGCTCAACTCTCCAGGATTAGCAACATTCAGAGAACAGACAGTTTCTCTACAAGAAGAAAAGGGTTCTCACCTGAGTGCATATGTATAGCCAGTGTTCTCTGGCAGACATTGGGGAGGAGTGTACGTGTGTAGACGTGAAAAGTCCATGTTGACTGTTTCAAATCATACTGTAAAAGGTGAAAATAAAGTAATGCAATGACTTAAAATTGCATAAAGTCAGTCTAGGAGCCCTTGCACTGTTCAGCCTGTGTTATTAAGCACTGAAATAAAAGAGCTGTTACCAGAAACGTGGAGCTCTCAGTAGTGGAGTAGTATTGCTGCTACTGCCAAGTATCCCTTATCATTACTACAGGAAGCTCAGGGTATTTCTGACTGTGACCTTCTTTATGATACTCTATTTCCAGCTATTTCCAAGTTCTCTAGAACATAACAGTAATATGAGCCAAACTCTTATCACAACCAGACTACAACACTTGCACAGGAATTCAGTTATGCTGGTATCCCCAAAAGATGCTAAGCACAAAAATCTAAAGAACTATGCAGCCATGTTTCAGAGATCTCTTCACAATGTGTTTTGCTTTGAGTGCCTGCTGAGCAAAGCACAGGTTGCTCTGTGCACCAACTAAGGATAATGCAGATGAAACTTGAGGAAGTTTTTACATATAGTCAAATCATTTTACTCTAGCATCCACTAAGCAGCGAGGGAGTATCCTTCACTCCGCATAATTTATTTCTGTCATTAAAACCACTGAATACACACCCTAGCAAAAGAGCCAACTGCAAAGTGACTCATAGGGTAGAATTAGGCACATTTTCCAGAGTGCCATCTACTTCCAAAAAAACTCCCAAAAAACAACAAACCCTAAGCCAAAACTACCAAATCAAAACCACCCAAGCAACATTTGTAAACCTTTCCATGGGGTATTTGAAAGGTATTATAGCTTTCGGAAGAAAATAAAAACTGATGTCATATCAACAAACTTGCAGAACTGCATGGGTGACTACATGGGTGGTACTATGAACAATTTGACTTTCAATTTCAAAGTATTTGCAAAAAACCTTCAGCCCGTCTCAGTTTTATTAGTCAAAGAAAATTTTTAATTTCATAGAAAAGATTCTTTAATGATAGCTTATTTGTGGTTAACAAATAGGGATTTGGCTATCCTGGATTTGCATGGCTAACAAAGCAGAATCCTACTTTCAGATTATCTATGGCTCCTGTTTCAACAGCAGGAAAAGATATTCCACACAATATCTGATGGCGTGCCTAAAACAGGGTAAAAATATCCCCAGATCATAATCATAACATCAACAACTATCTTATTTTGGAGATGCACTTTCCTATGCTGAAATAAAAGTTTTCATCTGTATAGCTACATGTGCATAAGAAATAGGGACAAAAAGCAGGTACAGTCAAAAGCAGCTCAAAAGAAATCTGTACACGTAACATTAAAATGCTCTTAGTCAGTCCACCTGTAGCCTACAAATCCTGAGGTCAGTAAGGCAGGAGGATATTTCCATTACTCCTGAAGACTTAAAAAAATTAAAACTTCCGGGCCCAAGCATCATAGCTTCCTGAATGCCAGCACATCCCATGCAAAGTGGGGTTAATGAAAAATAAGGTCTCCTGCTATTTACTTTTTTTTTGTATTATAGAGAACACATTTCCATTAAGTGATCTTTCTCTACACTTACTTCATTTGACTCAGAGCCATAATGCTTTCGCTAACTTGTATATAAATTTGTTGTTTGTTTACAGGAAGCTTAAATCAGTAGTGCGGAAGTATTAGCAAAGCAGTCTCATTCTCCTGCTAGAATGAGCAGCAAATTCTGTTGGAATACATAACAACTGCTGCCTTACTTTATCAACTAACAGGAGCTCAATTTAGCTCATAGGAAATGGGGACCAGAGAGCAATGGCTCCCCAGGAGTGGAAGTGGAAATGAAGTGAATTTCAAGATGAGGGATGCTGGTAACACCAGAGAGCACTTGTATTAAAGAATAGCAAAACAGGTTTCTCAGATATATGCCTACTGAAATTGAAAACTATGATTAAGGCTGATCCGTTTGAATTGGTTCATCTAATAAAGATTTTTAACCCGTAAGATAGAAAAACTTCGTTTAGTTTCTGCTGGAATTGATGCGCGTGCTTAGCATGCATCATTTCAACATAAAACCTGTTTTTTAACTGGCAATTCAAGCTAATCCTTCTGACACCCAGCAATATTTTCCCACATGGAAAGCTCAGCTATGCCAGTGAGCTTTGAGTAGCTCCCCAGCTCCTCCCTGTCTCCACTGCCCATATGGGCAGGGCAACGGCGGTTTGAAAAACAACATATTGGCTCCGTTTCTTCCCTGTTCTTTTCCCCTTCACCACCAGTTCTCTCTTTATTTGATTTCTCGATAAATCAAATGCTAGAATGTAAATAATATTTTTTATTTGATAAAGTTTTAATTGTATCATTAAGTTATTGTAGATAAAATATGTGCTTGACAAAAGCAGTGCTAACTGCAAAGCCTCGAAGGTACTTGTGCGTAGGTCTATTAATAGCTGAGTTTCATAGCACCAAGCTCTCCAGTGAAGATATCAGGTTTGCCATCTAAACACCACACTTAGAAATCACTCTTAGAAGATTTAGGGGCTTGGCTTGATTCACTGCTTGTCTGATGCTCTAAAATTAATTCTGACTCAAGGAGAGAAACCTCTACTCAATGTTAAAAAAGCAACAAAACAGGCTTAACTGACTTAAATAGAATATGAAAATCATCTTCAGAGATGACCATCACAGTTTACAAAAACGGGCATCTAGAATTTACTGTGAAACTAGATTTTTTTTAAGCCTGACTTTTAGTTCAACAGCTTAATCTTAGTTATCCACCTCTTCAAAACAAATGATCAACCCAATTTATTTAGAAATATTCTACATTCTTATTACAAAACAGACACAGGGTGGGCGGAGGACATTGACTCACTCTAATTTGTTCACTCATGTTTAACAGCACTCCACCTTTCATGTATTATCATTCTTCTTGCTTATGAAACTTTCATACACAACTGCAACAGAGACATGCTAATAAAATATTTCTAAAATTTTAAATCACAAAACCTGGCAGAGAATCTGAGAGGTAGGCACAGTACCTAGTCCCAGTTTGAACACTTCTGGGTGCCCAACACCTTTCTGCTTTATGTACCATCGATCTGTCTGGACTCAGTTTAGACTAAGTTTAGACTTTGAAACCTGCCTTTGTTGCAAGGATTACCAGGCCCAAACTCCAAAACAGCTTTTCCCCCTTTTTCAGAAGCCATAAACATCTATTTCTAATACTAAGGGATGTATAGCGCAAGAACCAAGCACATAGTTATATAAAACCCCCAAGTAATAAGAATATTTTATAAGACAGCCCACAGTCAATTAATGAGGAGCACACTGTTCCGCTGGACCGCAAGCGGGCACTACGTGGGCCTCAGCTTACAAGCCAACTTCCATGTTCCTGCAGAGGAGACAGCTGGATTATTTGCCTTTTTTTGAGAAGCAGACACAACACTCATCCTAAGTATTATCTCTCCCTTGCAATTAAACTGAATCTGTGTTACAATAAATCAGCACAGCAGAAGGGCAGGAGAAGACAGATTGTGACTCTGTCAGAACACAAGGAAGCTCAGGGACTCCTGTAATCAGTGCAGCAGAATTTACCTCCACACAAGGCACTTGGCTGTCTCCAAAGGACTCTGAAGCTTCTGAGTGACATGTGGCTCCACCACTACCTCAAAAGCCTGTCTGACAGTCACTTTCACAATCAGCCAGCCTCAACAAAATCCTAGTAGCATGGCAGCAAACTTCCTGGCTTCCAGGGAAGGTGATGAGATGCTCCATGAGTGGCCTTTACATGCAGAAGCATCACAAGGCAGGGGGAACAGCACCAAACACTGATCATGCACTACAGGTACCTCACAGGGACAGACACAAACCCTCACTTACAGCTTTTGGGGTACACACAGTTTTACAAACATACTGTCCAGGCAGTTCCTTGTGAAAACCTTTTGTGACAAAGAAAGTGGTAAATTGCCATTTCACAAAAGGACCCTGGCAGAGTAGAAATATTCACCAAAGTCTGTGTTGAATTGTCTCATTCACCAATGAGAAAATTCCCAAGACAGCATGTCTTACTTTTTATGTTACAAGGGATAAAACATGATACAATTAAAGTCTTAGATATTGGTAGTACTACTTCAAATAGAACCTCTACTATCCTCAAATCTGAAAGCCAAGTAAGTTTAAGTCAGTATGACTTAACACATTTAATGTCACAAACGCTAAACAGATTTAGGCAAACTATCAATAACAATGAAACTGGAGCATGCAAACTCCATCAGTTTCTGAGAGCAAGCCATTTTTTACTTGTAATTTCAATTTTTATTTTCATCTATTATTCAGAATAACCAATAAAATCACTCATTTTGGTTAGAGAAGGCAAATTCCTAAGTAAATATACTCCACAAAGGATGTTTCACCATAGCAAGTTAAGTACTAGTTTAAACAGGCTGAAGAGCAAAGAGCTCCAAGCTAAATCAACATTTTATTAAAACACACATTCATAAAACATTATTATTCCTTTAAAAGAGCAACACAAAAGCAAACAAACCTAAAACCCCCAAGTAATAAAACTGATATTTTACACTAGATGTTACCATCGAGCATTATGGCACAGATCCCCAGACACAGGTGTCAAACCACAGCACTAACAACAAAACCCAGGTCCATCACAAATCAGCAATACCCGCACATTCACATTCTGTACCTCTCGAAACGCTTTTTAAAGGGGAGCCTGACAAAAACCAGCCGCAC
>VYXC01000200.1:337408-371216 GCA_013397175.1 Platysteira castanea
CCCAAACCTTCCCAAACCTTCCCTTCCCAAACCTTCCCAAACCTTCCCAAACCTTCCCTTCCCAAACCTTCCCTTCCCAAACCTTCCCTTCCCTTCCCTTCCCTCTGTGATTCCCACATTATTGCTCCCTTCCCACTAAGATTCACATTCCCAGTGCACTCCAGCAGTCACAGCCTGCAAACGTGTTGTACTCCACATTCTGGTCCTTGCTATCAAAAGGGGCAAATCCCCACAGTGACTGAAGGTCCAGACTGAATGTGGCAGACACCAGTTCAGCGAGGTGTTTCTGACTGGTGGTACTGGGTACTGGGCATGGCACGCTGCTGCACAGGATGGGAGAGGTGACCTTTGTGTCCATGGCTGGGGAGATCATCATATATATGCAGTAGTATGAAAATCACCTGAAATATGTGGAAATCTGATTTCTTGCTCATTAAAGGAAGGGTTTCTCACCATTTGCATCCTGTTATGGTTAGGCTCACCTGGGCCATTTTCCTACACCTCTCAGCTAAAGGCAGTGGGTGCTCAACCAGAGCAATTGGGTTATCAGGTAAAGGGGGATGCAGAGCACTTCAGATCAGTTTTTGCCACTCGATCTCCGTGGTCCTGACTTACAGGGGATTTCAGACATTAACAAGAAAAGCCGATTACACCCAAGGCAGGCCGGCAGAGCAGCCGTTCTCCTCACAGCTCTCATCTGCTGCTTCAGCTCAGCTCCTGCTTCTCTGGGGGATTGATCCCAGTAAATGGACACAAGCTTGTTAACTGTAATTTTTGTTGATCCTTCATCCGCCTAATAATGAAGATTTTTTGGCTTTATTTTTCTTTCTCTCTTTTTAAAACATGGTTAGAGTTTCACATGAAGGGCTGAGACACAGAGCAGTCCATGATGTATCCAGCAAGACCAGCTCTGATCCACTCTTCTAGCCAACACCTTCCTGCTCACCTTCCCATGCAGGGATCCTAACATGGATTGTGCAAATGAAACAGAAACTTGGCTGCTCTCAAGCCAGCAGTTGGATTTCCAAGGCCAAGATGTTACTTTATATTTGGGGCAGTGCTCTGGTATGTTTGTGTGGTGCAGACAAGGGGCTTCCCCCAAGCAAGAAAAAGCCTGTGCAACAGCCCATCAGAACTCTAACTTCTCTATATAGAACTATTACAGTATAATTTATTTATAATAAATAAATGTATAAAATAACTTCTACCATAATGACACAAATACCTATCACGGTTTTACTGTACTATAACTGGATAGTTTTATCATAGTACTATGTAGTAAAACTGAACTATGGACTATACTCGTTTTTACTGGTAATTCCTGCTTTTAATTTATACCTTAATAGCTAAACGTCTCTGTGCAGAGATTAGATTAGAGCTGTGGTACGTTATTAGATTAGAGCTGTGGTACGTTATTAGAGCCTGTAATAACTTTGCAGTTAATAACTTTGCAGTTATAGCTGGAGGTCAGCCCCTGGGCACAGACTGCTGACACAAGCAGAGAGGTGCATTAGTGCACCTTCCCCGTGGGCTCACATGGCCCTGCAGGGCCGGACACCTGCAGAGCGTCTGCAACCTGCCAGAGCATTCCTGAGGAAATCTGCCCATGGCCTGTATGGACCCACACGGATAAGAAGTGGATGGATCCGGGACATACTGAACCACCAGCCTCTCCTAAAAATGCTCTCTGATGTAGACCTTGTCCCAAAGTTTAGGTATCTCATTTGTCAGTGCCCTCTCAATGTCTAATTAATTGAATCTATTTAAGGTAGTTAACAAATACGTAAACGATTCTATATTCAGTTAGACAAATGCATGCACTTACCTAAAAACCTTTGTTTTGCTGAGAATCTGAGTCCCAGGATCCTCCACAACAGGTCTTCTGGCTTACAGGGACAAAGACAGAGGCGCAACTGCTGCTCACAGGAAGGGCAGGGCTAAGGGCTGCTTATCTAAAGTGCCTGAAAGCCTGAAAGTTCGAGATAACAGCTCTGCTCCCCAAAATTGTCCTTGCTTAAAAGTTACGTAATGCATATGGTGCTAGTGACATTCTGTAATGAGCACTAACTAAATCTAGAAAATATAAGAGCTGATCTGGCCAAATAGGAAAAAACCCCCAAAACATTTTGAGTTCCTATTGATCCAGTAAAAGGTTGAAGCTGGAAAGTTGAGCCTCAAAGAAAATGACTTTAAAATCCAGACTCATATACCATCCACAGGAGACCCAGCAACAGCACATTTTTGTTAAGGGATTTAGGAAATTTGGGTTATATAAGTTGAAGTATGGTAAACTACAAGCAGGGTTAGCACATTGTCAAGTCCTACATCCAGGAGACCTTCTAATAAAAAGATGTAGTGGCAGATCCCCAGTTTGTCACACACACACAAACAAGATCAAGCTGGTGTTTAGTGTGTCTCTAAGCAGGACTGTTAGGATATTCATTTCAACAAGTTCTCCTGGCTCTGCAGAAAAAGCTGGTTTGTCGGATGATGTGGAGATTTTTCTTTGTGAGGCATCCCACAACAGACTGCTCTGGAAGATAACAAAATGCTCAACATATGGAGAAAAAAAAAGCTCCCAGCCTGCTGAAGATATCAAGCTTGATGAATACTTCAGCTCTCACTGTTTGTGTGCCAGCTTTAGAACATCTTGAAAAACTTTGACTAGATTCCACGTCACCCAAGAATGTTCTCTTCTCTCATCCCACATTTGAAGTTGGGTTTGCAAACATCTCTTCTTCAGATCACAAGAGTAATTAAAAGCACTTGACCAACATTTGTACTGCAACTATCATGAGGCTGCTAGTCAGTGGTAAAGAATTGAAATTTTGTCAACATAAGAAGCTAAAATTATCGTGCCTGTAATAGTGTCATTAAGTAGGATTTATTTGGGGGACTTTCAAGGGAACTTTACCATAAGAACTGGGTTCTTGCTGCTGAAGTGAAACTTTAGGTTGTATTGGAGGAACCTGCTGCTCTGCAGTGCTTTGAAAGACTATTTTGAGAACAAGGTCTCTGCTAGAATAGTTAGAGAGTCTATTTCCAGTCTAATTTAATTGGCTTTTTAATAATTGATTAGACTAAGGAAACAATTTCATGGAACCACAGAATAGTTTAGGCTGCAAGAGGCCCCTGGAGATGCTGTATGTAGTCCCACTCCTGCCCAACAGGCTCAGGCAGAACAGCTTTCCCAGGGCTGTATTCAGTCAGATTTCGAATATCTTCAAGGCTGGAGACTCCACAACCTCTTCACTCTATTTAATGTTTTCTAAGGATTTTTACTTCACTCACACTGCGTCTTATAAGAATTTTAGCTGTCCCTCCACGTACAGTGAGTTAAACAGTTAATAGTTTTTAGTCAATTAAAATGCTGCTCAGTACAGGAACAGCTGTACTTCGGCTTTTCATTAGAAGAAAGCTCAACTTCAAAGAAATGACAAAGGATCTAAAATGAGTATCCCATTCTACAGGAATGCACAATAGCTTTTGGATCCATAAGAAACTCATCAACTATTCTGTATCATTACTATTATTGTCCCTTTTGGGACCATTTTCAAAGCAACCCAGTGTTTTGTGGAGAAGTGGCCAGAAGTTTGACTTTGCCTCTAAGCTAGGAATAAAACTTGTCTTGTGTGTGTGATCTGTTTCAAGTTTTCCTCTGGGAAGGAAGTAGACATTGCTGTACACAGACCATGGGTTGGTTAACAATTATGTCACAGGCCTGAGAAGGTAAAGTGAGGTCAGATGGACAAACAAACACGAGCACTTCCTACAGCATAAGGAGTATGAACAACCCCCACCGAGTCTGTTTTTAGACTTGACACAGAGCCAAGGCACTTGGGAATTAGAAGCCAAAGAGCACTTTCTGTCTGTAATACAGATAGCTTAAAAAAACCTGCATCAGAATCCTGATTTTCCATGATTTGTGTGTGCAAAAAATAAACAGCACACCACCCCACAATGGCACAGAACATCTAGGAGCTCCCTTACTTTATTACACAGCTGAGAATAGAAGACAACACCAAAACTTATACACTATAAAGCTATTAAAAAACCCCAAACAAATCAAGCTTTAACCTAAAGTCACAGAATTTAATTTCAAAGCAGTATGCAAACAAATGTTGCTTGCTTTCCAAGGCACAATGGTATAAACATAAAAACTGCAAATGTGATAGATTTAGTACAAAAATATAAATACTGTTAATCTAAATGAGAAAAGAGCACACTTCTTCCCATGTACAAACCTTAATTTAAAAAATTCAGCTTTACTCTCAGTCATGAAATGTAATACAATAACAATAAAAACTATTCTTTTAGTGCCACCTACTACGTCCCTATTATACCAGCATAAATATGAATATTCAAAACATTATACATTTTGTTGTATTATGCAAGAGAAGTTTGGCTGCTTTTTTTTTTTCACCTAATAAAACTGGTCATCACAGACCTGACTCTGTGAAGTCTGATTTTATCCAGTTTGAAGTGCTTTTTGAAAGACTGAATCCTTACTGTATTACATTAGTAACTCTGACATTAAATTATTGCACTGTTCAATAATCTAAAAACTAAATTCCTGAAAAAAACATTCCTCCTTTAAATTTTGTATCTGACAAACCAGTGCAAAGTGAATTAAAACATTGTTTTATTGCTAGGAAATACAAAGAACTGTTCAAACTGCAAAGAACATAGAATTGTGCCAATTTCACTTTCAAATGAGCCAACAGTGAATTTACAAAGAAAAAACAATCTCTTTTCAGCTCAGCCTTTCTTAAGCAAACAAAAATACAAAAATAACCCAGGTCATACAGATTTCACACCAATTTCCTCAACAGAACCTCAGCAGTGATTCACAAAGCTGACTCCTTGGCTGACTGAATGTGATGTAGCAGCTGATTGCAGTACACCGGTGTTTGATGCTTATGTACAACCCCTTCAATTTCTCTCACCAGCAGATCTGGGTATAAAACGCTTCCTTCCTTTAAAACTTCTGTAAGACAAAAATATGTTTCATAAATCAGCAGCTGCTCTGTGTTTCTCTATCCAAGTTCCCTCCAAGTAGCTGAAAGCAAACCTGGAAATTGTTCTACAAGTGATGCAGTGATGCCAACACAATTCCTCCCTCCCCCATTTGCTGAGGTCTGTATTTCAACATTTATTTTCTTGAACACAGGCACTAATAAACTCCAGAGAGCCCCTCCGGCAGGCTGGGATATGGTCACACCCTGCAGTGGTTGGGCTCTGTGCTCCACATCCTGTTCACCAGCCATAAAGTCTCTGGTAGTTCAGCTGCCCTGCCCCTTCCCCTGGGGAGCACTGGGCAAACCATTCCATTCTGCACAGAGGTAAAAGGGCAGAGCTATGGCCTCTGAAACCCACAGGAAACCTCCAGCCTGGCAGGAGTATCCTCTGCCTGTATGTGCTGCTTTCATGAACACTCAAATGATGATTTAAAGAACACTGTTAAAAATATCCACGACTGAAATTCTTACCCAGGACTGCTTTTTGGAGATTTTCGTCTGGGTCATCAAGATGTATCAACAGTTCTTGGTACAGAAACTCAACATGACCTTCCATTGAGGATTTCACATCACTGTCCTTTAAGCACTTAAACCAATTAGCCAAGGTGTGAGCAGCTGCCAGTCGGACATCACACGAGGCATCATCCAGACGCTTTAAAACCTCTGAAAAGGAGCATATAAATAACCAAAAGGCTCCCTGGACAGAGGAGTTGGCCTTTGCATTTGGAAAAGCAAATGTATTCTGTCAACATTCAAATTATTGTTGCATTTATGACATATTTCTGGCTTTTGAACATAACAAATACATGTAGCACTGTTCCTAAAAGCTCCTCGTTCATTGTTATTGGATTATGTTGTCCAAAAATTAATAAAAGACATATACAGAAGTATTTAGATTAATTGAACATTATCTAGCACTCCTTCTAACAAGGTACTATGGATGTCTATTCACGCTTTACAGAACTACAGAGTTTAAGTATTTCTATGCTCTATAAAGCATAGCATTTATATTAATTAGATATTAATTAAATTATAAAATAATTTGAATTATTTAAATGATTAAATTAATTAAATAGTACTGTTTCAGTGAACGACTCCACTGCAGACTACCTGAATATACAAGTGCAAAGACATATATACTTTGACAATTATCTGATCATGCATTTCTCCAAAATAAAAATGTTTGTTGTTAGATTTCTAGTGTGCCATGTAAGAAAAAGTATCATTTGTTAAGATGCTGGGTTAGGGAAAGCCCAATTTATTTGTATATATAAGAACATAAATCCTGGTACAAAGCGTAGTCTGTACTTCTCCTGATTCATGGTTTAAACTTCACCCTAGGAAGCACAACAGCTCCTAGCTCTAACTGACACTCTAGATTAGAGTTTTCTTCCTTGGCCTTTTTTTTTTAAATAAAACCCCAACCCACTACCTATTCAGGTCTATTTATGGTACACTGAAATGGTTTGCTCTTGGCCCTCAAACACAGCACGGAGAACAATGTGACTTCCATTTATACACTGCAGTGCTGTTCTGCTCTCTCTATACTTAGCACATTATTTTACATAGCCCCAACTCCGAAGCAATGCAGATGAGCTACTGGCAAGCTCTGCACAAACCAAAGGATTGAGTGAAGTTCCACCTAGTGGTTTGAGGGATAATGACGCTGGGAATACTGCTCGGTTCTGCCAAACCCTTAAAAGTTGAGCCAACTCTGGTACTTCAGGTAAAAAAAGCAAAATGTAATTCTTCCACTCCGAGATCATGATTAAAACAAACAGACAAAGAAAACCAACAATGCCTCACCCCAAGTCTACTAAACCTTTACACATACCTGTGTAAGTGTTCTTAAATTTATCTGCATCAAACTGCCTCCCACAGACTTTCAGAAAAACATCAACAATACGACAAGCCATCAGCCGAGTAATTTTAGAGTCTTCATCCATGGAAGCAATAACTTGGGGCATCAGCTCATCTTTCACTTTTAAGATCTAAAATTCATAGGAAAAGCATAGAAAAGATATGCTTAGTGTTACAGCACCTACCATTAGCTCTGCGAGATACTGGTTTGCTTAGTTAAATGAATTACCTATAAATGTTACCCTGAAAATCCCAGAAGTTACAGAGCTCTAATTTTGCCTCTACGTTAGCATGGAAAATGAAATTCCACCAGTTGATCACCCAGCTCGTGAACACCCAGTATACAAACAGATGAGTTTTATGTAGCTCATTGGTATGTTCAAGCTTGTAAAAGCTTTAAAATTTACTCGCCTTTAGGAAAAAACCCCAAAATTGTCCAGCCTCGCAGCAGGGCGGAGCTGAGGGTTCCGCAGGGGTGCCAGCAGGTGGCGCTGCGGCTCCGACAGGAAGCGCCGGGCTGGGATGCGCTGGGAGGTTCCGAATTTGACTTTATTCCGTGCATTTCACATCGTCCAGCAGTAAAAATAGGCATTAAGGCACCGGTTCAGAAAGAAATGTTCAGCTAGAACAGCAGTCTCTGATATCAACGTTTTTGTACGTGTGAACTCAACCAATTTTGTGTGTTTAAGCACTTTGTTCAAATGAGGTCTGTTATAAGACAGTTAACAATGTGAACATTTAATAACATTTTAATTTAATTTATTTTTTAAAAATTCCCTTATATTTAACATATTTC
Organism: Platysteira castanea; assembly: GCA_013397175.1. Classification (NCBI taxonomy): domain Eukaryota; kingdom Metazoa; phylum Chordata; class Aves; order Passeriformes; genus Platysteira; species Platysteira castanea. Next base: position 345,083 of record VYXC01000200.1, read on the forward strand.
CAGTGAACAACTTACTTTTTTTTAGCAAAGAAGCTTCAACCCCCCTGTCAGATTCAATTAATCCTTAATCACTTGTGAGAGAGTGACTTCTCTACGTGTACTCCTTCTTAGCTCTCCACTTCAGCTTCTACAGATATTCTTCATGTTCCCTCTCAAGTCCTCCCGCTGTTTCTTAGAATCTTTAGATGTTATTTTTTTTTCCCTAAATGGACCTGTGGGCTCCAAGGCAACCAGAGAACTTGTCTTTGCCACGTGCCAGCACAGCACGTCCTGGCTGGCTCCAGTGCTGCTGCACAGGCTCTGCCTGCGGCTCCCGTCGTGTCAAGTACCCAAATTGTTGTGTTCATAGGGGTCAGGATCTTGTGCTACAGAACTGATGTTCTGTTAGAAAAAAATACCCACAAAATACGGTGCTGGTCAGGTTTTACAGCTCAGCATTTTGCTGGCCTCAGGTATTTTATCAGGATGTCATCTTCCCTCCGCTACTGATTGTTTCAGTCATTAACATTCAATTACAATTAATGAATTTTATTATGAAAAATGTATGTCCTTCTGAAAATATTACTTACCCTAAGGATTTATTCTTTTTTCCCCCCTTGCATTTATTTTGTTTTCCTGCCTAAGATTTCAAAGGATGAGAAAGAGAGAATTTACCTCTTTTGGTGAAAGCATTTCACAGTGGATGAGGGCCCAAAGGCACAAAACAGCTGTAGCACGGATGGCAGCTGCTGTTCTTCCAGCATGCCACTGCAGATTAGGAGCCAGGATGTCTTTTATCACAGTCTCAAGGTAGCTAGGGAACAGCCTGAAGCCAAAAATAAGAAAGCAAAATAAAGGTTCATGAGAAAGTGATAAAGAGACTGACAGGATGTAAAAGAGAATTTTCTGTCATAGAAACATAGGCAGAAAAGGGAAAAAAAAAGACTCTGTAAAAAAATAAATAACATTTTATAAGCCAGTGTGATTGTAATGTATGTGACAAGCTTTCCATAACTTAATTTTTCTAGATAACATTTAAACAAATACCTAACATTCATGGAAAGGGGAGGCTAGACTTCCTCCCACTTCAGACAATGACCATGACTCAGTGTTATCTTGGTAAAATACTTACCTTCTCTGTGTCTCACCTTCTCTGTCTGTGCAGTGGAGATAACACCCCGTGCAATGCTGTGAGGATTCATTAATACCTGTGAGGCCCTTTGAGACTGTCCAGTGAAAAGTATTTATAATGTGGGAAGTATGAATGTTATTGATGACACCTGAACTCCTGACGCTGCAGGGAGGCTACACAGAATATTTTAGCTCTCTCTTGCCTCAGAAATCTGTCTCTCCCAAAGATGAGAGGTCTGTAGGATTTTCTGATGGTGCCAGTCACAATAGTAAGGCTTTTTATTACAAATACATAAATCTATGATGGTTTTGCTGATGCTTTTTCCTCCTCCTCCACTGAATGGGTTGTTATAATGCTAAAAGTTGCTGTGAGAGCCAGCAATTACAATAGGCAGGATTCCCTCACAATCATTTAGTTACAGCTCAAACAATCTTAATTTAAGAGGAAAAAATGTAGATCTTACAAGTTAGTTAATACTTTGCTGCATCAAAGAGACATTAGTGGCTGCCTGTGGCTGGTAACTGAGGCTCAGGTTATTCAGGGTGCCTCTGCCTCACAGAGCAGCTGGCAGTGTGCAAAAGATTGAATCCACCCTGACTCTGTCCCACTTTGTTCAGAGCTCTCCTCAAACTGCAGCCACCCGAGTGCCACCCAGCACAGGCCCACCCTGCTGCTTGGTACACATGGAACAAGCTCTTGTTGACTTTTTAAGAGTCCTACATTGCCGGGGTGAACAAGCAGCCCCTTTAGTGATGTGCCAAGACACAGGAGGAACAGAACAGGTCCATGTTAACAACTAACAATTACCAGTGAGCACTTAAAGAAGAATGCATGGTGCAGGTAGTCCCTGTTGTCCAGGTATTCCCTGACTATTGCACAAGTGGCTGCACTGCCAGGCCTCAGTTATGTGCTGACACACACCTGCAGCCTCATGGAAATAGATGCACCTGGCTGCTGCTTCCCCTTGGCAAGGGAGCCTTTGCACTCTGAAGAAGTCAGAGATCCATTCACTGCTGCTTCTTGTCAGCAGATGGCACTTAAGTAATAACAAGAAATCTGATGTCCCATCAGACGTGTCTAAATCTGTAAAACCCTTTAGATGTGGTATTTAAACACACTTTTGAGCATTAATAATTTTCTATTTAAAAAGTTGTTGGAAAAAATATAACTAATGATCACTAGCATTCCAAATCTCCCTTCAGCTCCAAAGCTAAAAGCAGCTCTGTGTTGTCTGTGCTATCTGATCAGTAGCTGCTTCTGTTTTTAATAAAACCTTCTGTTAAACTGCAGTGAGAAAACGATCTGTCAAAACACAAAGGTAAATTCCATCAGCATTATGTTAACCATGGTGCTGTGCTATTTGTGAGAATGTTTGTTCTAGTGCCTTGAAACAGAATCAGTAAAGCAATATCTGGCAATTATCTGACTCAATCACGTCAGACTCAAACACAATTAGGTGACCACACAATTGTGTTTAGCATAATAACCAAAAGCCTTCCTATCTAAACTCTGAGAACCATTTTAAGGAGCTAAACAAATTACTGCCAGCACTGCATGTGAGAGTGCAACTGGAACTTACTACTACTTCCCAACACTACCTCTCATTACCACTAAGATTTTATTTTTGCTGTTGCTGATGCAATTAAATTCTCCCTCTTTCCATTTTCCGATCTTATTGTTGTAAATCGGTGTAACTTAATTCTAAAAGTGAGTCATCTCCATGAAAGAACATACCCTGTCAGTGCTGTTTGTATTTACAGAGTTGATACTTTATTCTCAACTGGATATGAGAGAACTAAAATGTGATCTGCTGAGACATTAATACCCTGCTCTTACGCAGATCTACAAAGATCTTGGGTTTGCATTAAAATTGGTTCTGGATTGATTCGTTTTCTGCTTTTATGACACTGCTGCACTTTGCTTTATACGTTTGTGGATTGTTGTGTTTTGGGGTTTTATGTGTATTTTTGTGTTATTTCTTTTTTTTTAATTTAACATCCTAAACCCAGGTAATTTGAAACAAAATTGGATTGGCTTTTATAAATCAAAACCTCCAAAAATGTTTTGCAAACAATGCTTCAAACACAAAAACTCTACATGCTACCTCCTACATGAAAACACTTGCTGTGTCCATGGTAAGCAGGATCAAGACTTCAAAGAGGCATTTAGCTGCTTCCACTGCTTTTAGGTCTTGAAGATAAACCTGCTGGTAAAATTCAGGGCTTTGCTTTTGATGTCAGAGGACAGAGCCTCATTATGAGCTGGACTGAACCATCCTTGAGCAGGAGTCATCCTTCACACAAACAGGTCTGCGACCCTCCCTGGATGTATCTCATCCTGAGAGAGGCCATTCACTGACACTGCCCTGAGCAAAACAACTTCCATCACTGCTGTGAGCAGAGCTGGGCTGGTGTAATTCACTTAGAGAATTACTTTGAAACACTCTTCTGGTTTTTCCACACTGATAATTTGCCTTTCCTGAGAATATTAATGAAGCTGGCAGCTCGTCGGGTTGGGTTTCTTGGCTCCAAGGGCTTTGCATTCTCAGTGAGATGATACAAATTAGTTTAAAACAAATAGATCCTGGAACACTTAAAACTGTTTTCAAAGTAATTTTAATTTTTTCAGGAAGATTGTTGAATATCTAGATTAATCTAGATCTACCTAAATCTATCTAATCTGAACTCTCACTCAGTTACATGGTTATTTAAACAAGTAATCCACTGACTACAATGACATTTCTTATATGGATCAGGACTTTAACACCAGATCCTGAAAACATGGAAACAGGTAACAGCACACCTTGCACCAAAGCTTTAGTTAAAAAAACCCCAGGGTCATTATATTCAGTCTTAAGCACATTAGCTCAAAATCTAGGAGGGGCTGCATCAGCAGAGATTCTTCAGCTTACCTGGAATCCCCCACTGGCTGGGAACACCAGGGTTCCTCCTCCTCCCCTCATTATAGGATGCGGGCCATAAATATATAAAATCTATCTAAAAATGGTAAAAAAACATCTACATTCATACTAAGTTGGCCTCATGGAGGCAGAGTAAATGTTCAACATATCAAATGCTCAGTGAGTGCCAATTTGCTCATCAGAATTGTGAAAACACTTTCACCTATAAATAAATGACCATTGCTACCTAAGTACTCTTAGGAAGAATGTTTCCTGTGATTTTTTTTTCTTTGGTTGGTTGGTTGGTTGGTTGGTTGGTTTGGGATTTTTTTAAGAGTTAAAAATGAAAAAAAAAAAAAGCATCAGAATACATTTACATCCTAAATGCAGCAGGTAAAAAGCAGAGCAGATGTGGTTTATGTATTCAGGACAACTTTGCACAAGTGTTTGCATTACTAGCCAGGCTAAATTAATAATGGCTAAAGAGGCCCACTTTGGCATTGTTATAGATGAGGAGGTTTATAAGCACCTCAGTTATACTTAGATTGTACTTGCAATGCATAAATATTGCCAAGCAACAGGAGACTTACATCTTCAGTCACTGAGAGTAATAATAACGCCTTATCAAACATTTAGTTTAATGCTTTTCAAACATCATGAAATATCTTGGGCATTTTTAAATGCCCATTTATTGGGATGTTTAACTATTTCCTTACAATGACTACAGGCAAAGTTTAAGGATTTAGGAGTTGGCTGTGAGAAAATGAAAAAAAACGCCAAATAACTCGGCCCTCCCAATTCTTTTCCTAAGAAACCCCATTTTAGCTTTCAAACAAGTACTCTTTTCAACAACAACTCTTTATTTTTTTTTTTAAACTATCCAGATCTGCATGACATTCATTTTAATTCCCATAATGGCCCAGGTAGGAAGACTACAGTGGAGGAAGTCCAGACTTCCACCAATTTATACATATATATTTTTTTTAATTATTCCACTCCGCCCTTCTAATCATTGTTAAAAATTACAGCAAGAAAAACAGGCTGTAGAAGATGGTTGGAAAATCTTTCTTCTTCTGGCCACGCTCACATGGACACATTTATAGGGGTTAAATAACTCCCATGGTCATTACTTCTTCATGCCACCATGGTTTTCAAATAGCTGTGTGAAACCAGACCTCCACTTACCCCTGAGAATTGATGGTTTCACTTGCTTTCTGCAACAACTGGGATAAAACAGTAAAAAGTTTTAACCGCATCTGGGGATCTTTGTTTGGCTGCAGACCCGTCTTCAGAATGAGAATAAAGTCATCCAGAGCTTCACCTATGACAGGACCTAGGAAACAAACACATAAGGCTTATTTCAGAGTGCTTGTAAGCTCTATTTAGATGTTTCATATGTAGGTGCACTAAAATTTGTAACAAAAGTGGTGTTGAAACAGTTCTTATCTTCCCACTCTTGCATGGCAGCTGTTGAAGTATCCACATAACACTGTACGAGGTGGCACACGAATTCCCAGGATAACACCCCACGGACTCAAGTACCCTCAGTTTTGGCCAGGGCAGCCTGAAGATCAGCTCCTCACATCTCATTTAGTCAGCTGGGTATTGCTGTACCACATTTGCCCAGAGAAGCTGTGGCTGCCCCACCCCTGAAATTGTCCAAGGCCAGGTTGGATGGAGCTTGGAGCAACCTGGGATAGGGGAAGGTGTCCCTGCCCATGGCAGGGGCTTGAAACTTGATGGTCTTTAAGGTTCCTTCCACTCCATCACTTCCTGACTCTGGAATGGATCTCTCTGTGACACCCCAGAGTCGCTGGGACCATCAGTACAATCAGGCATTTTGGCTGCAGGATTAATGCTGTTCCCATGGAACTCTGAAAGCCTGAGGCTGTGCACAGAGCTTTGGTTTTATTAAATTTAATGAAAAACTACACTGAATCTGGCACGACCCTGACACCTCTCCACGCAGCAGCATTAACTACAATTTTTTGTTCTTTCAAGTTTTTCCACATGCAGCCTTCGAGATGTTCATGACTCCCAGAGGCACAGGAAAGAGCCTGTTAGAAACGATCAGCTTCAAAACTTGGATAATACAATTACTGCAGCAGCATTCCTTCTCCATGTTTCAATAATGCTTATTTTCATCTTGTAAGACAATCTAAAATATGATGAATTTTAGAAGCTATTTGAAACAAGAATATCTTCTAAAGTAATTATTTAGTTTGTTAATATTTTAACATCCTATGATAAATTTAAACAATAAACAAACAAACAAAACTCTCAGCTGTTATCCCAACATTTTAAGAAGTTATTTTCCCACAACTGAAGGAAATTTGTGCCTTTCTCCTTGATAATGACTAACATCTGCCTGCTTTTAAAGAGGAAGAGTACATAAAGACTGTACACATGCTTTATTCTACAAGCTTCTTGCTGTAGAATGCTCTTTCTGCTCTATTTTTGCAAAAAACTACTTTCCTTTAGGAACCTCTTCAGCTTTGCATCCTTAAGATGCACATTCCATTCAACTCCAGTAACTCAGAAAATCCTTCCAGAGGAGACACAACACTGGTATTTATGATGACAAGAATATCCTTCACACATGGGATGGACAGATTGAGTTATTCAAGATTCCAAAACAAGTTCAATAGCATTTAATAATATCTGGAAATTTAATGTTTAAAATAATAATGAAAAAACCCCCAAATCTTCACTGTCTAGACTGAAGCAATACAGGGTGTTGAACTGCAGTTTGCTAAATGTCTGTGCCAACAAATAGGTCTTTCTTTTCACAGCATTTATTCAAGATACATTGCTTCATGTGAGTTCTGAGACATTCACAAGATACTACTACTACATCAAACTGATAACAGCAAATTCAACAGATGGAAAATAAACAAAATAAACTACATTGCTAATTTCAGCCTAAGCATATGCTCCTGGAAAATGGCAAAAACTGAGAAATATGAATTGAGTAAAGCTGATTAAATTGATTAAAAACAACATTATGTGTGGGAATGAAAAGAAAGGAAAAAAAAAATAGCTCTAGGAGCTGCTGTGTCAGACAGAAAACACAGACAATAGCATATTACCAGTGCTGGGTGCAAGCCAAAATGTTTGCCCAGACATTTGATGATTTATTTAGCATTAAGGAAAACAGAGACAACTGTCTAGAAGTCCCTCAGTCATGGAAATGGGAGCACAAACATCCAGAAAAGTTGGCCTCTCAAATCTTGTGCTGAAGTAACTTTTTGTTCCTTCCACAGATGAAAACCAAAGAAGTACTTGTGCTGGTTGCTGCACAAACCAGCAAGTGGGTGCTTCACCTAGGTTTGATGTAGGTTTTTGTAAGATTCAAGGGTTCAATGCAGAAGATACATTCCTTTAAAACACACCTGTCCACATCTACCTACGTGCAGTAGCCACAGTGATACTTCACTGAAGTGACTGTCCCCATCCCCATTCCAACCAACAGAAAGGATAAAACAAATAAACAGGACTTGCCATTTTAATAACCTTAAAATGGGTGTGGAGGTGAAAAGCAGGGCCTGTCACCACGGCCCTTGCTGCAGATGCCAGCTGGGGAGCTGTGGCAGAGGAGTGGTCAGTGTGCAGCCCTGGAGGTGTGTGAGATGCACACCAGAGTGTCACTGACCTCTGCACAGCCACACGCTGGACAGCAACAGTGAGGTTTGTTAGAGAGAGGGGGTGTGCTCTGAAAGCCTAGTGAATAGAGGGAAAAAAACGTTGGATTTTTGGACAGAAGCTGCAACAGTTTGTCTTCCCTTAATCCTCACCTATCTCATTCACCTGAAAGTGCACTTTTCCTTAAGTGCTTTTAGCATTCTCCCTGCAGCCACGGAATCTTTGGGAATATGAGCTGCTTCAAGATTTCTTTTGCTTCCCATCATGTTCTTGTGAAGGTTCTGAGTATTACACTGGTCGTTACAAAACACAGGCTGGCTGCAGGCTGTGGAGGTTCTGCCTGGACTTTTTTTAGAACTAAATAAGTCGTACCTGAATGGGTTGCGATGACCTCGAACTGCAGCACTTCTGGGGAATAGCAGCTCCAGCCTTCACACGACACTGAAACCCACTCCAGCAGCTGAATTATGTGCTGCTTGTAGAGACAATGCAAACTTTCCAATTGCTGCACTTCAGCTAATGAAGACATTGTTTTCTCCACCTGTTAAAACAGAAACAGAATACTTAACTGAAACCATTAAAAAAAACCAAACCAAAACCTTTAAAACTCATTCTGTAAGAACAGAAGGGACATGGGAAGATTTCCATAGTTTCTATTACACAACCAAGACTGATATTTAATGTCTGTCTATACTACATTCATTAACTTTTATTTGAAGTGAAACATTTGTCCTGATTTCAAAATGAAATCACGATGAACACAGCAACCTAACAGCAAAATGAGAGTCTCTAATCCATGTGCAGACCTATCCAAAAACTAACCACACCATTAAAAAGGCTCTTAGTGGTTTCAAAGATGTAGTGATTTTTCTGCTTAATTTAAGAATGCTTTAAAACATTAACATAGGGAGAATTTCTCACAAACCCAGGCTATGGCAGCTTCCAAAAACTATTGCTGTTGCAGGTAAGAGAACACATGGCATTTCCCCTCTCCCCTTTCTCCCCCCAGTTTTAATTATGAAAGATGCTCTCCCTCTACAGTAGCTGGGCAGGCTCATTTTGAAATTCTCAACTTCTGTTGCTTAGAAGTACCAAAATTCACTGTTACGTCAGAAATACCTTCTTCATGTTTAAAGTTAAGACTATTCCATGAGACATGCAGCTAAAACATGTACAAATGAAACATGTAAAAGGAGCTACTAAATGAATTCCAGACATGAGCACGCTTGGCAAGGATGCCTACACATTTTCCTAATCACTTGCAGCAGATGTATTTCAAAGCAAAAGAAAATTTGCTTTTACAATTCCTGAAGGCTCCTACCAGAAGTATAAAACTTCTCCAAGGAAGAGATTAAAAGCATGCTGGAAGCAGGATCTGTAGCCTTGGTGATTTCAGTAGACTGTGAATCAAGAATGGGGAGCAAGGCACCCTTAGGAACCTCACTGAGGAATAATGTGCTGCCAGCAGGGCCAGCTCCAGCAGGGAAAGAGGGAGTGACATCACTTGACTCCAAGTGCTTCAGTAGAGCTACAAATTGTACTCATATTTTTAATATTTTTAAGCTGAACTCAACCACACAAGTTAGCTCAAACATGTCTAGGGCCTTCAGACTCTTTCAGACTAATCACTTGCCAGACAAAGATGTTTTTATGGGAGTACCAGATGTGGAGAAAAATAAATGAGAATTCTAAGAAAAAATAAATAAATCAGGATTTGCTAAGGACAAAGGTTACTCTTAAAGCAGGTTTGCCTGCCTCAAGCACAATAGATTTCTCCTTTATGGAAGCATTCTGCCAGACAGCCAAAACAATTCAGATAAATGAATATTTTACATATAAGTTACTTGTAAATTAATTGGAACATTTTACAGAATGTGTCAGGACAGAAACTGTTCCTCTTTATTAACCCACCATAACACACAAGATTTTTTTCCATTGAACGAGAGATACAAAATAATACATTGTTCACATATGATTTAAAGTAAATTCCATGGTTTCAAGAGTGCAATTAAAAACAAAAAAAGAGAGAATAAATTAAATACGCCAGCAGACTGATGCATACATTCTCATTAAGCAGTGTCTCACAGTTAAATACAAATAATTAGCAAAGGTGATTTTCTTTCCTCTGTTTGAAAGCCAACAAGTTTAATGACACAATATTTTCCTGCTAATAATCCGTGTGCTGAAAGAAGAGCCAAGATAGCACAGGGCACTGGTAATGAAACAAAACCTTATCTTTAGGTCACCAGTTAAATCCCTGACAAGCTCAAACCATGCCTAACAGACCCCAACAACTGATAGGGCTTCAGTCCCTGTGGGGCTGTGACCCACCCTCCTCCTCAGCTGGTGGTCTTGGGCCATTCCCTCAGCCCCAAGCAACCACAAACACGATGGACACAACGCCAAAAATCAGGGCAGACCTGAGTGTTCACCACCAGGTCACAGCAGGTGCAGTCCCCACTCTCTCAGTCTTCTGCCCTCTTACAATAAAGCCTGAATGAAAGTTCTATAATGTAAGATTTTGAATAATTTATGTTTAGACTCAAAATCTTTTGAGCCTGAATACAGATTTCTTTTCTGAACCAAAAATTGATGCTTGTACAGCAGCTGTGATACTTTTGTTCTACATGTTCTTTAGCTATTTTAATGGGGACTTCTTGCCTTCTCCAAGCTGTACAGCTCACTTTGAAGTTTCAGAATAATCAGTAACTGCAGAAAAAAATAAAATTCAAGCCATATTTGTCTTTGTGACAATTTTGAAATATTGCAATTATGTAATCTCACTGCCAGATTTTGTATGTGTCTAGCTGAAAGAAAGGCTAATGAGAAAAAGGAGTCTCATCCAAAGTACTGTCAACTTAAAAAATCATCTGGAACTGCAGGAACATCTTAAACCTTTAATAATCTCAGGAGATTAAGTTTTCCGTTTATGAAAATCAGGATTTATCTCCATGAAACTGCTCTCTTCGTAGAAGTATGATGTTGTAAGGTTTTAAATGGACATTGCTGACTTTATAGACCACTGCAGGGATAAACAGGCAAGTTACCACGAAACATTCCAGATCCATCTGTCCAAAGCTTACCCAGACTGATTTTTTGCCTACAAATACCCCCCAAGCAAACAGAAAAACCCTCCAACCCCTCCCAGATCCCACTTTCCATAAGACAGATCATCATCCCACCCCTCTTTGACCTGCAAAGTCTTTTCAATACTTGTTTCAAGCTTAGTTCCACTTTATTTCTTTCCGCAGAGCTTTCTGAGCCAACGCCTCCTCGGAGGCAGCCTGTCAGCTCTGGGGCCATAAATACTGATGCTACACAGGCCTTGGGAACACCATGCCTGGGAGCAAGAGCAAAGGAAGTAGGATAGCCACTGCACTTAAGGTGTGTGTTTGAAAAAAAACCCAACTGGGATAGGTCATAATTGTACTGCACGAGGATGGCTCGCTGATTTATGTGATATTTAGCTCGGGGAAGAAAGAGGAAGAGGAAAATAAGGGGGTGAGATAATGCTGAGCGAAAAAAGCTCATCTATTATCTGGGCATGTACAGCTGTCCTCGATCTTAAAGCATTCCTGTGACGTTTAAATTTTGTTTGTTGTGGGGAGGTAAAAAGGTCAACTGCTGTAAAATCAGTCTGATCTTTGGCTAAAGATTAAAAAATCACTATGAAATCATCACATTTTTCAGGCTATTAGTACACTTGACCTCTAAGTGAATGGTTCTTTAACAGTCAGAAAATAAATTTCAGTCTTTTCCTGCATATAACCATTCACAGTGACTTATGTCCACTAAAAAGTAAATATCAACAGTTCAGCCAGCACCACCAGCATGCCCAAGGGTTTGCAGAATTCAGTGACAAACATAAAACCTTGGACACTTCCTGTTCCAAAACTTTACCTTAACTGCAGACAGGCGATTAATACCCACCCAAATAAAGTGCCCCATCCAGCTCCAAGATTCCCATGCTCCAGTAATGCACCTCAAGCCATCTATTCTGAAATCTAACCTAAACACACTCACAGAAAAATAAAATTCTAGTTGTAACTGCAGCTACAGACACAGACTAGATGCTTTTCACCACAAAATAAAACTGAATTACAGGGCCTTGGAGCCAGAATGTATTTTGGTATTGATAACCAGAATTATCTGGTATTGATAAGCTTTTAATCAAAGTTACGAAGAAAAATAATTCTCCAGCTGCTGTCTCAAATTGTAAACCCAACTCCAGACTTAATTCTGGTACTAACCATGTACAGTCCAAACAGTGAGAGATGCAAAACCTCAGACTAGCCACAAATACTCTCCACAAATAATTATGGCTCTGCTTACATAAAGTGTCTTATCAACAGGAAAAGACAAAACCACAACAAAAATATTAACCCAGCTCATGGTTTACCTTTTCTTTCAGGTCCTGAGAAGATGGTACTGCCCTGATGGTCACCAAAACTTTCATTAGCTGCAAGCTAATTTCTTTGCAGTCTTCCTGGCACACCTCAATCAATGCTTGTACACAATAAAGCAGCTGCTCCATATAAAAGACCTATTTATTGATAAAAGCACATACTTATTATGTTTTCTTAGCAAATATAACATTCTCTTTAAAGGAGAGATATGGGAAATTACAGTAATAAAATCTGGGCACTGTATAATCCCTTACATTGGTAACATAGTGGTAATTTCATGTTAGTTCTTCTAATTACCTATATTCTACTTTTTACAGAATACAATAATCTTCTTCCTCCCACACGGTTTGTTTGTATTTACCTTAGTCTGTTAACAAAATAAATGACCCTGCTCTTAGTCACACAATGGTTCCACTGGGGAATGGTGAATAAAAACATCAAAGCATTTTGGAGTGCTTGCTCATAGTACTTTCTCTTTCTGAAGTGCAATTTGTTAATTAATAACATATTTGTTACAACTCTTTGAAATATTATTCCATGTTTGACTGTTTAGGATGAACAATGACAGCTAAATACATAAACCAAGAAAATCTGAGCGTTTGCTTTTATCTCAGCCAATTTATCTCATTTGATGCCATATAATTCATGTTATCTCGATCCAACTGATACCAGTTGAAGTCAATACTGTTGTCAGTTAGTTTGCCATGACTTCTATGATAAAGTACATCAGATATTCATGAAACTGTCAGGGAACAGAAGGGGCCGTTGTTACAAATTTACTCCCAAAAAATAAATCAAGTCTAGGAATAGGTTGGCTGTAAGTGTTATTAATCTCACGGACATGGTCAATCCTTAGCTAAACAGTGTCTGTGCAGCATTTGCTGGCTAAAATAGAGAGAGATTGTTTTCCAAGACTAAAGGCTGGAACAATTCTGCCAAACCTTCAGCTGCAGATGGATCTGACTCCTGGAGCTAATACCAAATGCAAGTGGTAAGCTTAAACCTCACAGCAGTTCTGCAGATATACCTCAGGGAATTGTTATTTGAACAATCAGGTAATAGTGCTTCCACTTATATGAGTTCCTAATCAGCACAGGCTTCATGGAGATTAAGGTTAATTCCTGCATCACTGGTACATATTCCATTAGGGAAGAAACCTAATGAGGGAAGAACTTGAAATGTCTATCTTACATTGGCTCAAAAAGACAATTAGGCCAGATTCAGCCTGCACACATGAATAACTGTTTTAAGGGAAGCCTACATCTGACATGAAGTCAGAGTTCCTCAAGACACAGCACTGGCCCTTTTTTGGTCATCTTAACAGCAGAGGTCTGACAAACTTCTGGTGGATTGAAAGCCAGGATTTCATTTGTGGGGAAAATTACAGGGATTCCTCTTGTGCATCTTTAACAGATCTATTTCTACATTTGAACATGAGAAGGAAAAAAAAAATCCTGCAGGTTAAAAAATATCCATTCTGTGTTTAAGAGAATCTTTCATCTCCTTACATAGCAATTGATGTGTATTCTTCAAATGCTAAAATAAAAATGGTCTTTGGGCTCAGCTATTAACTAAGGATACACTTGGAAATAAATTTCTAACTGATAAAGGACTTCCTTCTAGTCTTTCACTCAAGGTCAAAAGTTTACAAAACATGCTCCTAAATGTACACATAAAGTACTGGTACCTTCCTTTTAAAATGGAAAGTAAGAATACAAAACAAAAATCAGATAACACTAGGAGGGAATTTTGGGAAACCTGACATGACAATTATAATAGACTATAAAAAATTTTTAGTCATTTTTACTGATGAGGATTGAAATGCACGATCTTGTTTGGATTGTGAACACATGGAATTTCAAAACATGGGTTAAACTCTGCCTCAGGACTAGCCAAGGTAGTCCTTTGCTAGTACAGTACTTACTAAACATCTGCTTCTGCCCCTGCCTTGCCTCTTCATTTTCTTACCACTACATGAAGTCTTTCACAGCAGTTCTCAATCTTGAACCTACATCTGCTGAGAGGATGGACTGTTGGTAAGTTTTTGGAAGCAGCAGATTCGCCCAGGATACCCCAACGTGGCCCAGGAAGAATGGGGAAGCTCCTGTTTTCTCAGACCCACATCCACAACTACATCCTCAGACAGGTGTGCAAGGGCGGGACAGGAATGGGAGCATTTAGGGAGAATAAGTGAAAAAATAGTTTGGTCAAAGCCTGTATTGTGCTGTGTGTTTTCCAGCTTTCCTTACCTCTTCAGATCGCTGACAGACTTCAGCCTGGGACAGCGTGTTGCCAAGCTGGGTCACGTGAGGCTGTAAGATTTCTTTTGGGCTCCCTCGAATCACTGCAGCCAGAACCATTACACAGGATGCTTTGGGTGTCTGCCCAAAGGCTGAGCTGAATAATTTCAAAGACACCTTAGGGCTGACAAACGTTCCAATCAATTCTGCTGCTTTCACACTCTGAAAAAAGAACAGCAATAACTCGAGGATTTTCCTGAAAACACAGAGACCATTCAATGTATCATGGCCTTTTTCTTTTTATGATTCCAGCTGTTATTTTAAATGCTTCAGCATTTGCCTTGTAGGCCTTTTCCACTCGCTCAGTAATGATTGCAGGCATGAAGAAATTTTCTTGACAAGTTCAGTAAGCACATAATAAGGCATGTAAGCAGCCTTCCCCACGTCAGACAAACTTCCATGAGAAAGCAGTGCACAGAAACAAAGTGTACAACTTCACTGCAATAAAGTTTCCAGTTTAGAATAACCAGATGTTGCACATTTAGTGGTTTAGCATTTTGTCCCTCAAATGCTGTTCTGAGGCTTGCCTTTAATGCACCACCCTCCGTTTATTAAAAGCTGTAACTATAAAAACCTGAAGGAGGAATTTTTTGTTATTGTACCATACCTTGAAGCTGACATTACAGATCCAGTTAAGTGTGGAAGCAATGCCAGGGGGAACTGCCCACTGCTTTCCATCTTACTTCTTTAACTGAAAAGGCTTCACTTACTGTGTATTCCCCACGACAGTGACACCCTTTTGATCCCTGCCTTGCAGATCTATCAGGATGTTGTATTCCACATGAAATACCACCAAACCAGGGCTTACTGCCTGACCGATGCCCGATGTTTACAATCATGTGCATGAATAAGGAAACATTCAACTACTGCTGCAACAGGAACACTTCTTCCTATCCCATGGATTTAATGGTTGGCTCATTACCCCAAACGCAAAAGCTTATCTCCCTTTCTCTATCATTTTTAGTCCAGTGATTTAGCTATGACTTTTTTTGCACCTAATTAATACTGGAATCATGCTAGTTTTTTTAGTCTCAATGGAAGCACGTAGTCATGAGTTCTGTAGTTTAAATCTGCACTGTACAGAGCTGTGTGTTTCTTCTGTGACAAGAGTCAAAGGAGCTGTAACACTCTGTGTAGATGTGAATGCCATCCTCCTCCATATTTGCCAGAGAGAAAGAAAAAGACTCTTACTGCTCTGAAAACTGGACAATGCAATTACAGAGTTCAAAAATATGATTTGATATATTTGTATAGACCCATTTACTCATTTTAACAGGGGAAAAAAATTGAAAGGATCTCATTTGGTATTACTAGGCTGGAGAAAGGCATGGACATTTTCCAGGTTGGTGGCGGCTCTGAAATGGGTTCCTACAGTGACAAACTATAGAGGAGGTTATCACAGTACCCTGGGAGGCAGCATCACTAAGGGATAAAAGGCATTTGAAACTAAAAGTTGCTGAATCTTACGTTTGGCATGAGGAAAAGTAAAATTAAATACCGAAATCATCTCCTAACTGGGAATAAATCTCTTGGAAGCACCTGTGAGAAAATTAGTGGTGGAATTCCAAGAAAGACACAAGTATGGTCAATGAAAGGCAAGGGACAGCTTTGTGCTGCTTGAACCCATACTTTTGAATTTAGATTTATAGCAATAAGCACATGATAGGAAATTTGACAAGGACAGTGAGGCTACATGGTCTTACATGTCCTAATTTTTTATGTTTTCTTACAGCCCAACTGAGAGCAGGAACCTAAAGAAAAACCTTATTTAGGGTTAGATGTTTGGATTGACTATCTGCATCCAGTAAGCAGAACACATTCTTCCAATTTCCCAAAGCAATAAAATTTGTAACTTTAAAGTAAGTTACGTGGATATATTTTTGTTATACATATGTTCTCCTCCTTGTGTAGAAAGAGGAACAGAAGATTTTATCTTAAAATTGTAAAAGCATTGGTACCACCTGTCTTTCTTTTGCTAAATTTATCTCATGTCTTCAACTGCACCTGTTTAACTGGTGTGTTGATCAAAGTGTTGAAAGAATCAACTCTTAGAAAAGATGAAACTAATTACTCCTCACAAAACCCCTCCACATTTTCCAGGCATTAAGTCAAGGACTCAAACACTGAATATGGGTATCACATGGAATAAATGTACCTCAATACATGGTTGGACTATGGAGCAGGGGGAGATAAGTGAAATTAACTTGAAAGGCCATGACCTGCACATTTTTTTACCTCAAATTTGTTGCCCCAAGGCTTTTACACTCTAATCCACTGCATATAATTTTCAGAGAGATTATTATCGATGCTTCATGGGGTTGGCATACAAACCAAACAGTGTTTAAATAACTTCACTATTGGTCTTCATACCAGTAATAGAAGAATAGATTTATTTTAACACATTAGCAAAGTATAGTGCTCACTATATCAAAGTATAGTTTTTAACAGCCATAAAAACCTGAGCCTGATCCTTCAGCCATGGGCAATTTCCAGTGACCTAAGGTAAAGTTAACCTTCAGAAGACAGACTGAAGACTATAAAATCTTTATCCAGTGTACAACAGCTACTTTAACAGATCAAACTTACATTTTTAACCACTTCACTTTCTTCATCTGAGCATGCCTGGTACAGAGTTCTAAGCAGTAGCTCCATGTGCTGGGTGATGTGATCCTCTGCATGCAGCAATAACGTGTACAGCAGCTGGGATGCTTTGATTCTTGTGCTTTCAACCCAGTCTGTCATATCATGACAGAGACCTGGGAGAATTTTGGAGAGGTTTCTCGACACAAGTTCCCGACAACCCAGCCCTGGTCGAGTCTCTAGAAGAAACAAAAACAACCCAAAAAGCAATATCAAAGGAAAAGCCAATGTATAATAATCCTCAGGAAAGTTTAAAAGCTGCAAGTAAGAGCTCTGGATGTCTGCTTCAGCATAGAACAAAATATTCCAAATGCTGCTGAGGAATTTACCCGTGCAAGTTCTATTTCTTCAAGTTTCTCCACACAGCTCTTTGAATATTTATGTATTTACTACTGGATGGTGATTTAGATATCATGTTTTAAAATGTTTAAGGAAGGAGAAGACAAAGGGAATTGAAATGAATGTATGTCTATATCCACTTGGAAAGCACAGTTTAATAATTTCCTTTTAATTTTGACAGCAACACAAATCCCATGAAAAATAAACTGAAACACACAGAGATAAACAGAAGAAAGAGTTTTGCACGCAAATGCTGAGTTAAATATAATTTGGAGGAGGAGAGAAAGGTAGAAGTCACAAATAGTCCAGAGGACATGAGCTGCAGTAAAATAGACAATGTCAATTGTGCCCTTTCAAGGAAAAGGTTAAAAGTGTATCTGGCAAATTGAAGGTAGAAAGGGCAAAGAACTCTGGCTTGTACAGATGAAGTGAAATAGATCAGGCCAACAAATTGATAGTGTTTTACAAATCACAGCTATTCTATAATCTCCTTTCTAAGGCTTTTCCAGGAAAAACAGCTCACTGAGTGCCTCTTCAATGTCTCAAAAATTGAATAGTACATTTAAAATGGTATGGGAGATGATACAGGAGTTGAGGGTATATATTTTTTTTTCTTAAGACTGAATTTAATTTGTAAGGACCTTGTGGAAAGTGAGTTTTTGTGGTTATCTTTTGATTTTAAATAGAACCCTGAAGTGTTACAAATACATATTCCCTGCCTCAACAAAGGATGCAGACTTCTGGAGAACTAATAAACTTACCTTTCCCAACAAATGCCTGCTGTACTGTCTTGGTAATCATCAAATTTACCTGTTAGTTAATTTATAAATCACTGAGATTCAGAAAAGCAACTTGACCAGTATCACGAGCATCTAACAAATGTCCTCCTCTGTACTTTATAGATAAAGCTGTGACAGCCCTTTCCAAACAACAGCAATAAATTTTTTTGTAATTTCTTTTACCTACAGTTTATTTTCTTTTCTTAACACTGTGTATGCTTGTACAAACAACATCTGAGAAGTTGTTCTTTGAGAACCATGGTTTCATAATTGCCACTCACAATGTTCACATGTTGTTTTAAGAGACATTACTCATTATGAGGTGTCAAAATACACTGAATGTGTGAGTGCATTTTTCATTTCTGATACAGAGTTCTCCTGTAAATGCTCAGGAAGAAAATGACTGAGCTGTCTCAGGAAATTTTCCTGCACTGGCCTATGTAACTGCAAATGTTAAAAGGAAAACTGACTAAAGTAAAGGGTCTGAGGATACAAAAGGCTTAGAAATACCTATGAAATACCTAACTAAGGAAAAAAATAAAATTCAA
Organism: Platysteira castanea; assembly: GCA_013397175.1. Classification (NCBI taxonomy): domain Eukaryota; kingdom Metazoa; phylum Chordata; class Aves; order Passeriformes; genus Platysteira; species Platysteira castanea. Next base: position 363,747 of record VYXC01000200.1, read on the forward strand.
ACATCAGGACATGAATTGCTGCTTCTTTTGTCAATGGAGGAAACACTTTGGATTATGAAAACTGACAATGAGTAGCAAAAGGTCAAATAAAGAAATCAACTTGAGACAGCAAATACAGACTGGCATCCTCTGCAACCCGAGGCAGAATTTTGTTTGAAGAATTTGGACCATTCTTTATCAGCAATTCCTTCATTTCAGATGTTCAAATGCAGGCATTTATCCCTGTAGCTACTCCTGTCAAAGACTTCCCTGCTATAAACTGTCTGCACCTGTATCCTGAGGCAGTGAGTGCTGGGGCTCGGTGCAAGCTGTGCAGTTGGCTGGATGACACCAGGTATGAATCTCCCTCTGGTCCCCTCTGACCTGCAGGATCTGTCACTGGGAGATCAAAGCAGGGGCTCCTGTGGCAGCTCCATTAGTCTGACAGCTGGACAAAGCCATTTAAGTAAAATGTACTACAGACTCACAGTTGGAAAAAAATATTCCAGTACACTAAAGTCAGAAAAATGGCAAAAAAGTGCTAAAATACATCATATTTTCATGTTATCATATTTTAAAAAAAATCCCAACACAAACCCCCCCTCCCAAAAAACCAAACTGACCAAATGTTCATGGAGACCAAATAGAAAGCACACATATATATATATAACAATTATCCATAAACAGTCTGTGGTAGGACACCACAAATTACGACTTGAAACTAAGGTATATTAGTGTCTCTGATAAAGTTTTGTGTCTATAGGATTAAGCAGCCAATTATCCTTTCCTCTGATTTTTCTTCTATTTGTCACATCAACCCTGACTATTAATAAAACATACAGTTTGGAAGTAAAGGTAAGCAGCAAGAAATGACACCTAAAAGTAACCATTAAATTGGGAGTCAAGTCCAAAATTATCAGGTCATTTCTTTAAAATATTCTTTAGTTACGTGGGCACATATATATAAATACACACACGTGTCACATTCAAGCCTTAACTGCATCATTCTACCAAGAAAAATGCATGAAAATACAACTTAATGTGGGGCTGGAATGTTGCCCAAATTCATGAAGCATATTTATTGTGCTGCAAAGATTATTTGGGAGATCACATATCATTTAATTATGAAGTAATTGGTAGACATCACTTTCTAAAAAGCCCCACCAAAACAGCTCACACACACAAACTCCAACTCAAACCTAGAGAAAACTAACCAAGGAAACCCCATCAGCTGTACAAACAGTAATCACTGTGCCAAAGACAGTGATATTAAACCTTTTATGACCTTCACTATATCACGGTCATTGCAAAATAAGTCACTGGAGCTTAGGCACTCAACTTCATCAGTTTATGTCTGTGAAAAGATTCTCTGACTGCCAGAAGAAGAAATATGTTTCTGCCATGACTAGTGGAAGTAAAAGCGTTCTCTAGCATTTCCAAACCCCTCAGGTAAAATTAGATATAAAATAAGGAGGAAAGAAAAAAGATTGGGAAGGATGACAGATCAACTTGCCTGCCTTCAAAGCTAAACAGTTCTGTCAAACCAGTCACCATTATGAAGCGCTTCCCCTTTCATTCAAGCATTACTGAGTAAAACAACTTTAAAGAAAAAAAAAGAAGTGTAATTTCAAAGAAGAAAGAACTCCGGAACCCACTGTCACGGAAAGGATTTTGCTGCTGGGTATTCTGTGATGTGATTGTCATGTAGGCACAAGTCAAGCATGAACCTGTTCTTTCACACCAAAAGAGTTTTTGTTCAGTTAAATATGAGTATAGAAATCAATAAATGAGCCAGTTAAACTCTCTCTCCCCCCAACTCCCATATGCATATTTTTAAACATTAACTTTGTGAACCCAAGACAGGAAACAAGCTTCAAGCTCCTGCAAACACAACGTTTGAAAGCCACCTATAAATCACATGCTACTAAAAAGTAAACTATCCATTCTGCATATCTGGGGGGTTTTGTGTATAACAAAGGAAATTACTCTGTTCCCACATTCTTCATGTACACTGGCAGATTTTAGGTAGCATCCCAGTGTCTCACAGACAAGTCTGAAATAATTTCATTGCAAATTTTTCCTCCACACCAATTATGTGGATCATCAATGCTGTGACCAGCACTCATTATCCAAGGACTCAGCTCACGAGTTCTTTCCTCCTGCCTTCCTTTCCAGTCATTTCTGTGCCCACTGTGCACCTGGCTGCTGGTTGATGTAGAACTTACTGCTGTTTCTGCACCACTGCTTTACCTTTTTTCAACAATAGGGAGCCTCATTTACTTTTTCCAAAATGAACTTTTGGATTAAGGACAAAAAAAAAAAGAATGAGGTTATTGAACAATCAGTTTTTAAAATGTAAATTTAATAAAAATTATTTAAATAATTTTATATAATTAAATTATATATTTTTAATATGTGCTACCTCTCTACATTAATATTACATGTTGTAATGAATATTACATATCCCGCTCTGCTGTCAGTACTGCACTGCAGCTCTTAGAGATTATTCAGAAAGCAAAAACCGCTTTCAGTGCAACACTTACCTCCTTTGGGATAATAGGATGGTGAAATACTAAAATCCATCTTATCCTTCAAATCCTCTTCATTCTCTTTCTCCCACTGCAAGCCTATCTTTTCCCAATAGGTCCAAGCCAGTTTCCTAAATATAAAATAAGAGTTTTATACCACCAAGCCCCAGAAAGAAAAACACTTTAAAATGAGACTTCTGAAAAAGTTGACTACTTAAATGCAGCTGGAAGGATGGGAAGCATTCCTGCCATTTAGCCTAGGCACATTAAGTTGAGAGTTTATACTTCTTTTGTACTCAGTGGACAGAGGCCTCTTCTTCCAAGGGATAATTCTGCCTCTGTCCACCCCTGTCTCTCTCACACTTAATTGAAAGTAGCAGAAAAGGACAGTATAACAAAAGTTACTGAAGATAATGCTAACATTTTCAATCTAAGAAAAAACAAACAAACAAACAAAAGTGGTTTTTTTACCTCCAAGCAAGACATCTGTGACATTAGGAACACTTCTTTGACATCTATTTAAGGGGGAAGGAAAAAAGACAAAATGTTCCACTTACGTATTTTCAGGAATTTCATCAGTAAAGCTGCCAAGTAACAGAGGGATCAACTTGTGAAAATATGAGTATCTGTCTCGTAGGTGCAACAGCCACTCTCCAATGACAGTTGTTACAGCGTGCCGTACCTACAGGGATACAAAAAACTCTTTTAAATGTGTCAGGAAAATAACAGAAAAATACTAAAAATAATATTTGCCTTCTGTATATAAGATGTGGTGAAGCACATCAATAGTCTCAGAAGAAATTACAAGAACCCAGCATTTCCTCACTTGCAGGAAGCATCTTAAGGAACACACAAGGAATCACATTCTCGTTTTTCACTCTGGCTTAGTCAGTCTTAGACCGTTTGCTGCACAAAAGCACAGCTCTGAGAGGAAGACAAGATACAGACCTAACTCAGAAAACTAAATTCTTATGGTTAACTCGTTCTTGAGAATGTAAGAAATGTACATTTCTCTGGAATTTATAGCTTTCCAAGCACATCTCCAGAAGAAAATTTTCTCTGTTTACTACAAAGGAATGCGTACTTCTAAAATTACTGCTTCAGCTGGATCTCATAAAGGAACCCATACCATGTTTGTTAAGGATCTGAAAAGGCCATAGAATCAAGGCCCAGAGAGATGTGAGAGAGAATCTAAGACAGAATTGAAGGCTTCCATTAGAACAAAAAGGGACCTACAACCAACACCCTGCTGAACTGGACAGCAGCCAGCAGCCTTGGTTTGGGATGGCTTACAAGTGATGAAGGCTGGGTGGGACATTGTCCTGGTTTCAGCTGGGACAGAGTTCATCTTCATCTTAGCAGTTGGTATGGTGCTAGTTTTTGGATTTAGTATGAAACAATGCTGATAACACACTAATGTTTACTTGTCGCTAAGCAGAGTTTACCCCAAGTCAAGGACTTCTGGGTGTCTCAAGCTCTGCTAGTGAGGAGCTGCACAAACAGCTGAGGGAGCAATGCCAGGACAGGTGACATGAGCTGGGAGTGAGCAAGGGGCTGTGTGGTCCTTAATTTCTGTTTGGGATTAAACCACGACAGACATATTTACAGATCTCAGCTGTATGCATGACAGCTGAAAACTGGGGAAGCAGGGAGAGAAACACCAAGAAACCCATCCATGGAGTGGGTTTTAAACAGATTTAAAATAAATGCCAAGAAAAGAAGGAAGAAAAGCACACCTTGGGAATCTCATCAAATAATCTCTGGGCCAGATGAGACAGGACATCATCCACGGACTTTCCATTCCCAAACTGTATCACTGCTCCAGTAGCCTGAATCACATCAACACGAACTCTGTAGTGTTGGTGGGAAATTGTCTGCATTAAGGGTTTTATCAGAGACTCTGATTGCATATGGAAGTGCTCTGTTAGGGCAGAAAGACAGAAACATCAACCATGTGAGTTCCTATAGTGGGCAGCATCCCTGTTCATGTTAGGGGGTTGGAAGTAGATGATCTTTAAGGTTCCTTCAAACCCAAACCACTTTCTGATTCTATGTAGCATGGATATATCCATGACACCCAACAGTTGCTTGGGCTGGCAGTACGAGATGATTTTGGGTGGACTAATGCATTTGGGTGGGGGATTAACACTCTTCTGTAATTCTATTTCTTTCCCTATGTGGGTGACGGATCTGGAGCAACATGATTTCTCTATGAACAGCAACCTGACTAATGTTGCTGTGTTTATGTAGCAGGCAGCTTTAACTTTATACAGTATCAGAGCTGAACACTGCCCACATACCCTCCCCTAGCCCCTCCTCCTGCTACTACCCACATGTAACAGCTCAGCCCACACTCCTGGCATGGTTCCTCTCCAACAGATCCTCCAAACCCTGCAAAGCACACCTGTGAGGGTGTGCGTGACCTCTCATCTCTCTCTTGCCTGCATCCCTGGTCCCTCCTCGTGTCCGTTCCTCAGCCCCCATCACATCATCCCAGCGCTGCCCATCCCTCAGCCCCACCTGGCACGGCCCGGGCGCAGGCCACGGCACACCTGCAACTTTCCCGCCTGACCTCGGCATAGTGGTCGAGGAGGGTGGCCTGGAGGACGCGGGTGATGTCGCCGAGGTAGGGGGCCACGGAGGCGCCGCAGCGCTGCAGCAGGAGGCTCAGCAGCTGCACCAGGCCGAGCCGCAGCTCCTCGCTGGGCTCCGCGCCCTGCGGCGGGCAGAGCCGCTGGACCAGGGCCGGCAGGAGCACGGGCAGCGCCTCGCAGGGCCGCTCGCCGTGGCCGAGCCCGTGGCGGAGCAGCTCCAGGGCGAGCTCCCGGCACCGCTCCGCCGCGTCCCCCGCCAGGCAGCGCGACAGCGGCCGCAGCAGCCGCGCCGCNTCGGGACGGGGACAGAACCGAGGGACAGAGGCGGGGACAGGGATGGAGCGGAGGTACAGGGATAGACCTTGGGAAAGAGACAGGGACAGGGACAGGGACAGGGACAGGGACAGGGAGGGCGACAGGGACAGAGCGGGAGCACAGAGATAGAAAGGGGGGACAGAAACAGAGTGAGGGGACAGGGCTAGGACAGGGAACAGGGACAGGGCGGGGGGACATTCGCTTCGCCGCGCTGCGGGCGCGCCCCGGGCCCCTCGGCAGAGCACGGGGAGGCAGGCAGGGGGTTCGGAGGGTTGGGCCGGTACCGGCAGGGAAGGGACCCGCTGTTGTATCACCGGGAACAAGCGGTGCAAACCTGGGAGAAGCCCGCGGGTGGTGGGAGGGCTGAGGGGAACGGGAAGGCGACAGAGCCCGGCCACTTTCACTTGTATCGCTTCCCCCGCTGTTTTTTCTCTGGAAGGATCAAACAGCACGAGCAGGAACTCGCCAGTTTCTGTAACAGTGTTATATACTTTTCAGTGTTTGTTTGTATTAGCTAATGTGTAGATACATTGTGTTCATATTGTACTTATATGTACTTCACACAACCTCATGTTTTGTGTTCTATTCTGGTGACTGCAAGGAACACGCATGAAACCAGAAGGATTCTCAGGGTCCTTTTCTTGAGTGATCACACCGAATCTAAAGTGCAATAAACTACAGAACTAATTCAAATTATTATTTTAAAATAGCCCTGTGTTTACCAGCAGAGTTTATTCCCTTGTTATGCTTCTCCTAGCTTGACTGTGATCTTTTGGTGTCCTGTTTCACTCTTTATTCTATGGGAACCATGAATGTCAATTTCGTGGGAACAGAAGGAATACAAGCGTGCATTGGAGTATTCCTGACAGCACATGCTGGCCCCCGGCTGAGTCCCAGCTGTGACCACACTCCTCACGGCCTTGCACAGAAGTGCTTCTGGGTGTGATGGCTTTGCTCTAAGTACCCACGGACTGAGCTGGTGCGCTGCCCTTCCCGAGCTGTGGGTGCACAGCAGGGCTGGCAGCTCCCGTGCCACAGACAGCGCTGCGGCCGCCGTGCGCCTGCCTCGGCTCAGCAGCCTGTCCCTCACGGCCAGCTCATCATCTGTGATGGTCAGGACACGTTTCATGGCCAGGTTGTCCTCTGTGCCCAAACCATTCTTCCTGACCATGCCATATGTCATAGCCAGGCTATCGTCCTTCATGGCCATGCCCATCCTTCATGGTCACTTTACACATCCAGCCTGTCCTTCCTGGCCAGGCTTGTACTTAATGGCCAGACCATTGTCCATTGTGGCCAGGCCCGTCTTGCCCGGCCAGCCTGGCGGTGCGGAGCAGCCAGGCCAGGTCCTGCCATCCCCTGTGGGTCCGCGCTGTGCGGGTCGGAGCGGAGGGGTCCGTGCGGTTCGGAGCGGAGGGGTCAGTACCGCCNGCCGCCGCTCAGCCGGCTCCGGCCACCAGGTATTTATTTACCGGCCCCTCCGTTCCCCGGGCCCGGCCGGGCGCGGAACCGTGCGGCGGGGCAGGGATGGGGACAGGGATAGGGACAGGGACAGGGGCGGCAGATCCGTCCGGCCGGGCTCGGGGCGCTTCCCTGGCGCTCTGAGCCTCCCGGGGCCTGACCCGCACAGNGTTCGGAGCGGAGGGGTCAGTACCGCCCGGAGCGGAGGGGTCGGTTCGGCTCGGTTCGGAGCGGAGGGGTCCGTGCGGCTTGGAGCGGAGGGGTCCGTGCGGTTCGGAGTAGAGGGGTCGGTACCGCCCGGAACGGAGGGGTCGGTTCGGCTCGGTTCGGTTCGGAGCGGAGGGGTCGGTGCCGCCTCTCGGCGGAGGCGGCGGTGGAGGCCGCGCCCGCCGGAGAGTGACGGCGGCCGCACTTCCTGCGGGCGAGCGAGCGGCGGCGGGGCCGGAGCCTTTGTGAGGAGCGGGAGGAGGGTCCCCGCGGCGCCCCGCGGCCCCGGGCGGGCGGGCAGGAGCGGAGGCGGCGGCGGCGGCGGCGGCTGCAGTGCGGATACCGGCAGGGGGGGGGCCTTCCCCCCCCCCACACGCCCCCCAGGA